>NW_024102836.1:15599894-16199894 GCF_013122585.1 Styela clava
GCCCATACACTCCTATGAACCCCCAAACCCCCGTGTATGTAAGTGTATGAATTTGTTATTAGATCAAAAGAAGTTGAAAATGACTGAATATAAGTATGAATATAAATTTTTATTGCAAATAAACAAAATTCAAATATTTTATGAAAACAGAAATTAAATATTTCAGGGTTTGAAAAATTCAGGGTCCAGGCTAAATTTGTATGCCACGGTAAGTAAAAATAGTTGATAACATATATAGTGACATTATTCATACAACCCAACCCGAGATACGAACTATTTTTGTGTGAACGCAGTAGTTGCAGTCTGACTTTCCAAATGATTCGAGTTTAGCAGTCCTAAGAATTCCTTCAATAATCTCAAAAAATATTGTTTTCAAAACGTCTTGTCCATTGGGATGTGTAATTTGTATTTGTAATTTTAATGCTGATCAATTCAAATCCAGCCAGTGTTGGAAACTAGTTTTGATTTAATACTGGTAAATAGGATTACAGTCTATTGTAGTATGACACTCTATTGCTTCCTACAGGAAATTTTGGTCCTGTACATCAGAATGCAAACGATACGCGGGAAATTCTGCAACGTGAGTTTTTATTCAATCCATTCGCTTTGAAATACATGACGTTCGCGAAATTTATAAAAGTATATGACGGTCATCGCAAGTTATAATATTGCTTTATTAAAACGTCGATTATTCGATAACTCCAAAGTTTATTTATCTGGAGACAAATTCTCAGATGACATACAGCTGACAGCAATTTGGCGTGAAAAATGAATTTTTCATCAACTTTGATTAATAACATACCCTTGTAAATAAGGTAATGAAATTAAAAATAAAAACTATAAAATTTATGTAAGACTTGCTTTGAATCGCTAGTTGAATAATTTTGCAGCAGCTTTAAATTTACACACATTTTTAATAATTCACAAATTTAATATTCGCAATAAAAACTATAATAGAAAATATATTTACCAATAGTTTTAGGGCAATTTGCGAAGTTATACAGAAGTTAAAGTAAAATTGAATTATCTCAGAATATCAGGGAACCTAAATAAAACTTGACAATGCAGTATATAATTTACCAAATTAACTGGAAAACAAAGTCAGAAAATTCTTGGAATTTACAATTCATTGTTACCTTACAAATGTACACAATTTTTCGTTTTAATTTCTATTCGAGCATTCACATTTTCAAGTGATGCTGAGCATTTCATACGTAATAAGCTATCAAATTACAATACATAGAAGGAATAGAGTAAACTTCAAAATAATAAAAAAACGTTTCGTCTGGTCGATTTCGTCATTTCAAATATTTCGTCAAAAATTCAGTAATATATCTTATTAAATTTTAAATTTTATCACCAACAACAGTTGATCTATAAAACTAATATAATCCAAATTAATTATCAAGAGTATCTCGGCAGAGACTATTTGTACATAAAATGAGGTTTCATCCAATGCAGCCAAGTGAACAGAAGTGGGAAAATATGTGTATTCTAAACTAGTGGTTCTCAAACTTTTCCGTTAAATCCTTCTCCGCCTACATTGAAACTCTTTTTTCCTCCCTAACTATGTATAAAAAGTACTTGAATGAATCCTTAGCAAGTGCTGTGCGAAAGAGGCATTCTCAATTTGGAACAAGTTGAATATTGTATGTTATATTCTTTTCATGAAAACGTATTACACTTATTGCACTAATACTGAATAACTGAACAATATTATTTGAACTACAAAAAATACCAAGCAATATTTCATCCCTGAAAAAACACAAAATACCTCACTGAGGAAAGATTTCCTTGTTGCGAAATTCCTGCCTCCATTTCTAATGCTTAAGTAACAGAGATAACGGAAATGCGTACATATTCATTACTGTGTGCCTGTACCTGTGAGCAAGTAAAATTGTTCGCTATTTGTTAGAAGAAATTTCGATCACATAGATTAGAATGCAAACAATACACGGGAAGTATACAACGTCAGTTTCTATTCAATTCATTCGTTTTGACTAATATGACTCCAACGAAATTTATAATATTTTATGCCAGTCATTGCAAGTAATAGTATTGTTATATTAAAACTACGTTATAAGGCTATTTATAAATCTCCAATTTGAAACACGACATGTGATTTAAGGTTTGTAAGATTCGACTGAATTTTGGATTCGATTGAGTTTTGAAACTACGAAGAAAAGCGTACTTGAAACTTAGGTAAACGGCGGCTTCTGATGAAAATTTTATTTCCTCGTCGTGAATTGTAGTTTATTCCCGATTACAATGTTTTATTCTAGTTTCACTTTAATAATAGAGATAAATTAATTAAAAATTTGTCCAAGTTATCTTTACGAAATATACCTTGGCAGTTTTTTGGTCTATAATTTTCTATGAATACCCAGATATTTGCGGGCGCTGTTACCTTTTGCCTTACGTGAGGTCGGGTTTTCAATAGTGACAACTACAAAAAAGAAGGCTGAACGTAAGAAACTCGTAACGTGTGTCACTCTCGACCGTGTCTCAAAAATTGGGAACAATTAATGCTCAGCAAACAAATGCAGATTTCGCAATAAATATCATCACCTTTGTTTTGAATAGATTGACAACACAAAGGTGATCTGCAAAAATTTTGGTCAGGCTTTACCGGTCCGTCACTTAAAAAAGGTTGCCGACCACTGGTTTAAAATAATCAGCGATTATAACAAAATCCGACAAATATCACGGTCTTCCAGTAATTTCCGAATGAATTATAATCCATCAACCTACAGCTTCCTGGGTTTAAGTCGATTTGAGACATAAACTATTCGTATTCGGTAAAAAAATATTCGGATTAATTCATAAGAAAATTCGATTTTACCCACCCCCAGTTATTTGGTTGGTATACATGAGAAGATATAGGTTAAAGCATTCTATCGACGGGAAAAAGAATGAGTGAATATTATCATCATCACATACTTCGGGATGTGAAGGCATTACTTAATATTCTTCTGCTTGTATTTTTATCGCGTCTGCTTTATTTCTTCGTAAAATAAAACCCATACACATGTTCCTCACACTAAATCTTTAGTGTTGCATACACCGTTTATATATTAACAAAATCGCAGAAATGTTATTTTAAACTAAAGCGTAGTGTAAGTTATGGAAAGAATTTTCGTATACTTATTCAAATTTAACCAATAAAAAGCCGAAATGAACCTATTCCGGGAAACCCTTGTATAAATGATATTTGCCCATATAAATTGAAAAGCGCATTGTAAGATCGTTGCGGAAATGTACCCAGAAAGATATGCATCAAATTCGCTATGAAAATAAGTCATTTGCACCAGTTTGAATGCAGTATTAGACGTACCTATTGTGATTCTTGAAATACAAGACCATAACATGGTTCAAGCTGTTAACTAATACAAATCTAACACAGACAATTCACTGTCACCGCAGTAAATTCAGCTGGATAGAAGTATATATATAATATAGCCTTGATCTATCATTTTGATACAGAATAGAACAATGACTTTCGAATTCTAACATAGAATACAAAATTATTTTATTCTACAGATATATTTCCTTCGTTCAATATATATACAACTAAAAATAAAAATACGACTAAAACATATTGCAAAGTATGCAGAGTAGTCACATATATAAACAATCAAAATAGATTTGTAGGTAATTATTTTCTAAATATTTGAAATATTATACCGAGCTTCGATGTGGACCCAAGGTGTGTCGGTTTACCCACTCGTTAGAACTTGTTGATGAGCTCTTATCGTGCTCCAGAAAAATCTGAAACGCCCTATGCTCATTTTTCAGTGTTAAATGAATTAACCATTTTAAGCAATTCGGAATATAGGACTCTGGCAGTAAGGCTACCAAAATAGACAGTCAAAAAGATTCACCGCCAATGAAGAGAGTCTTGCCAAACACATCCTACAAGTTTTGGTATATTTGAATTTGTATGACAAAAAACTATTCTCGGAGATATAACACATGGGGTAGGGAAATTGCAACATTTTTTACAATTAGTAATAAAATTAAAAATATGTGCATAAATTTTCGTATAAGATTCATCAGAAAAATAGTAATCGAATGAAACTTATCAGACACTCCACACAGTTTACTATACTTTAATCGAATAAATCGCTTTGTTTGTCATTTCATTTCTGATATGAAAAGAAAGCATCTACATTGAACTGTTATTCAATGTAAAAGTTGCCCAAATTGGAATAGAAGATTTCTTCAATTGACCACTTCATTACCGGATTCTGCCAATAAATTTACACCACTATTGGCCAAACAAGTATTGCCTAATTACAATTGTCATGCTGTGCTTTCCTTCCTACCCTGGGCCCATACACTCCTATGAACCCCCAAACCCCCGTGTATGTAAGTGTATAAATTTGTTATTAGATCAAAAGAAGTTGAAAATGACTGAGGATTTATCTGCAGAACAGACAAAACATGCCGACCTGGTTTACCTGGACTGCAGTTTTGTTAATAAGAAGGAAGATATGAAATAAAAAAATTCGTTTTTATGTTATGGCATCATCGACAATCATGAAAAGACTTCATCTGGTTTGTACCAAATTCAGGTCAAATCTAATCCTATTTTGACAGAATGATAAATTTAACGTACAAATGATATCAAAATAGGTAAATAGAAAAGCAATGAGGTATTATTTTAGTATTATAGTGACAAATCGTCAGAAGAGAATTCCTACTCAATGACAGTATTGGTATTATTAGTTTTAAGAAAAAATGTTAATCAGCGTTGCCACTATTTCAGAAATGATTCAATATTATAAATATGGAAAAACGATTTATCCTTATAAATACATCTACTACAGAATTTAGATTGAATAAAAATTTACATAACGAAAGAAAAATTATTTCAAATTTTTCATGGTGAGACATCAAATATAGGATTATATATGCAGCGTAGTAGAAATACAAATACCAATGTTTATTTATGAGTTTTTATATTGTTTGCTTTCATTCAAATTACATAACAGTTAATTGCTGATGAGTCGAACGAAGTCTTGTTGAAGCTATAAATATGTTACATTCAACCTCTTTTTATATTTGGTGTTTGGTCTCATAAGTACGTTTTCAATGCATTTGCTTGGCACACAACCAAATCTTCACTGTTGCATATTTCAGAAGCAATGAAAAACAAGTGGGTAAGAGTCAAAGTAGTTGAATACAAATAATATATGCGTTTCTATATCGTTTGCCTTCATTCAAATTACATAACAGTTAATTGCTGTTGAGTCGAATTTTTGTTGAAGCTTTTCAATACAAATCATAGCACATTTAGTCTCTTTTTACATTTGGTTTGTTTTTCTCGTAAGTGCAGTTTTCAATGCATTTGTTCGTGAGCACAGCTAAGTCATCTTCATTGTTGCATACTTCAGAGTGCAATGTGCAGATATCATTTGATCTCATATCGGAGTTTCGTATGTATGCATTAAAGTGTGTTAACAAGGGACATACTGCATAAGATTTGATACAATAACACTATTTAGTTTAGTTACCGAATATGAACCATATTAAATATGCTTTATTTTGCATTTATAACAATAATAAAATTAAAATAAAGTGGTGAGCTCCTATTTGATTCGATGTCTTGCCAACTTTTAAGCAGTGATTTGGAAAGCAAAAAATGAATATAAATAGAAGCATGTCAAAGTTGCGTTTAAACTTGACTTCAGTTAACTCAGTTTTTCAAATATAATTACAAATTTCAGTTACATATTATGTATAATCCTCGACTACATCGAAACATAATATATTAATTCATACCTCATTAGATTTAATTTGAAAGATGCAAAAGATCGCTGTGATTACATACGTGCTTTTTAGACTCCTCCATCTTACTCAGACTCGATAGGTTTCCAACACACTCAATAGACAATATATGATAGAGCATTTATTTTCAAGTCATTCATCAGTTTTTCGAAAACCACTCAATAAAAATATCATTTAATTGAAATTATTTGATAGCGTATTTATTTTACCTTAAGTGAAATTTTTTGACTCATTTTTCTAAATATATTCTCCAATTAATAAAAAAAAATTTTGAATTGCCCATTTACAAACATTATAATGGCAATAAAGTACATAACAGTTCTCCCAACTGTTTTATGAAGTTCACGATTAATCATTTATGGCCACAATGCGTGGCATATTCGCCTTCTGATTAACATATTTGTCGTATCATTTCAAACCAAAATGCGTGAGTCCACAAACAAACCTTCATTCTTTTCTCATCTTGGGGAATTTCTTCTAAAAATACATGCCACGTAAGAATATTATTTGCAGTTTATTCATTTTAATATTTTTTTAGTGTTTTATTTTAATCAAATCAATTTTGCACTAAGATTATAAAAATCCAGTTGTTGATAATGATAATGTTCCTTGATGTATTTTAATTTACCTTATCGTGGACGTCTTCGCAGTTATTCTTTGGCTTCTCCTATTTTTCGGCAAGTTTTCTTTTAAAAACAAATACCATTAAATAAAAATATTCAATCGCACTTTTTTGAATTCAACATATTAATCAAATTAACTTATTGAATTTCTAAACATTATTAATATCAAACTCTAATTGGATCCATATGAAATATTTACTTGTATTGTGGATTTGTCCTTGAATCCATCTGTTCTTCATTTTCACAATTGTGCGTCTGAGAAGCTAGGATAACATTAATAATGATTTAGCCTAATGAAACACATGCAAAATATTTTAATGTATTGTGTATTTTCCTAATTCCCGTCTGTGCTTCATTTTGTCAGTGTTTTCATAATTCTGCGTCTGAGAAGCCAAGATAACATTAAAAACATCTAAGTCTAATGACACACATGTAATATATTTACTTGTATTCAGATTTGTCCTTGGTTCCGTTTGATCTTCACTTCTTCAGTGTCTTCACAATTCTGCATATGAGAAGCTAGAATATCATTAAAAATATCTAAGCCTGATAAAATTCATGAAAATATTTACATGTATTGTAGATTTTCTTTGGCTCCCTCTGTTCTTCCTTTCTTTAGTGTCGTCTTGGTTATGCGTCTGAGAAGCTAAGATAATATTAATAACACTGAGCATAATGCAACACATGTAACTTATTTACTTGTATTTGAAATTTATCCTTGGTTCCGTCTGGTCTCCATTTCTCCAGTGTCTTTACAATTTTGCATCTCAAAAGCTAGAATGAAAATATCTTAGCCTAATAAAATTCATAAAAATATTCTCATGTATTTGAGATATCCTCGATTCCGTCTGTTCTTCATTTCCTTCTTCAGTTCCTTCATGGTTCTGCATCTGAGAAGCTAAGATAACATTAATAATAACTAGGCCTAATGAAATGCCTATTATCCTCAATGGCGGGGATTGGTCTAAATCTATCTATAACAAATGAAATATTAAAAACAATAAAAACCATTGCAAGCTCTGTTGAATCTTTTCTTCATTCATGCTGTCACGATATCCTGTTTCCTGTCAAAAATATCTCAAAGAATAGAATAGAAAATTATGATTATGACAAATAAGATAGCCAAATATAGATACAGCATATTACAAAAAAAAACTTCATTAATAAATATACAATATAAGTAATAAACATAACACTTCGTGCAGTATTGTATCAGTATGAATATAATCAGAAAAATATTGTATCAAACTGAAATCAACATAAATACTAGGTGAAGTGAGCAAGCCTAACGAAATACATGTAAAATATTTACTTGTAATGTAGATTTTTCTTGGTTCCATCTTTTCTTCAAATGAAGAAATGATTGAAATGAAATGAAGAAATGATTGATTTAAAATAAAAACTCAATATGAGCAAATGTTTCTACCTATCATTAAGTGTGAGCATTGGGTAAGCATTGAAAATAAAGCAAAATTAATGTTGGTCCATTAGGTTGGGTCAAATAAAGAGAATCTTCTTTTTTATTTTCAGAAATAATCATAATTTGAAGCTGCTCTTACAAAAGTTTTCGCAAGTCTAGCTAGCGAGAACAATAGTTGCGGAATAGAAATTCGCAGAACGTTTCAAACGGTACTTAACAGTCAATTTTATTTTATGAAACATTCATAATTTGTGATCTGTTTTTGCAAAACCTCGACTTATTTTAAAAAATTGGAAACGACTAGCTAGCGAGAACTGTTGTTTTAGACGTTGAAATTCGCGGAATGTTTCAAGCAGTTTTTCACACTTATTTTATCTTATAAATCATTTAATAATTTGTGGGATGTTTCCCAAAACTGAAATAATTATAATTTGAAGCAGGCCTAAAGGATACAGGCAAGAGGTTAACTTCTCTTTCTTATCTCTGCCATGTTCTTTCTTAATTAAGTATCTAAAAAATCATTCATGTTGCAGCACGTAGGGTTTACCTCCACTGTTCAGTAACAATAGACCATACGTAACAGAAAGTGAACAACATACACTGTCTTATTTCCGAACTTAAAGTTGAGACCAAAATTGTTTACGACTCTCCGCTCTGCTGGTTTGGCTTTTGAAGTGACTACAGATTTTCAGAACAGTTGTTTCAATATCTACTGGGGGTCTTTCGGCAGCCAATTCGGTCGCTTTATGCAAAATACGTGCTGGACATCCAATTGAGATCAGACGTGCAAAATTTCTTACTGCTACATTGTCCGCACAGATGGATGTCACATTTTCCAGCCCAAGGCCATTTTCCTCAGGAGAAGAAAGAATAACCTTCATTATCTGTTCAGAGGATTTACAGGGCATCGAGTGCGATCAAGAATGCGCACCCTACCTTCAACTCTAGAGCTAAATAACCTGAAACCCAAAGGGAAATATTTCACTTCTTTGTGGTTGGAGGCATCAACGGATATTGCAAAGGGCTGATCTCAGAGTTCTTACAGCTTTTTTTTTTTTCAGAGCATATGGAGCAAGAACTGAAGCATTGTTTTGATTAGTTGCGTGGTGCAATCGTTGGAAAGAAATGTTTGCTGGTGTTTTGCAGTATGGAATGCCCCAGCAACCTCAGAAACCGCTGCCTCATAGTCTCATGGTAACCCTGCATATAATTATAAAATATATTATTCATTATAGAACAAAAAATAATAGGGCATGATGGACTTCGATTCTGGTTTCTATAAAATAACCGTTTTGCTTTTTTAGTATTATTGTCATAGATGTTGCTGTTAATTAAGTCATCCAGGAGTTTTGCTTCGCATCAAAAAAAATATTGACAAATAATAAGAAAATGATATATCGTCCGCACCGAATATATAAAAAAGTATCTGAGCTGTTGATCTCTGAAAAGTGGTTCTCACAAATGCGACAAAACCCACCCAATTTAACACATCGTATTTATTATAAGCAGCTAAACATGGAGTAGCAATATTCGAAAAAAAAAACACTAGTCTTGCGTTGGTTCTATTTACATTTTATTGGAATCACACACATAACAGACGTAAGGCTTTAAAATATTATTTACACTACGCCTTCAACATTGACGGTTAGCAAATTATTGTACAGTATTCATACATAACCAGGGCATTGTGGTTGGAAGACCTTCATTATGTCTCAGTTTGAATGGGGCCGGTATGAAAACTGTAACATGGTCCCGAGTGCTTGAATCGAAAACACAAAAGGAATTGATTCGATATATTACACTTGACGTAGAGAAAAGCGGACTTTGTAACGTTGTTTGTGGGAAAAATGTAACTCCCTAAACCAGCTTCAACTGAAAGGAGATAAATGCATGTGAGTTATGTCATTTACTAACAGTTACCAGGAATCATAGTCAAAAAATTCATATTTCTTTCGCAAAGAAATCTATTCAAAATGACATAATTTTTTGGAAATATTGCCGTGCTGAACAATATTGTTATACACAATGAAATTCGATATGAGCCAAATTTGAAACCATTCTTTGGGAAATCAAATAGCTAGAAAGTGTGTCAGCAAAGGGATTCAGCAAAATAAAGAAATTTATACGGAAACGGTGATATATACAACCAAAAATGACATATATGAAAAGTATAGCAAAGAATGATCAGCCAACATAAGATCTGTTAAATTATCGTTCTCTCTACAATGGACAACACAATAAGATATACTGCAGCCACACCATGATCTTGGTTGAAAATTGTTGTTTCAAAAGAAAATAAACAAACAATGATTCCTCAAATAAATTTGTTGAAGTATATTATTAGAAAAATCAAGATCTGGTTTATTGTTCGATTAATAAAAGTAACAAGCATTCACACCTGTTGAACATGGAAAAATTTCTCAATCTCTTAACAATTTATTGCATATTTTACTACTTTACTGATTTCTATCCTTAAACTATTTGGAAGTAGTTTTTTAATATAAATATATATATAAAACTTGTATATTACGAGCGTGAATGAAAAAACGTCCGCAGAGTATTTATAATATTCAATAATCTTATTTCGTCCCTTGTCATAAGTCGATAAAACAAATCATTTTGACATATCAGTGATTGTCTAACATACATACTTTTGACACTCAACCTCTGTATCAATGCTAACATTGGTCACCACAATTTTTACCCTGATTACAAATCTGAGTTAAAAAACAACATAATCGAACAGGTCAATTTGCCAAAAAAAAAAAAAATTGTTTCCAAAGCAAAGACCTACAACATGGGTTTTTCTGTTGTTAAGATTCGACTACTTCTTCTAGCATGGTTACAGATATTTTTATTGGTAAAAACCTAAATCATTTTAGTTTCGAGAGATCAACTTCTTTCATGCCTCAGAATTGAATCTCTGCTAGTATTTTTATGAATACAGAGAAATATACACATTAGTGAAAATTATACAAAAATGAAGAAGTAAATAAAACATCAAAAACGATCACCCAAGATAAGACCTGAATTTAGATGGAATATTATCACACTCTCTGAATGACCAACACTATAAGATGAATACAAAACTATCGATAACGCAATAAACTATACTATAATATATATATAAAAAAGTATCTGACCTGTTGTTCTCGGAAAAGCGTTATTCTCACAAATGCGACAACACCCACTCAATTTAACACATCGTATTTATAATTGACAGCTAAATGGAGTAGCAGTATTCAAAAAAAAACACTAGTCTTGCGTTGGTTCTATTTACATTTTTATTGGAATCACACACATAACAGACGTAAGGCTTTAAAATATCATTTACATTTTACACTACGCCTTCAACATTGACGGTTAGAAAATTATGCTACAGTATTTATACATAACCAGGACATTGTGGTTGGAAGACCCTCATTATGTCTCAGTTTGAGGGGGGTTGGTAAGAAAACTGTAACATGGTTTCGAGTTATTAAATGGGAAACATATGAGAGAGATAAAATTTAATTTGATATATTACACTTGACGTAGAGAAAAGCGGACTTTGTAACGTTGTTTGTGAAAAAATTTTAACTCCCTAAACCAGCTTGAACTGGAAGGAGATAAATGCATGTGAGTTATGTCATTTACTAACAGTTACCAAGAATCATATTCAAGAAATTCATATTTCTTTTGCAAAGAAATTTATTCAAAATGACATTATTTTTTGGAAATATTGCTGTGCTTGATGATATTGTAATCACAATAAAAATTTGGTAAAAGTCAACTTTGAAATCATTCCTTTGGAAATCAAATATCTAAAAAGTGTGTCAGCAAGGAGATTGAGAAAAATAACTAAATTCCTATAAGAACGGGAAAATATACACATTAATAAAAATAAACAAAAAATGACAACGTAAAACAAAGAATGATAAGTTGTGTTATTCACTAACAGTTGCCAGGAGACACTGTCAAAAAAGTAATATTTCATCTATTTAAAATGATATAATTTTTTGGAAATATTGCTGTTACAGTATTGTAATACATAATAAAAATTTGATAAACCATTCCATGTGAAATCAACTACCTAAAAAGTGTATCTGCTAGAAGAATCAAGCAAAATTAAGAAATTTCTTTGAAAACGAAAAAATAAGCACATTAATAAAAAATGACAAAAATAAAACGAAGAATAATCAGCCAAGATAAGAATAGTACAAGGTTGAATTATCGTTCTCACCGCGATGGACAACACAATATGTTATACTGCAGCCACACCATGAGCTTGGTCGGAAATTAATGTTTCAGAATAAAATAAACAAACCCACGTGAATTTGTTACGGAATAATATTTATCTGATGAGCTGAAGTATTGGAAAGTCAAGATCTGGTTTATTGTTTGAATAATAAAATAACATTCACAACTGTTGAACATGGAAAAATTTCTCAATCTCTCAACAATTTATTGCATATTTTACTACTTCACTGATTTTTATCCCTGGGTTATTTGCAAAGTATTTTTTAATATAAATGAGGTAGTAAATATTGATGGAAATGGTCGTGACTTCATCCATGATATAAGCTAACTTATAAATTACGAGATGGAATAGAAAAACTTCCACAGAGTATTTATAATATTCACCAATCTAATTCCGTCCCTTGTTAAAATACGATAAAACAAATGATTTTGACATATTATTGATTGTCTAATACAAATATATTTGACAGTCAACTTCTTTATCAATGTTAGCATTGGTCACCATATTTTTTACCCTGATTATAAATCTGAGATTTAAAAAAAAAATCGAACAGGTTAACTTGCCAAAAAAAGAATTTTTCTCAGAGCGAATACCTACAAAAGTGTGCTAGTAGCATTAAGAATTGAGCATGGTTCAATATGATGGTAAAAACCTAGGACATTTTAGTTCAGAGAGATCAAATTATTTTATGCTTTAGATCAGGGGTGTGCAACCAGCGACCCGCCGGCCAAATGCGGCCCACAGAAAATAATTTTGCGGCCCGCAATGAAGTCCCAATTTTGGATGTCGTGCGGCCCGCGAAACGAGTTTTTAATATAGATTGATCTGGTACATGCGAGTAATTCAATCCCTTCACAAAACCCATACTGAGTTCAATTTATTATCTATATTCTATGCCAATGAACTTAAAATTCTCCATCAGCTAGCTTGTGCGAAGCAAACAACGCATGTCATAAGATCAATAACCAATTTCAGAATAACCATTACTGAAAAAAATTTACAAAATGAAGAAGCAAATAAAACATCAAAAACGATTACCCAAGATAAAACCAGTACAAGGTTAAATTTAAATGAAAAATAATCATTCTCTCTGAAATGACCAACACTATAAGATATATACAAAACTATCGATAACGCAATAAACTATAGTACATGGTTAGACCATGTAATAATCGTGGCCGAAAATTGTTGTTTTAAAAGAAAAGACATTTCATAATTAAGTCTTTTGAGGAATATTAATTAATCGATGAGCTGAATTAGAAGAAGAATCTAAATCTGAGATGTATGAATCACAATAGGAACTTATTGAAACATTAATATCGATCATTATTAATAAAAGTATACACATAGATATATAGATTTTTTAAAGTTGAGATAATAACAATAAACAAGAGAGCTATGCTCAAATATATGGACACGTAGAGTCACATAATTTTGATGACGTCATAGCGAAAAAAAAGTAATAGTCTTCTGGAGAAAATTTTTATCTTTAACCACTGGAAATTTCAAAGAAATTGGTCCAATATTCGAAGAGAAAAGCGATTTCTTCAAAACGCGTTGATGGAGACAAATAATGATGAAAAATAACAACAAAATTTTGAAACGATCGTTATGTCCACTACGTGTCCAATAATGAATGAAAAACTAAATGGGTATCTAAAAAAACAATCTTTTATGTACTCGCTCATGAAATATCCGACAATAAACTAACAGATAAGGCATGTGGATATCATTCGATTTTTTATTGGCATGATTTGTCAAATCATAAGTATGCTTTATTATTGAAAGAATCTAGCATTCAAAACCGCTGTAAATTGAAACGGTTTCACATTCTTACATCATATTGCATATTCTGACTTTTTATTTTATTTTGAGTGACTGGGGAAGTAGTTTTATCTATATAAATATGGTAGCACATACGGCTGGTATCGTTCTCAATTTTCCACATGGATATAATCTAACTCGTAAATTATTAGCATTGTAAAAAAGTGCTTCCAGGGTTCGGTCAGATGGACAATTCTGAATTATTAAAGGGAATTCATAGTCTGTTGAAGAAGAGTATTTGTACATTTTAAGTTTGATAACTGCATTTTCAAGTATAGACTTATACAAGTCGAAAATAAATAGTTAAGGAATTTATATTATAACTGTAAAATTTTGTGGCAAACTCATCAACTTGGAAATAAAATTCATAAAACAGAAAAAGAAATATAAATACACACACATCTTCAAAATTTTCATTGTTTTTATTTTCATATTGTTATAATGACACATGGGGCTCTCTAGATACACACATATACAAATTTTTTTTTTTTTGAATTTTGTTATAAGGGCACATAGTGCTATAGATAGACACATCTACAAAATTTTTATTTTATTTTTTTTGTTATAACACACAGGGATATAGATACACACGTCTACAAAAATATTTTTTTTTTTTCAATTTTGCCATAATGATGATGAGATATGCTAAGTGGGGTGAACCAGTCAATTACGGTGTGAACATTGCCATCAAA
Source organism: Styela clava (assembly GCF_013122585.1). Lineage (NCBI taxonomy): Eukaryota > Metazoa > Chordata > Ascidiacea > Stolidobranchia > Styelidae > Styela > Styela clava. The sequence continues at coordinate 15,614,484 of NW_024102836.1, forward strand.
TTTTATATCCAATTACCACTTAAAGTAATTATCTTGTGAAAACGTGAGAAAATATTTTGAATGTATTTAAAAAAGCAAATTTTTGTGTGAGCAAGTATGAAAGTGCGTAAGAATTCTCTAAATTGTTGAGCAAGTAGCTTTAATAAAGTCATGTTTTTACAGTGATATTACCATGATTTGCACAATAATATTCAGCAATTATGTCAAATTCAGAAATTCATGGACTATGCTATTTCAATTAACCTGACATCAATTTATTTTGGATTTTTTTGAATTAGTACAATTTATTATATTTCATACATCCGGTTAGAAACTAATCGAATTGATGCTTTAAGCATTGGCCATACTCGATTCCAAACTATATTTGAAATTCCTTTCTGTTTTCTCAATTCTTTTTCCCATGCAACAAAATCTTCCGACTCCCTCTATCTATTACATTTGATTTAATCTATAGAATAATATAATTTTTCATATATGCTCTAACTTAAAGTTGGAATCAGGGACAAAGTTTAAGGCAAAAACCAGGGAAAATTCTGCCAGAAAAAAATTAAAATCTATAATCTATGACATAAAATAAAAATGTAAATCAAAACATGTTTTGAATGTCGGGTTATTTAAAAGTTTCTTCTGTGTTTCCGTTATCTGACGGAAAGAACGTAAATTTGTTGTCAATCCTTTTAAACAGTGGTTTCGCGTTGGGTTGAGGTTTGAATTTCTGAAATTAAAAAAATGAAATAAATTAATTAATTGCGTGGTTTTGGAGTAACTTTAGTTAAACAATGGGATAACATTTTGTAGCGGTTTTGATTTCATGTCGATGTGGTCTTATCCAATCATTGCATCGTGAATTGGAGAATATTGTTTTGAAATACCGTATTTTCCGGCGAAAAGGTCGCTTTTCTAGACCCAAATTTTCTGCCTAATTTTTTTTTTTTGAGGGGGGAGTTAAATAGGGAGATTCTCGTGCTGTGAATCTGGAATTTTAATGCTGTGATTATCATATTTGAAGTTGCCGCATTTGTGTGGCTATTACCGATACACGTGGGATTGCAATAGTGAAAATCGTCAATTGTCATGGTCATCGTGATGTCTTATTTGAGCCATAAACATCTTTCATTTCAGCATTTATTCTTACCAAGTCAGAAATTTGCAGCGAACACAACGATAATTACTTTATTGCTCTCAAGCAACCATGGCACTTGTGTTGTGAGATACGAGATATCACATAATCATGTGTGACAAGACGCTAAGATAAACAAAGGAGTGAATACATGACCCAAATGTTCTTGATTTAAAAGCGGCATTATAAAATACTAAAAATAAAAAGGAAACATCATTTAAGTTTTATGTCAAGATGGCCCGTGACAGATTCAAGATTATATTCAGGCCTTGCAAATCACAAAAACATTTTTTGTTCTACAATTACCGACAGGCGCAGACGCGACTATGCTATGTGTATAATACCGTAATTACGGTAATGTAAAGTATATTTAATTCATTTTATTGACATAAATTTACTCGGTGGGATATTATCGCTGACTCAAGGTTTTCTCCTACCGTAAAACCATCAAAAACAACATATAATCCCAATTAAGTCAATGAAGCAACACTTTTCGTTTTGTGGAGATTTAGAGGTGATGAATATGTATGTTCCATATTAGCTGTTTATATGTATATTTATTCATAAAAACTGAATATAATCAGGTAGTTTATCTCACATTATTATGTCCGCAGATTGCCGTGTTATTTTAGATCGGTAATGTTCCTGTATGGCGGACGCAACCGCGAGTTGAACACAATTAGATTGAAATTGAAATACAGTTTGAATTCTCGTAGTTGTTATGGTTTTAATATTACGCTACAAGAAATAGCCATTATAGAAGGCATTGCATGGTGATTTAAAATTTCGATGTTGATGCGATTTTACTGCAGGTTATATGCAAAACCCCGTTTTTCCGGCTTAAAAACGGGCCTCGTCTTATTCGCCGGATAGACTTATTCACCGGAAAATACGGTACATAGAAAAAAATATTGGATAAAATATGAATAAGTCGTTAACGACAATACCTTCGACTCTTTGTAATTGAGTTGTTGAACTATACCTCTGTCGACTTGGAACCACTCTGAACATTTCTTCTATTTCTACTTGGTTTCTTCTCATCTTTGAAAAGAAAAAATTGAGTGAATTTCCGAATTCATTCACATTCTTCCATTTGACACTTTAAAGCTTATCACACTTTGTTTAGCAATATCACCGGAAAATACATAAATGGCAAATAAACCGTTTAGCTATAACTGCATGCGGCAATAATGAATAATTTGACGTTGTTGTGCAGGATCCGTAGACTAAATGTCGATGTCGTGTTCACTTATAGAATAGGAATGAGATTTTTATCCCTAGGAAGAAAAGTTCGATAAAATGGCTTAATCATAATCTAGTTTGGTTACCAGTCCGTATAGGAAATGGGATTATTTAGCAAGTTATTTCTTTCCAGATGCATGAATTTGAGGGTGGAGAAAGACGTAACTGACCAGCGGATGCGTAAACCACCCTACGATGGCGCAGATTTCAGCATTCCTCTCCTCATAATTATCACCAAATCGATTCGAATCAATAAATTAAGGTTACCAAAGTTATCACGAACACATCGTCTCATGATATTTTCGTAAATCCATGATCTGATGGGGCTCAGTTTCTTCCAAACGTAATCAGGGACATCAGAATATAAGAAAGGATTGAGGGCGCTGTTGATCGGAATAATAATCAATCCTACAGGGACGTATGCATCATATGGTATGTTGATGCCTGTATAAAAAGGAAGATATTCTAAATGTAACAGATCAATTAAATGATCAACATAAAATTAAAATTCATTCAATATTCATTTAAAATAAAATTCATGAAGATGGTGTTTTTACATGAAGTTGTAAAAGGCCGTCTCACCAGAAACTTGTAAAAAGCCCATTATGCAGACAGGCATCCAGCAGAGAAAATCAGTGAGAATAATCCGGGTAATTTTTGTTTGCATCTTTCTTGCCAGTTCTGCCTTTAGTTTGTCGCTGACTGCAGCATTCTTTTCTCTAGTTTTCCTGAAATATTTTTAAGTATTGATTATTTAAAAAAATTAATAAATCAAGTCGATTCATTCATCTCACTGTAAACAATTTGTTTAGCGTGTCACAAAAAGCACCTGCAAACGTACACTAAGTTCATAGTAGTGTTATCAATAAATGTGATGTGTCTATTCTTTATTTATATGGTCAGGTGTTGCTAAACAAAAAATATTTCCCAATTTCTTATTCCAATGATGGATTTCTTCTATCTATATTTCTTCTATTCCTTCTTGTATTCTTCTCGTCGTCATTTTTCAATCAATTCACATTTCTTCATTTAACAATTTGGAGCAACAGAGAGTCTATCACACTTCACTCAGCAATATTACCGTAGAACAGGGGTCTCAAACTCGCGGCCCGCGGGCCAATTGCGGTCCGCAGGACGATAGTTTGCGGCCCCCGCCTTGGTATGAAAGTTTAATGTTAGTGCGGCCCGTAAGTCACTCAGCTCAGTTAGAATGATTGAAGCATTTAGTACCAGGACAAGTAGAGCAAACCAAAATATTTTATAATCTATCCCCCGAAAGGAATATGAGGTACGGTAACCTACTAGTACCGTACCTGTAGGCATGATATTCGATGGACCTTTGACCCGAAGAAAATTTTAGAGGTGGCTTCGCGAGTTAAAGCCTATAAACTGGGGTATATGTTTCACGTCATCATTTTGATTCAAAACATTCAACAACCTGTTTTTCAACAGTACCGGTAAAGAAGTTTAGCCTAGTCTATCACAGCTATTTCTAGACTAATTTTTGATTACGGCAATTAAGCTACGACGCCCAAGCAATCAGAATGATCATTGAGTTCTTTGATTCATACTTGAATTTCTGAAACAGAACCCAAAACTAACAAATAGCATGCAAAAACGGGGTGATGTTTACAAACATGCCTGAAAATCTTTCTGAGTGTCTGAGCGTTTGCGAAAAAAGTCTATTGTTACGTCCGGATGCGGCCCGGACTCACTAAGGCTCCCTCTCGGCGGCCCCCAGGTAAATTGAGTTTGAGACCCCTGCCGTAGAAGATTATGAAAATTCCTAATAAACGTTTCCGAATAAACGTTTATGTGGAATATATATTTTATACAATATTTCATAACCTAAATCTGAAAAAAAATTGACTTTTTTATCTGTGGTTTGAAGAGATACTTGATTCGAAAAATACCTGTATATCTTGACGTAACCGATAAAAATGAAGATGAATGCCAGGAAGTTTACGAGTAGGATGAACAGCGAATACAACCAAGCAGTATCAGTATTAGGGTTCGGGAACAAAGTGGGAAGGCAAACTCCGTGAGTGGAGTAATATCCAAACCTACGTTCGACCTTGTACGTCGAATTTAAATCGCTGATTAGTGATTCTAGCAACGACCATGTTCCAAGTTTTCTAAAGATGAAAAAATGATTTTTTACACATACGATATTGTTACAGCACATGTTCCAACTGCTGGTCAATCAATCTAAAGGATGGTATAAGCCAATCATTTTATCGAGTGAGAAATTGACCTTTTGTTTTCGAATGCAGTATCCCAAATTTTTATTCTTTGAAGAAAGCTTTGTTCAAAGAGAAAAAGTGAAAATTCGTAGATAATATTTGCCCAAGAAACATGATTCTAATAAAAATTATTTTGAAAATCATTTTCTTTAAATAATATTCATCTTCGGCAGTGTTTTTTGTAACAATATTGGAAAAAGTTCTGAGTATATATTAGCAGTTCGTACTTACTCTTCTATAGCAGGATCATCTTCGAATCTCTGTTTCGTTAGAAGTGAACGAGACAGATTTACAACATCCTTTTTATTAATAGTTGAATACAATGGATGTCTGTCGTACCTAAAATATTTCAAACAGTCAACATGTCTGATTTGTACTATGCAAGCTTATTCTAAATATGAAATATTAGTTCAAAAAGATCAGAGGTCATCATAAAACTTTAAGTCAGTTCTAAATAAGTTATGATCAATTATATGGCCACTTTACCAGTTTTAAACGAGAATGTCGTTGTTAACAATACAAGAGTATTATATCTCTTGTACACGAAGGATAGGATCTTCTTACATGTACAAGAGTTGCTTTATCATAAGAGCAAACCGTAATAATTCAGTTGTTTTTTGTGTCTAAAAACAACAATTCTACTTTCCTCACCAAATGCTGTCGATGAAAAAGTCCTGATTGAAGAATGGGATAAGTCCCAACACAATGGAAACTACCCATGAAAGTGTCAACAGACATGCGATCATTTTCATTGATGTTTCTTTTGCGAAAGGCCTGCAAAGACAAAACTCAAGAATTTTTATTGCTCGAATAAAACGCACTATATTGTTTTCTAATCAATTCAATAAGATGTTGATACGATATACAATATTTATGTTGATAATATAGGCAAATCGACGATGAAAATGTTTCAAAAATATCATGGTTGATAGAAAAAACATAGAAACAAATTTACCTCAATACAGTTTTCATTCGAAATCCTGTAATAATGGTTAGAGTAATTACTGAATTTTCTGATCCAATCAAAAGCAAAGTTCCAAGAGCGGAACATGTGAATCCACTTCGCCACTGCCTATCCGTTTTACAATAATCCTTTGTTATTGTTGCATTCTTTATACAAATGGCCAATGTGTATAACTGTAAAATAGTATGATTTTTCATCTCACTTTTTTATAATTCAGTAAGTGTTATGATCTTAAATCCAGATCAACTATTTACAAGAAATCTCGAATTGTTCTTTAAACAATATTATTTACACTTATGATAAATAAGTTTACCAGGATTTCTTAAAAATTAGGAAGTAGTATTTGGTGCTGAAATGAAAAAGAAACATTCCATTTATAGTCATATTCATCAGAAATATTATGCATATAGTTTCAAATGTACTCCCAAAATATGTGAACCAAGATGGCGGACACAGGAACGTAGTATGTGTACCAGGTAAGATTAGGCCATAATTTTATTCCATGTTTTCTTCTTTTAGTTCTATTACGAGTTCGGAGACCAGCCAAGTGACTCCCGTAGTATTTGTACCTGAAATTATGGCCTAACCATAACCTGGTACACATACCACGTTCCGGTGTCCATACTTCACATACTTCGGGAGTATAGATTCAAATCAGAAAAGTTCGAGTAACTGTTGGTAAAGGATAATTATACATATTGTACACTTACCGCTACAAGTAAGTCCGAGAGTGATAAGTTAAATATCAAATATTTAATGATTAATTCATGTTTTAAAAGTTGTTGTTTAGAAAAGAAGATGTTACGAATCGATCTACTTGACACGAATAAATTTCCAATAACAGCAAACAAACCTTCATAAAAAAATAACATATGTGAGATATAACCACAACCCAAGCAGTTCAAGATAATTTTGCCAAGGAAAAAGCTTTTACAAACATTAAAACTTTGAATGATTTAGTATAAGAGGTGATTATGAACACAAAAAAGATAAAATTACTAAAAAAGTACAATATAATTTTCACTCTCTAGAAATTCATGTAATTGTTTTCAAAGTAACAATAATAATATGAGAAGCTGAGTTGAAATTCGGCAATAGTATTCATCATTATTTCATAGAAGAGGTATAGTCACATACGAACAAGGAATTACAAGCTACGTATGTCCATCTTATTTTATAACGTGTAGAATTAAATCAGTTAACACACTGCATCATGAAATCTATGTCTAAAAAATCCAAATTGAAATTTTCGATGAGAAATTCAGACTCTCACAATATTCGAATATCAGGAAAATGCAAGAAATTTCTAGTAATGCATTAACCTCAGAATATTAATAACTCACTGATCATCCATGTAAATGAAACAAAGTGTTCGTTACTGATCATTAAATTAACATTGGAGAATGCACTAGAAATACATCTGTCAAGACATTCATCAAGACTGCTTGTGCAGTCTTCGCTTCCATCGCAAACCTGCTCATACCAACAAGAAATATGGATTTATTCAATTATAAACAAACCTTTAAATCTAGGCATACTTAACAGTACACACTTACTTGGATAATAAATGAATTATTGTAAATTTTAGAAATAAATTTGAAATCCTAATTTAAAAGATGTTTGCAGAGGTTAACAAAAAACAAAACTCTTATCGAATAAGCAATGGAAATCTTGCAGTATCAAAAATTTTCATAGCGTCAGAAGAAAGAGCTTTCAGAAAACTATCAAATAAACTCGAATTATATGACAAACCTGTTTTTTTGCAATGAATTTTGGTTCTCCTCCATCATTGCAGTAAAAATGTGTTTCATTACTACAATGCATCTCATCGCTTAAATCTTCGCAATCCTGTTATTATGCATGGAAATTATGCATTAGCTTATTTAATGAAATAAAGGGGTTTGAGAATTCAAATTCATGACCCCCCCCCCTCCCAAATGAGCAGCGAATTAGTCTAATTTTGTTTAGATAATTTATTATCAAAGTACCGTTGTTTTCTAGTTTCTATAGACCGAAAAATGCAAAACCTCACACAAAAATTTCATCCGGATCGATAAACTAATCGAAACATAGATTTATGAACATTGTAATATTTAAGGAATAATACGATACCAATTTCTCAGAGTATATGATATATTTATATTTCAACTACTCGTATATCCAAACTTTGCAACTCATAGTTCAAGGCCAAATAAATGCTGTAGATTAAATTCACGATAATGCCAATTGAATTCAATGTGATATTCAAATATTTCAATTTTAAATTTTAAATTTTAACCTTTTGTTTGTTGCACACCGTCCTATTGAATACATGCAATGGAAATCCTGAATTGCAGTGAAACCTGCAAATAATATATATTAATGAATAAAATATGTAATTAAACATATCAATACAAGAAATCTGTTTAATTTCTGGGATCTTTGGTGATTCAATTTGTAGTAAAGATTCGGTGCTCCAGGAGTATGCGCACCAAGATGTCGCACAACCTGAATCCTAACCGATACACACATACTATGTTCAGGTTGTGCGCCATCTTGTTGTACATACTTCTGGAGATCCAAAGTTTCTTTATTTCTATACATAGGCTGTTGTATTTATGCAGCTCTTTTGAGCTTTTATTTTACAAAGAAAGCAAATGCAAAATGGCTGATTGTAAAATATTCGAACTTTTATTGCCAAAATATTTCATCTGTCTGAAAACGCAACATAACAAGTAGCATACCTATTTGGACAATTTTGTTCATCTTCCCCATCAGAGCAATCTTTAACTCCATTGCAAATTTTATTGGAATCGATCCGTATTTCGTCATTACATTCATACCTGTCCCTGCCAACAAATATTCTACAATAATTCGTAATCGAACAGAAGTACAACAAGGTAAAATCCTTTTGCAGGAAGATTTGTACAGATATGTTTCATATTGATCATTTTTTTGCTCAGCTATGTATATCTATATAAAAAGACATTCCTTGATGAATGAGAGATATATTGATCTAATAAAGTGCCTTCGTCAATAAGATTGAAGACATTAAATTTTTTTTAGGAGATGTTTTGTTTGTTCACCAATAGTTGTTTGAATATCAACAAGAAATAAATGGTAGCTTGCTCTACAGGTCAAAATATCAGATTTTATACAATTTTAGCCATAACAACCAAAGTTTTTGAACTTTATTTTTCACTTTCGGAATTAAACCTGAAACAAAGTTTGAACGATAGTAGCTGGTAGTGACTATTTTGAGACGTTCGATGCCGATCTAATAATGAATGATTTTGATTATTAGTATCTGTAACAAAAGACCATATCGTATTTCAGCAAGATCATATAAATGAGCATAGGACCACATCTTGCTAGCTCACAGTTTGCTCCTGATCTTGAATTAATGGACTGGATGGATTAGGGATATCAGAGGATCCACTTAAAAAATGATTTTGCCAAAAAGTCATGTTCACGAGCCCAATGAACTTATCAGCATTTATAAATGATGAATCAACGCCTACAAATATCTGTCGCTGGTCTTATATATAACAGGTCTCGCAAGGCAGGAGCGTAGTTAAAATTAGTCCAACAGTGGCATACGTTGGAATCAAAAAAGTGAACGGTAAGCGCATTTCGCGACGACGTGCGGTGGCGTCCTTGCGGTCAATGAGCTAAAAATTTCGCATTACTGAGAGCGAACATCTCTGAATAAAATCACGTGACACGCTTGAAACAACATGATTAAGCGGTTAATTATTAACAGTTTTTTATTACTGAGTTGGAAGAAACCGAAAAAATATCACATATCTGCTTTCCAGCGACAGAGTTGAACTCGTTTACGGAAAAATAAAATGCTTCTCCGCTCCCGCTGATTACACGCTTTTTTTCATAGCGGATAAAATAGTTTTGGACCACGGAATTTGACCGCTTCCATCTACCTTTGCATTACACAACACAAAAACATTCTGTTATATTGGCTATAAATGCATGGATGAGGCTAAGTCCAACTATAACGAGTTATAACATATTCGGGTGGCTATTAAGCTTTGTTTCGTCACACTTGATGATAACAGCAGAAACATTTTCGACGTACTCTCCCAAGGAGTGATCTCGGCAAAAATTCGAGTTATTTTAAATTTTGGTATTTTATACTCGTGCCTTCCGCTTTGCGCGAGTCCACTAGCGTAAATTCTGGAATATTAAACTTCACTTACCCATAATTTCTAAGTCGAGAGCAAAATGCTGGTTTATTTGCACAATCCCTACATTCTTCTTTTAATGCGTATTTACAATCAATGACTCCATCACACTTCACTCCTCGTAATACTTTTAAGTACGAAAATGGCAGTTAGTGAAATGATTATCTGTCAGTTTTAAATTAGAATGTAGTTTTTGAACTTGCAGTCAAAGATGACCAATATTCAATAATTCTAACAGAAAGAGTTGATTAAACTGGACAAATAAACCGGGGAAAACAACAACAACAAATGAAAACTCTGTTCCAAGTAAGAGTGAGGCAACCTTTGAAACGAAGGATTGGCAAACGAATAATGTGTTGGGATAATGAGTGTTGGAGTCTGATTTTATTATTCTTTAATACGTAAAATACATCTCAATGAAAAACTTGCAAATGTTACTCATTTCAGATCTAGGATTTAATTGATAAGATAAGCAGCGATTGCTATATGTTGTGATTATTAATTTGAACTTGAGCTGTTGCTATTTTTCAGCTAATTTAAATCAATGAATTATATCAACCTGAACCCGGACACTGATAATCTGCCTTGCAAGTCTTCAATTCTCCATCAGCCACTATTGAACCTAAAAATAGTTTATAGTATCTTTTTAAGAAAAACCTAATACTTAAGGTCACTAAATTACCTTTGGAAAACCAAACAATTTTAATAAAGGCATTGTTTAGAAAGACGAGTTTTCGGATTATTCGCTGTTTGAGAAAAAACTATATGTATAGAAATTGGTAAATAAAAAAAGCATCATCGGCATGTCTGAAATTTCACAATTGTCTGATTTGTTCATTTTGTATTCAGCGTTGCCCTATTTTACCATTGAAAGTAAATTCCCTTAAATAAGTTGGATAAAATGAACGAATTATATGAACATGTCTTATGTGCAAATTCATTGAAAAACAGATAAAACTCAAACCCCAAAGAACAGAGACCAAAATAAATGACAAAAAAAATTTAACTGCCTGCATTTGTGAGGAAATGGTTCACGTAAATCCCACAAATTGTATGCGGAAAAATTCAACTAATACCCGAAGAGGTGAATTGACAGCAATGGGTAAAATGCACGAAAGAACATTTTGTTTGGTGTAAAAAAGGGATGGGCAAATCCGGCAATTTTTATATTTTGTATAAATATTTTTTAATTAGAGACGATCAGTTTCTCTCACGTCAACAATCTTTGGTTTTATCACGCGTTTGTTCTTCGAGATAACGCGGTAGACATCGAACACTGTTATCTCGGTACACGGTCCAAGCCGGGATATTTAGAGAAGAAAAACGTTAATTTAAACCAAATGCAAAGACTCGTTATTCCTTTGTTATTTTTACGTTTTTCAGCTTTACTATCTATTCCTAATGCATGTAATGGTAAATCATTGTGCCGATGAGTGATCCACTAGCAATTTACCGAAATACCTGGTTACGAAAATTTTCATTCTTTTTTAGACGTACCATGCTTCAGGAGGTCCCTTCATTTTATATCAAACGATTTTTAGTGGTATACAAGTTCTTCCGAAAAAATAGACCCACCAAAAACTAGACGTGAAATGATGTCAAATTATTGGTTATTATTATTAGGTGCGATAAATCAGAGTAGTATTTTCTGGTTCTGCTAAAACCTTTGGCAAATTTTTAAATTGTGTTTTACCTGAACAATTGTTTTCACAATTTGTTTCGTCCGACGAATCTTTGCAGTCGACGCTAAAAAGTATTTGAATTAAGGTTGTAGTTAGTATTTTGTTTTATTGAGCATTGTTCACATCTTCGCATTTTACGCGACTCAAATACAAAAAGTCGAATCTAGACACCATGCTATTAAGTTGACATCGTATTACGCAACTATGTTTAGAGTAATCAAAGTATCTCCAATAAAATAGACCGTCTATATCCGAAATGCTAAAATATCTGGAAGTTTATTCTACAAATGCGGCTAAAATTGTTATTGCTGTTAGTAAACCACTGATATCTACATGACTACAAATAGGGATAAATATAATCTCGTTTTGATTGAAACATATAGCATTCAACAGAAGTAAAAGATATATGATATTTTTTGCTCAAGCATTTGTCCCAAACTCACATTCCGTTACAAATTTTCGTTGAAGTAATAAACTCATGCGAATTGTCGCCTGTGCTGCATTTCCATTGCGGCGATGGAGATTGGTTTTGACCTGAACAAAAAACTCTGATTATCGGGCTTGTTAGCGGGAATTATATTTTTGTGGAAGCGGGTTTCCTAGAATATCACTGCTCGGCTTAAACGGCTATCTATATAAACCAACAAACAATATGCTTAGTCGCTTATATGTTGACCGTGATAACGTAAACTATATCGAGGAAGGAAGAACGAGTGAAATACTTCGAATATGTCAACGGCATTTGATAGGAAAGAAATTTAACATAATATAAATCGAACGGCTTATGTTCTTACAATTGTTGAAGCCGCGGAATCGTTTGTTCCGGATTAAAAAACAAACATATAATCAACGACACGCATTAACGAAGATGTTTCCAACATGTATATTCTGGGCGAACTGTATCATTCATTATATATGATGGCGGACCGGCAGCAAAATATTGAAACTAATAAAACAAAAAAATGTGTATTAGCCTAATCACATAAAGCGATATTTGGTTACCTGACTGTCGTGTGTCGAAAAAAATTAATAGTGAAAACGATAAGACTCCTATTTGTGTTTTCGCAAAATTTGAAAATGTCACAACTCGCCCGACAATGACTTCTAAAAGACTGTTTCGCAGATTGGTGATTGGAAACTTTTGTCATATGACTTTCATATATTCATTAACATTGTTAAATTTAAGGCTCCAATGTATTAACTTTACGATTATGTCTTGATGCAAAATCTTATGAAAAAAAAAATAATTACAAAGAAAAGCCTTACCCCAGTCTACGTAATTGCATAATTCAGGTGGTGGGCCTCGTTTTCTACATATGCATTCATCAGATAAATCGGGACAATGGAAAATACCATCGCACACTTTACCGAACTTTATGATGGTCGGATGATTGAGACAGTGAAAACATTTTTCGTTTAACAATTCTTTTTCTGAAAGCGATATAGGAAAATAAAAAAATTGCAGTACTTCATTATATAGTGAAATACTTGTTTGTATATATTTCCCTCTAAACCAGTGAGTTATGTCGTCGAAGTTAAAAATTGACTTAGTTAAATAAACAATTTATATGTATTCAAGTTGTTGTTGTCACCAATCGAATCTTGGGTCACTAATCGAATCTTGGGGCGATAATACTGGACCGGAGTGTGTATAACTCACGTCACAATTATTTGCTTAAATATGCTGATATATTATTGATTATTATGAAAATTGACTCACTTTCCCTGGTGTTATTGCACAGACACTCGTCCACCCCTGAATATAAAATAAAACAGTAATAATGCCAGTTAGTAGTGATGTGTATGTTAACAGTAAAATCCTATAACCAAAAGACGTTCAACTATTTTTAATTCGATGAAACAAGTTGCTAGGAAGCACGTTATATACAGGATCTCTTCCAAGTAAGTATACACTTTTAATTTTGATTTGCTTTTCAGGTACTCATCATAGAGCGTTCACTTCTTCAGAAAACATTGTATGAATAAGTAGTAAAATTTAGGTATTATTTGCATTTTCCATCAACCCACATAATGACAAGTCGGTTTTTCGGGGTTCGGCATCTCGTATGACGTGTGAAACTTTTGAACTTCATATCTTACAAGCCTAATGTTATATTTGGACAAGTTTTACATCGTGTCAAAGATAATCTCCATGACTAAATATACTGTAATTCCAAAATTAGGATGAATTGTTGCGAGTTACGACTGTCTTACTGACATTGGCAAAATTGGAAAACATGGAACATTTTAGCAAATCTGGTAAATTAAATCGAATACATTTCCATTTGTTCTCGATTTAACATAGTGCATTATGGACAACATTTGTAGAGGTTAAAGATAGTCTTTCAATGATACCATTAGATTGAAAATTTCGAAAGCATTCGTTTAATATTTTCTTAGTCATCACATTTTCGCTGCGTCAACTTGTCGTAAACAACCACGTTACGCACTTACGTTGGTGCACAGCGACTTAACAAGCTAGTCATTTCGCTACCGGTACCCAATCAGCCTCTAGTAAATACTTTATGCACGGTGCATGCTCGTTGCCGGCTACCGATAAATACATGTTCAGCTGATTTAAGAGGAAGACCATATGTTGCGGAATAAAAGTTATCAAGTATTTTGAAGCTATTAATTGAAGTATGCAAGCAATATACAAGCGAATTTACGCATTACAGTTAGCATCAATTTGCCATCATATAAAGCTTCCGGCAAATAACACAACTGCTGATTGTACTAGCATTACGATGCCCGTACATATCATGCCGAACGTTTAAATCCATTATTTTAAATTGTTGTTTAAAATAAGGCCTGGGAATAGCTGAACTTGAAATTTTTTCTATCGCTCCACTTCATCTTTATATTTAAAGACGAATAGTAATGTTTGTGACACGCACCGGTAAGCTTCAAATGACATATATATACGTCCGTGCTCCGTGACATTGAAAGTATTAACTCAACCAAAGCCTTACACAAAAGAATGTGACGCTACATACCGTGAACGTCATTACGTCAGAGTTGAAATGAATTTTTCAACAAAAAAACAAACGTTGTTATCCCATGATATGAAAGTCAAAATAAATAAATTAACTCAAGCGTTGCTTATTATAGGCTTGCACGTAATTGACAAAAATCAATTCCGTAATTACGGCCAAATCGATTACGTAATGACCCCGTAATTGCGATATTTTTTCACACATTTAAACCTATCATAACAACCAATTGAATTCACTTCATTTTCGATTGGGTTCGAGTTTGGGTTTTCATATTCCTGGCAGTACTACACGCCGGCGACAGATGTTAATTAAGACAAGAGTGAATTCAAATTAATTTTATTATAATTTTTATCTTTTGTGCTAGCTTTGATTTCCTTTATCACCTTCGCAAATTAACCGTCCCAATTTTATGCGATCAATTTTATCATTACCGACACTGGTATACGGATATTTATGAAACGATAGTTGACTTTTTTAAAATCGTATTAAAAAAAATGTCGGGTTTCCAATTTATCAATGCCACGACGAGCGTATTCTCTCGTTTGATTATACTTGCGCTTGCCTCGCGACGAAGACTTGTTATTGCACCGTTTTTAACATTATTCGACTTTACTACCTAGTCAGCATTTTATAATAATTATTGATGCCAACTTATTGACGTTATTCCGATTACCATGCTTCATTTTACATTAAATCATTTTGCGGCCTAAATGTTGTAACATTATTTGCGACAAATTTAGATCAAATATTAATTATTCGCGCATAATTTAAATACCGTACTTATATGACATGCCTTTTCCGGAAATACAAAGTTGTATCGCAGAAAATGCATATATATTGTGAAATTTATTTTGCACTCATGAAAAAATTAACTTATTTTTCTAACTCAAGTCGACGATCCTATCGGCCAAGATTGACACAAATTTGGTCGAGTGTGGGTGGTATTCAAGTATTAAAATAAGTTGCCGCATTTGGTAAAAACAGTTAATCATATTTGGCCGAAATATTGCGAGGCATTGTGGAAAACATATTGAGCAAGGACAAGTCCGGACTGATATAAAACGATAAAACCGGTAACAGAACATCAAGGTTTTGTAATTGAAAATGGTTCTCGCACAGAATAAACACACTGGCTCCTACTTGATATTTGATAGTAGTTAAACTGAGAATATTGAACTGTTAAAAACAAAAAACCGATCTCGTTGCCTTGGTTAAATATAATCCAATGATCAGGACATTTTCAATTAAATACTGCACAAAGATAGTTATACATTAAACATTTAGGCTACAATTTAGCTTTTTCTTTTAAATTTTAATCATGCATTGTGGTGGAGAAATCCCACTATTTAAATACGGGTAACTATAAAAATAGAATAGGATTCTGGATTCGATTTAAGTATTCTAAAACAGTGGTTCCCAACCGCCGGTCCGCGGACCGTCAACGGTCCGCAAAGGATTTTTACCGGATCGCGGGAAATCCCGTCATATTGTTGTTTCTCTGCCGTCTCATTCGCTTTACCGATGCCGAAAAGACGAAGTTGCGTTTGTTTATTACGCAATTTCTTTTTCGTCATCATATTGCTGATTTTTACCGGATCGCGGGAAATCCCGTCATATTGTTGTTTCTCTGCCGTCTCAATCGCTTTACTGATGCCGAAAAGACGAAGTTGCGTTGGTTCATTACGCAATTTCTGTTTACCCTTAATATATCATTTTTGAATAGAACAAGAGAGCAATGCTCAAACATAGGCAAACGAAGACAGAGCGTCGGTTCTGACATATAAAGGCTCGAGTGAACGAAGTTTGCAACATTGGCGCGCAAGCTGTAAGAAGGGGTCGAGTGATACAATATGAAAGGGGTTCTGAATAATTTCGTTACAAATAAAAAAAATATTAAAACATCGTGACAAAGAATACATACCATCAGTACAGTGAGATCTTCCATCACAAATATATTTAGATGGCAGTAAACATTTTTTATTACTATCACGTTTATCATTTGCATCACATTCGATGCCTCCTCTTTGGTTTTGATCTCTGTAAACAAATTCATCACTGCCATCTCTGTGGAAATAAAATAAAAATTAGCGTATTCAAATGCTACAAATTTTGCTTGAAACTTAGATAAAGTTATTTTATGGCGTCATTCCTGCTGTTCAAAAATGTCGAGTGAATCCAATCGCTACAACACCACTCTAACACAGAGTAGGATTTCGGTCTTTCTAAGTTTTCCACTTTTTAATCATTTCTTCCTCTACCTCTTGTTTATGGAAGGAAAAGTATTCAGAGCGTATTATAAAAAATCGAGTTTTATCACGATTTGTCACTTGCCAAAAACCTTCATATAAGCTAAATTATTGCTGATTACATCCAATGCATCAAAATGCATATTGAGAGACACAAATATAAACGAAAAAAAAACAGACAGGATACGAATCTGATTGTCGCAGGATCAAATAACTTCGGATACTTCCAAGTCTCGAATGAATATTTCAAATTGATATTTCTTGACTAAAATGCTGTACATTTCACTTATTGCATTTCTCTAGCAAGCAAAAATGTACTTACAAAATGTAATTTAATATTTGTCGCCGGGACCAGATATATGCTACAGTGCGTAATCTTACTCTTATCTGGTTCCAAGTTTGTCACGATTATTAGCTATATGAACATATATACTATTCACCCGTAAAACGAGTTTGTTAGAGAGGGCAACGTTGAAATTTAGTGAATACCATCCGAAAGTTACGCTTTCTGAAGTAGCCATTTGACTTTTGCAACTATATATTTGATAGTTACTCTCTTGTTCTATTTATATTCTTACCTGCAATCAGGATATCCGTCGCAAAACCGAGACCATGGAATGCATATAGTTCCGTCCAGGCAAGAGAACTCATCTTCGGAACAGCCAACTCCTGAAAAAATAATATCATGAATAAATTTCTATTTTGCACCAATCATTCTTGTGTGTCATCAATATATCTGGCATTGTTGTAATAAAAAAACAATTAGTTTAAATGTCTATTTTTTTAGATGAATGTCAGAATTGCACAGGTATAAATAAGTCAGTGCAGTATAACAGCAAGTAACAGATTCTTCGTAAAATTTAAGATATCTTTTGCATGATATATCTCAATCAATCTTCCATTCCATATGAGCATACTCAAAGAAAATGTCAAATATTGAAAAATTCGTAAATTTGCAGCAATAAACGGTAAGGACAATGTGTTTACTTGATTGGTCTTGGTGTCAGGATAATTTTTATATTGAAAAATAGATTGCAACGTGTGTTTATTCGGCCAGATCATGCGAATTAGCTAATTATCGAGCAAACAATTCCGGGCTTTATTTATTTGACAATAAAATATAAAAACAGGCCAGGAGTATGTGTACCAACATGGAGGTAACTAATTTTGTTTGCTTACCTTACATCAGGTTGTGTAATGAGACGAAAGCCTATGCGCTGGGGGTATATTCACTTGGCTAACACAAACAGTCCCAGAACTCGTAATAGAACTAATATAACGGAAATCGGAATAACATTATGGCCTAACCCTAACCTGGTCCACATACGATACGGGAGTACCTGAAAACGTGTATTTATTCGGATTGTCATCACATCCTTTTTAGTGCTTGCTTAAATAAAAATCATTCTACATCGAAATAACATTTTATAGTCTGGTTTGGACAAATCACATTATTTTAAAATTATTTCACAAACCAAAGTTTCTAGGTTCCAACTACTCCGCTTTTAATTTATCTAATATTGATGGCATATATTTTATAGAATATCTGACTCATTGAAAACGTAGTGTGTGTACCAGGTTAGGGTTAGGTCATAATTCTATTCTGATTTTCCGTATTTTAGTTCTATTAGGAGTTCGGGGACTGTCTGTGTTAGCCAGGTGGATATCCCCCTGCCCAGGAGCGACAGAATTTTTTCGATTTCATACCAATACTATATGCAAATTTCATTACCTTTTTCTATGTTGGCTGCGATCACAACACAGACGACCAGCATAGAAACAAATCTTCTTTTCATGACTAAAAGTCCTGTTGAAGAATTCCAAGATAATATCAGTATTTATGCTGTGCAATTGATATATCTATATATGTTTAAATTTTTTTATTCTAGATATGAATATAAATTTTTATTGCAAATAAACAAAATTCAAATATTTTATGAAAACATAAATTAAATATTTCAGGGTTTGAAAAATTCAGGGTCCAGGCTAAATTTGTATGTCACGGTAAGTAAAAATAGTTGATAACATATATAGTGACATTATTCATACAACCCAACTCGAGATACGAACTATTTTTGTGTGAACGCAGTAGTTGCAGTCTGACATTCCAAATGATTCGAGTTCAGCAGTCCTAAGAATTCCTTCAATAATCTCAAAAAATATTGTTTTCAAAACGTCTTGTCCATTGGGATGTGTAATTTGTATTTGTAATTTTAATGCTGATCAATTCAAATCCAGCCAGTGTTGGAAACTAGTTTTGATTTAATACTGGTAAATAGGATTACAGTCTATTGTAGTATGACACTCTATTGCTTCCTACAGGAAATTTTGGTCCTGTACATCAGAATGCAAACGATACGCGGGAAATTCTGCAACGTAAGTTTTTATTCAATTCATTCGCTTTGAAATACATGACGTTCGCGAAATTTATAAAAGTATATGACGGTCATCGCAAGTTATAATATTGCTTTATTAAAACGTCGATTATTCGATAACTCCAAAGTTTATTTATCTGGAGACAAATTCTCAGATGACATACAGCTGACAGCAATTTGGCGTGAAAATTGAATTTTTCATCAACTTTGATTAATACATACCCTTGTAAATAAGGTAATGAAATTAAAAATAAAAACTATAAAATTTATGTAAGACTTGCTTTGAATCGCTAGTTGAATAATTTTGCAACATCTTGAAATTTACACACATTTTTAATAATTCACAAATTTAATATTCGCAATAAAAACTATAATAGAAAATATATTTACAATAGATTTAGGGCAATTTGCGAAGTTATACAGAAGTTAAAGTAAAATTGAATTATCTCAGAATATCAGGGAACCTAAATAAAACTCGACAATGCAGTATATAATTTACCAAATTAACTGGAAAACAAAGTCAGAAAATTCTTGGAATTTACAATTCATTGTTACCTTACAAATGTACACAATTTTTCGTTTTAATTTCTATTCGAGCATTCACATTTTCAAGTGATGCTGAGCATTTCATACGTAATAAGATATCAAATTACAATACATAGAAGGAATAGAGTAAACTTCAAAATATTAAAAAAACGTTTCGTCTCGTCGATTTCGTCATTTCAAATATTTCGTCAAAAATTCAGTAATATATCTTATTTAATTGAAATTTTATCACCAACAATAGTTGATCTATAAAGCTAATATAATCCAAATTAATTATCAAGAGTATCTCGGCAAAGACTATTTGTACATAAAATGAGGTTTCATCCAATGCAGCCAAGTGAACAGAAGTGGGAAAATATGTGTATTCTAAACTAGTGGTTCTCAAACTTTTTTCGTTAAATCCCCCCTCCGCCTACATTGAAACTCTTTGTTCCTTCCTAACTATGTATAAAAAGTACTTAATGGATCCTTAGCAAGTGTTGTCTGAAAAAGGCATTCTCAATTTGGAACAAGTTGAATATTGTATGTTATATTCTCTTCATGAAAATGTATTACATGTATTGCACTAATACTGAATGACTGAACAATATTATTTGAACTATAAAAAATACCAAGCAATATTTCATCCCTAAAGTGACACAAAATACCTCACTGGGGAAGAATTCCTTCCCTGTTGCGAAATTCCTGCCTCCATTTCTAATGCTTAAGATACATAGATAACGGAAATGCGTACATATTCATCACTGCATGCCTTAGCAGGTGAAATTGTTTGTTATTCGTTAGAGGAAATTTTGATTCTATAGGTTAGAATGCAAACAATACACGGGAAGTATACAACGTCAGTTTCTGTTCAATTTATTCGCTCTGGATAATATGACGTCAACGAAATTTATAATATTTGACTGAGTTTTGAAACGATAAAGAAGCACGAACTTGAATCTTAGGTAAATGGCGGCTTTTGATGTTAATTTTATTTCCTCGTCGTAAATTAATTCAGAATTCTAAAACTCGCACTGATTTAAAGTGGTTTTGTCATCGCGCTGCCCGCTGGTTTCCTAGTACCGGTACCCAAAACAAATGTTTTTTTTTTGTAAAAATTTCAAATTTTCATTTATTGGTGAAAATATTAACAAATATTATGCATGCTGCTTACTAATCCAAGCACTAATCTAATAACTTTGAATTGGGTTGCACGAAACTAACTCTCTATCTTTCCTTTATGCGTTTATGCCAGTGATTCGGTATGCGTATACTGCAAGGCTGCTTGAAAAAACATTACTTTTCAATCCTATTAAAAAGTCCAGCTACACACTAACAGAAATGTATTTTTTTGACGTTTTGTTCGATTGTTGTAAACTTCTTGGCTGAGGAAGTCTAACTTTAGTCGTTACAGGAATACATTTGTGTCAGTGTGCAGCTGGACTCTTTAATTGGATAGACTAATATAATATGTGCTCTTTGGTTTATTTCAGTTCATCCAACCAAATATGAGAAAGAACAACAACTTTTAATGAAATGTAGGCCTACACATTCAGTAATTAGGACTTTATATGTAGACCCTCTTTAATCGCGCTGTGAACCCTTGGTAAGGAGGGGCTGCTGTATGCCATCGAACCGTTACTAAAACGTACAGTGACTGATACATCATTTTTATCTTTTTTACTTTATGTTTCTTACGTGTACATTCACTGTAAATACTTTCTGTTTTTTATTGCACGTTTTATTATGTCGAAGGATTATGGAGTGCAAAAATAATTACCTTTGTTTCTCAACATGGGGAAAACAGTTCCGGTACTTGGACAAATCGGTAGTCAAACACCAATCCGCAACGAATTATGGTCAAATACCGAGGCATCACTGTACTTCGTATTTTGAGTATTCGGTTAACCGGATATTCATCGCTAATTGTTAGAGAATCAATTTCAAGATGTTTTTGTGGAGTATTGATCGAAAACCATGACACAGTTTTATTGTAATTATATACACACACAGTGTACGCAAATATATGTAAATTGAATCACGAACATAAAGAAAGTCATGCATTTTTTGGTGAGAAGTATTTTGACAAAAAATAGAGTTTCGTATGAAGTATAATGCATAAATATAAGTTTTGTTTAGACGTTTTGCAATTTCTAAATAGTAGTTCCATAATGGATTCATTTCAACTTATTGTAGACTTCAAAATTTAGTCACTTAAAATAACTTTTACGCTAGAGATTGTAAAATAAGCCTTCAAAATTCCCATTTGCTTCATCATAAAAAGCGTTCCCTCAATACACTGCAATAACTAAAAGTTACACCAAGAGGAAAAGCAACAAAATGAATAATCCATGACTTGCACTTCCCACAATGTCGGCCTAAATTATATGTTCATGAAAGCAAAATGCAGTAGATAAGAAGCAAAAAAACAGCAGCCGCGCTGGACCATAAACAAAATCCAAATGTAGAATAGTACCTGTAGTCCTGAAATATGAAATGTATTGTTGCTTCATTTATGTCGCTTGATGACACAGTTAAGCTCTCACTCTCTGTTTCTTGCTGTACTGCATGTCGCTCATTGCAATGATTGAAGATGTCTGTGTTTTTATTCACAATATACTAAAGTAATATGAACGTTTGAATGTATTCACCGATGAACAAACAGTGCCGAGGCCCGAAGGCCCAAGGGCCCGAAAGGCCAAGAAGCCCGAAGGGCCCAAGGCCCGAAGATACACAGCCGGCTTTGATTGTGATGTACTGATTGTCGATTGTTTATAGTCGCGAACCAAAACACGCCATCATTTTCCCGACAACATACTCGAATCCCGAAGGCAAAAATAGCGACACGAAATACAATCATCATCAAAACCGCCAAAATATGGAAGAGTGAATAAAAATTAGTATCATAAGCTGTGAAGGATGCCACCATTTGACAAAATATAACAAAATCACGAGCAAATGCATTATTTATAATACTTCAGTATCCGGTTAACCATCACAATATCATCCTTATACCCTTGTATTTGTAAAATAAATCTCTCGGTTATCCGAATATCCGCTATCCGAGTATGCAAATCCTAATGAGCTTCGACTTATCATATTTTTCGGGTACTTCCGAAGTATGTGAACCAAGGTGGCGAACACCTGAACGTAGTATGTGTACCAGGTTACGGTCAGGCCATAATTTTATTCCAATTTTTCCTATTTTAATTCTGTTACAAGTTCGGGGACTAGTCAAGTGACTCCCGTAGTATTTGTTCCTGAAATTATAGCCTAACCCTAACCAGGTACACATACAACGTTCCGGTGTTCGCTATCTTGGTTCACATGTTTCGGGAGCACCAATTTTAAAACAAGGGATGGATGTTACCCCGACACTTGACTCCAGAAACATTCTCCCTATACTTGCCTATTACTTTCAACGCTCGTTTTGAGATTCTTTCGAAGAGTTAGTTCTTACAAACTCGTTTACCTGTTCAAAACTTTTTTCAACCACATGCGCTTACACGTTCCGATAGCTAATTTGGCCTAGACTATATATTACAGCATTTGCGGGAAGAGTATTGCAACTAAACTAAAGCTCCTCAAAAGACATAAAGAAAATCGAAGTATTTAATTATTTGCAACTAATTTTGGAAACACAAATGAAAACTGACAAACAACACGCAAAACGACAAAAACAGAACGAGCATCGAGCAAAATCTAGGGAAAACTCCGAGTCAAAATTTTAATTATAAAATATGCTCCATAAATCTCTTTTGGGCGCTCCAGAAGTATATGTATCAAGATGGCGGGCACCGGAACGTAGTATGTGTAGCAGGTTATGATTAGGCCATAATAATATTCTAAATTTCCTATTTCAGTCCTATCACAAGTTCGGGGACTAGCGAAGAGACTCCGTAGTATTTGTGCCTTGTTTCTCGCGGCTCCCCTCACCTTGAAGTGCTATTCATTCATTGCAATTTGAATATCAACTGTGTTTTCAGTATGGTGAGAAAATAAACTACTGATTACTGATTAACCCTAACCAGGTAACCAGGTTTGGTTATACGGAGGAAGTAACGTTCTTGGCAGTGCAGTAAGAAGTTTAAACGTTATACGCACATAAACATGGATGTATATATATTACAATGCTGTTTTTTTATGTTCGTTTAAATACTCTGTTATGACCCAAATGCAAAGTTAACAAAACGATCAAATATTATTGTAGAATATTTTATTATTCCATATTCAGCAAAGTCAAATTTATTTTCTCTGTTTGCGATGATCCTTCTCTTTGCAAAAACTTGATTCTGAATGACTCGTGACCATCAAAGTCATTAACCTGTGCGAATTCATACGACAAATTAGAAAAGTGGTAAACAATTTAAAACAAATCAAAATCTTTTTTATAGAAAAACTGATCTATCGGTAAAATAGAGTAATAAAGTTTTAAAATACTTTTTAAAACGCATAAAATTTTTGGCGCTGTGGAAAGTATGTTACCAAGTTGACGCACGACCTAAACCCTAACCTGGTACACATACTATGTTCAATTTGTGCGAACCTCTTGGTACACATACTTCGGGAGCACCACAATAGGCATGTTCAGAGTTGATTTATGAACCAATTCTGATGCTAAAAGGTGATTACCATGTACTTGGGATTGATTCTAAATTCAGTTTGGACCAGTGTAGAGCCGATGGCATTGTAGAAATTGAAAGTCTTGTTGCATAATATTATAAATTTACCGTTATTATAACAAATTCCATTAGATCGATTGCCACAATTGCTCAGAATTACACTGATAGTTTTATGCTGAATATGATATTAGCCGATCTTTATAATTAAGATGAGAGTATGATGTTTAGTAACTTCCTACTTTAGGACGAATTGATTTGTTTGTAAGACATAATATAATTTATTTCCCGGCTAGAGATTTACTGTCACACGCTTGGGGCTAGCCAAAAATTTTCAAAGAGGGGGGGGGGGTCGTTGATCAATATTTACCAACGTAGGTCGAAACAGCTAGAGGGACCGGCCGAACGCCAGAATACCTGTGTTTCCATTAGTCTTGAGGGTCTTGAAAGCGTTTCAACGCTACGAAAAAATTGCTATGTAGGATACAGAAAGATGCTTTTATTTTTTCCTTTTTAAAAAGTGGAGGATTCGACCCCCAAAAACCACCCTCTGGCTACGGCACTGGCCACACGGAACAAAGTGGAGTTAGTCAGGATTGGCGGTGGCCAATGGTATCTGTAGAAATGAGACAATGCTGCAAAATATTAAAAAATTACCTAGAAAGGCATACCCACATACGGTTGTCACAATATGATCAGGTTTACATTCGTCGTCTCCGTCACAATCTACACGAGGAACAAATTAGAAATACAATGAAACTTAATCATTGAAAACAATCTGGCAGGTCGAATAACAGACACGCGAAGACATGCCAATCTATATTTTCCATACGCCCATACGCAAATATTCGTAAAAAGCAGGGATTACGAGCGCGAAACCCACAAAGATTCGTCGCAATATTTACCAAAATTTTGATCATTGTCTCCATTACAACCTACACAAAAGACAAATTAGAAATAAACATTGACTATGTCTTTTACTACAATCTGGTAAGACAAATATCGAGCATGCAGGAAAATTGATGATCGATACATTTAGTTATATCTGACTGATATTATGATAAATATTGGAATCATTCTATCCGTTTAAAAATTAATGGGCCAACTTTGGTTGTTTAATGTGGTACTGAACAATATTAAACAATTGGTGTCACTTTGATATGCGTTTATTCTCATAGAATTCAGTTTCTAACCCGGAATAACATCACAGAGATCACACAATCGCTGAGAACATAAACCAAAATAGCACCATGATAACTGTAGAAAAGTATTTCGATAATAGTTTGAATTTACCTTCATCGTCCCAAAGTCTTTGTATCCCTATCGCAGGGTATTATTGGTTCATAATCACATTCATCGTCGTCATCACAGGCAACTAAAAAAATTGAAATACATTCTTTATACGGCGGTGTTACCATATTTTGTGACCTCAAAACGGGACGCCCTCGAAGTACATAGCTGTGATTTTTATCGAAAAAAAAACGGGACGTATGGTAAGCCTAATGATACCGTATTTTACTGACCATTAAGGACGTATTATAGCTCGCACTGCCGATAATTTTCTTAGATTGAATTTTAATTCAAACATATGGCGCAATAGCCCTATAAGACACATAGGGTTTCAAAGCAACAACGGCACTGGTTCTGGGTGTAGGCAATAAAGCACTAATCGAAATATACATTAGGCGCACTGGCTTATATGGCGCGCGATCGCTTTTTGAGAAAAAAAATAGATTGAAAGTTCTCCCAATGGTCCCCAAATAACAGTACTGTAACTAAATCATTCACAACAATCTGGAAACAAAATTATCGGCTATGCATAAAAATTTATGATCGATACATTTGGTTAATATCATGCCAAATATTGGAATCAGCCCATCCCTTAAAAAGTAATGAGTCCAACTTTGAATGCTTAACGTGATATTGATATTAATTCCATACAATTGGTGTCACTTTGGTATGCGTTTATTCTCATAGAATTCACTTCCTAACCCGAACAAAAATTACAGTGAATACACAACCGCTTAGATCACATTGCCTGGGGACCAATGGTTCCTGTAGAAATGAGATATTGCTGCAAAATATTAGAAATTTACCTAAATCTCGGCATTCCCGCTAATCGCTGCTGCAATATTGATCGAAATCACAATCGTCGTCTTTGGCACATACTGCACCAAGAACAAATTAGAAGTACAATGTAACCGAGTCAATTACAACAACCTGCTAAGTTAAACATAAATCGAGCATGCAGAAAAAATGATGATCGATACATTTAGGTATATATCTGACTGATACTATGATAAATATGGGAATCAGGTTATTCCTTTAAAAAGTAATGGGTCCAACTTTGGTTGCTTAACGTGATACTAATCTCAATACCATACAATTGGTGTCATTTTGGTAAGCGTTTATTCTCATAGAATTCAGTTTCTAACCCGGAATAACATAACAGAGTTTACACAATTGCTAAGGAAATAAACAATAATTGATCGCATCATGATTAAAGAAAAAAAGCATTTTTATAATAGTATGACATTACATTTCCAATCACAAAACCCTGTCTCCCAGTTGCAGTAATGTTCAGAATCACATTCATCGTCGTTATCACAAAGATCTAAAGAAATATTAGAATTACCGTAGACTGTATTTTTGTGGACGAAAATAACCTTACTATAGGCGCATCTTAGTAAACAATCTTTGGGAATACCATTTTAAGTTCTCCTTATGGTCCCTAAAATACAGTACTGTAACCAAATCGTTTACAACAATCTGGTATGATGAATATCTTCTATGCAGAAAAATTGGTGATCGACACGTTTAGTCATATCTGATTGGTAATAGGCTGAATATTTATTACTTATCGATCTTACGATCGGTAAGTATGTTGATAGGTATTTGTATGTGTGTATGTCTGTGTGTTAGATGCACGCGATATCTCACGGAAGCGAGGTTGAATCTGCTCCAAATTTTGCATGTGCGTTCATCATAGCTCGGATCAGAAGCCTATTGATTTTGGATGAAATGTTTCGTATAATTAGCGAGTTATTAATTAATCAGTGATGAAGAGATCTGGATATTTACAAAGCGAGAGATTTTCGAGACGCGCTGAATGTGTGTGTGCGTGTCCGATGCGCAAGTTTTCACGCTAGTGAGTCAGAGTGAAGGATACACACCGCCAGATCGTATCTCGTGATTAATCTTTAAGCATTGTCCATATCTCTCTTGTAACTTTGACGTCGTCGCGATGCGCACGTTTCCTTCGAGAAATTTTCCACGCTATTGAGTCAGAGCGGAGGATACACGCCGCGAGATCGTATCTCGTTACTTATAATTACTCTTTAAAGTTTAAGCAATGTCCATATCCCTCTATCAGGTTCGGGGTTGCAGAATTCCTCACCAAAATATCGCTAGGCTGTGTTTGAATAGCCGTCGCAACCCGGGTTAGCGCCGTTGTATTTGACACAAAATATAGGATTGGTAAATATTGGCTATTGGCTGGAAACTAATCGAAACAATCCAGTTCGGATTTGCAGAATTCCTCATAAAAGTATTTCCTCGAGTAGTATTTTAACGACGACATGGGGAGTTGGCAATTGTTTCCCACATTTTTGATATTGGCTAAAAACTATTCAAAACAATCCGGCTCGGGTTTGCAGAATTTTTCGAATCGAAACCGCAGTTTCTGTTTTGGGGGATCCCCTAACTTTCGATCGATAAGTCTTCGGTTTCTAACCGATATTCTAGTTTATATATTGGAAGGAAGTAACTTCTATTTTTCCTACATATGCGAATTTGTTAGACTTAGATTGAAGATATATCTATCGGCCGATTCCGAGTTTAGCATGTATGAATCAAAGCACATGACAAAACATCCGTCTTTAGCATAGAAGTAATCTTCATGTTTTTGAGATTTTATGCGATGGTTATTGTAGAACTTAGAAACTATTGTTGGATCTTATGCAGAAAGCCGTAAAAATAAAATTTTTGACTAACCATAATGCATTCTGCATGCTTGATCCAGTAACATGGACATTACAGCAGCCGACAGCAAGAGAGATAAAAGGAATTTGTGCATCGTGACTTCGAACTTCAATTCGTTTAGATAGTTTTTCCAGACATGAAAAAAATACTAAGCTAGTGCTTAATTAATATAAATTAGAAGAGAATAATGAAAAGGGTCGCAATTAAAGAGTTATCGTTCCAACATGCGGTGGCATCAAAATTTTATGAACGGATCTACTTCGTTACCAACAGATTCTCAAGAACTAGCAACAGATCACTGATTTTCAAAAATGACCTGAATGAAAACTTATATTGGGTTTTTACTATCAAAAAATGGCGCTCTCGAAGTATGTGTATCAAGATGCCGCACAACCTGAACATAGTACAAGGCTAGGTTCAGGTTGTGCGTCATCTTGGTACACGTACATACGGGTGCGCCAAAAAAATCTCATTTTCCATAAACGCAACATCATATCGCCTGTAAGTTACATTATTGAGAAATCCAAAATTGCTAAATTGCTGATGTTGGAGCCTAAAATTATATTTATTTTAAGAAAATGCACGTGTTTGGCCAATATTTGCGTTGAAATTATTTGTAACCGAATTTCTTAGTAGAAGAAAATGAAATCGGATTCTGATATCCTAATTCCCCCGATTTTAACAAATTTTATCGCACTCGAAGTATGTGCATCAAGATGGCGCACAACGATGACCCCTAACCGTATACACATACTATGTTGAGGTTGTGCGACATCTTGGTGCACATACTTGGACATAGAAATGATTTTTTTTATTTTCACCGATATTTAACGAACGGTTTGAAAAGAACTAATTTTGATCCTGGAAGCTCAACAAGCTCTTGCCTTCAAGCAAACTGATATTCCTTGCTTGAAGTATTGAGAATATATTATATATAATCGTTCTTCGCTTGTTTCTTTTTTATCAAATGTATTGTTGCAGTTTGGTTAAAACGAGAGAAACAAATTTACATAAAAGAAAGAGAGGATTTCAAAATGTTTCTTTTTTTTATCAAATGTATTGTTGCAGTTAATTTATTAAAACGAGAGAAACAAAGTTACATAATAGAAATAAAGGATTTTAAAAGGAAAACCTCAATAAGACCAAATGTTTGGGCATTGGAAAACCTCAATGTGAGCAAATGTTTGGGCATTGGATAATCATTGAAAAAGAGCAACATTGATGTTTTAGAGGTGAAAATTCGCAGAATGTTTCAAGCAGTTCTTTACACTTTTATTTTTATTTTATAAAACATTCATAATTTGTAAGCTGTTTTTGGAATGCCTAGACCTTAGAAATTTGGAAACGACTAGCTAGCGAGAACAGTTGTTTTAGAGGTTAAAATTTGCGGAATGTTTAGAGCAGTCGACTGTACTCTGCATTTTAACTAATGCACAGCAAAACGCTATTGATTGGTATAATCATCTTTACCTGAATGGTCTTGATAGACTGCCCACTGATTAGCTGGTGACATATTGTTTATACAACCAAGCCCGGATCTAGGACTCTAGGACTAGTGCCCTAAATATACAACATACCAATAATAGGAATGTAACTAGTGTTCTGTGTTATTTAATATTGAAAAAGTAAGTTTCCGTGTTCATTACTGATTAATTTTTTTTTTTTTTTACATGATATTTTTTTACATGATATATACATATATGTGTACAAGGTTAGGGTTAGGACATCATTTTATTCCGATTTTCCTTATTTTAGTTCGATTACAAGTTCGGGGACTGTCTATGTTAGCCAAGCAAATAGCCCTCCTGCCCATAGGTTTCAGTCCCTTTACACAACTTGATGTAAAATAGGCGAACAAAATCAGATACCTCCATATTGGTACACATACTTCTGGAGCGCCAATTTACAGTGATGTCCCCTTTCTTTGGTGACCTAAGCAAGGGGTGTGCAACTTACGGCATGCGGGCCAAATTCGGCCAACAAGGAAAACTTCTGCGGAAAATCGCCACTTTTGAATAGTGTGCGGCTCGCGTTTTTATTTAAAGTATGTGCAAGTATTTCCCTTTCCTTTGCATTACAAGGTCTCTCTATGAGCTTGTGCAAAGCGATCAACGCATGTCACAGGATCAATAACCAAAATTTTCGTGTCTGCAACTACTAAAAAGTCTATGTTAAGTGAATCTGCGGGCGCGGTTTCGTCCAATAATTTATATCTGGCCCTCGTGTATTTAATGTTGCACACCCCCGTAGTAAGCGAGTACCAATTTTGCCTAACGGTTAATTCAGCCCTTGCTACAACATCCTTGCATTAATAAACGCCTGTGATTCCGTCAGCCTATAATAAAGCAGGACTAGATGAAATCTCCGTTGTAAACCAAACTAATACCCGCCGTGAATCGATTATTAACAGTGTTGAAGTTCCTTTTTTTCTTTTTTAAACGTTCAATTACTTACGCTCTTTAGCAGTAATGAAGAAATGATTGATTAAAAAAAAACTCAATATGAGCAAATGTTATCTATTATTAAGCGTGGGCATTGGGTAATCATTGAAAATAAAGCAGAATTAATGTGGGTCCATTAGGTTGGGTCAAATGAAGCGAATCTCCTTTTTCATTATTCGAAATAATCATGATTTAAAGCTGCTCTTGCAAAATTTTAGCGCGAGTCTAGCTAGCGAGAACAATAGTTGCGGAAATAGAAATTCGCAGAACGTTTCAAGCAGTACTTAACAACCATTTTATTTCCCAAAATAATCATAATTTGTGACATATTTTCGCAAAGCCTCGACTAATTTTGGAAATAGGGACGACTAGCTAGAGCAGTGATTTTCAAAAATTCCAAGCCGAGTCTGCATTTTAGAAACTGTTAAGTCTTGTGCTCCACCTTAAAAATACCTAGCTAACAACAAGCTGCAAATAACAGATAGTAAAGCGAATGTAATATAACAAGCATATAATTAAAATAACAACAAGTACAATCTTTAAACAATAAAGAAATGTAAATATTCGAAGTCAGGCGAGCAAGATCAAACGCAGCAAATATTATTAATTTTATTAGTGTCACGCCCCTCAAATTTTTTTTACGCCCCCTTTGTCGGGACGTTCCACCGTTTGAGAGTCACTGAGCTAGAAAGAAAAATTATTTTGGAAAAGTAAACTCGCAGAACGTTTCCCGCAACTATTCCTAAATTCACTACGGGGATGTTATGTATCTGCGTGTTTGTTAGCATTATGCTATTATGGTTTATTTCCTCAGCGATTGTGTGATCTCTGTTATGTTATTCCGGGTTAGAAACTGAATTCTATGAGAATAAACGCTTACCAAAATGACACCAATTGTATGGTATTGAGATTAGTATCACGTTAAGCAACCAAAGTTGGACCCAATACTTTTTAAAGCGATAGACTGATTCCCATATTTATCATAGTATCAGTCAGATATAACTAAATGTATCGATCATCATTTTTCCTGCATGCTCGATTTATATTTGTCTTACCAGATTATTGTAATTGACTCAGTTATATTGTACATCTAATTTGTTCTTTGTGCAGTATGTGCCAAAGACGACGATTGTGACTTCGATCAATATTGTAGCAGCTATTGGCGGGAATGCCGAGATTTAGGTAAATTTATAATATTTTGCAGCAATATCTCATTTCTACGGGAACCATTGGTCCCCAGGCAATGTGATCTAAGCGGTTGTGTATTCACTGTAATTTTTGTTCGGGTTAGGATGAAGTGAATTCTATAAGAATAAACGCATACCAAAGTGACACCAATTGTATGGAATTGATATCAATATCACGTTAAGCATACAAGTTGGACTCATTACTTTTTAAGGGATGGGCTGATTCCAATATTTGGCATGATATTAACTAAATGTATCGATCATAAATTTTTATGCATAGCCGATAATTTTGTTTCCAGATTGTTGTGATTGATTTAGTTACAGTACTATTATTTGGGGACCATTGGGAAAACTTTCAATCTATTTTTTTTCTCAAAAAGCGATCGCGCGCCATATAAGCTAGTGCGCCTAATGTATGTTTCGGGTAGTGCTATATTGCTTACACCCAGAACCAGTGCCGCTATTGCTTTGAAACCCAATGTGTCTTATAGGGCTATTGCGCCATATGTTTGAATAAAAACTCAATCTAAGAAAATTATCGGCAGTACGCCCTTATAATACGTCCTTATGGTCAGTAAAATACGGTATAATTAGGCTTACCATACGTCTCGTTTTTTTTTTTGATAAAATCAGAGCTATGTACTTCGAGGGCGTCCCATTTTGAGGTCACAAAAATATGGTAACACTACCGTATAATTAATGTATTTCAATTTTTTAGTCGACTGTGATGACGACGATGAATATGTGATTATGACCAATACTGCGATAGGGATACAAAGACTTGTGACGATGAAGGTAAATTCATATTATTATCAAAATACTTTTCTTGAGTTACCAGGGTGCTATTATAATTTATGATCTCAGCGATCGTGTGATCTCTGTGATGTTATTCCGGGTTAGAAACTGAATTCTATGAGAATAAACGCATAGGAAGATCTCCTTGTACTGATGGTATGTATTTTTTGTCACGATGTTTGAATATTTTTTTATTTGTAACGAAATTATTTTGAACCCCTTTCATATTGATCACTCGACTCCTTCTTACAGCTGGCGCGCCAATGTTGCAAACTTCGTTTATTCGAGCCTTTCCATGTCAGAACCGACGCTCTGTCTTCGTTTGCCTATGTTTGAGCATTGCTCCCTTGTTTTTTCAATTCAAAAATGATATATTAAGGGTAAACGATTTCATAATAAGCAACGCTTGAGTTAATTTATTTATTTTGACTTTTATATCATGGGATAACAATATTTGTTTTTTTGTTGAAAAAATTATTTCAACTTTGACATAATGACGTTCACGGTATGTAGCGTCACATTGTTCTGTGTAATGCTTTGGTTGAGTTAATACTTTCAATGTCACGGAGCACGGACGTATATATATGCCATTTGGAGCTTACCGGTGCGTGTCACAAACATTACTATTCGTCTTTAAATATAAAGATGAAGTAGAGCGATAGAAAAAATTTCAAGTTCAGCTATTCCCAGGCCTTATTTTAAACAACAATTTAAACTAATGGATTTAAACGTTCGGCATGATATGTACGGGCATCAAAACGCTAGTACAATCAGCAGTAGTGTTATTTGCTGGAAGCTTTATATGATGGCAAATTGATGCTAACTGTAATGCGTAAATTCGCTTGTATATTGCTTGTATACTTCAATTAATAGCTTCACAATACTCGATAACTTTTATTCCGCAACATATGGTCTTGCTCTTAAATCAGCTGAACATATATTTATCGGTAGCCGGCAACAAGCATGCACCGTGCATAAAGTATTTACTAAAGGCTGATTGGGTACCGGTAGCGAAATGACTAGCTTGTTAAGCGTATGACTTTAGGTAAAGTACGTTACATGCTTGCGAGCGATAGCGACGTTTTTTTTACTACGGGAGTACCTGAAAACGTGTATTTATTCGGATTGTTATCACATCCTTTTTAGTGCTTGTTTAAATCCAAATCATTCTACATCAAAATAACATCTTATAGTCTGGTTTGGACAAATCACATTTATTTTAAAAATATTTTACAAATCAAAGTTTCTAGGTTCCAACTACTCCGCTTTCAATTTATCTAATATTGATGGCATATATTTTATAAAATAACTCATTGAAAACGTAGTGTGTGTACCAGGTTAGGGTTGGGCCATAATTTTATTCTGATTTTCCGTATTTCAGTTCTATTACGAGTTCGGGACTGTCTGTGTTAGCCAGATGGATATCCCCTTGCCCAGGAGCGACAGAATTTTTTTGATTCCATACCAATACTATATGCAAATTTCATTACCTTTTTCTATGTTGGCTGCGATCCCAACACAGACGACCAGCATAGAAACAAGTCTTTTTTTCATGACTAAAAGTCCTGTGAATAATTCCAAGATAATATCAGTATTTATGCTGTGCAATTGATATACCATATATGTTTAAATATTTCTATTCTAGATATGAATATAAATTTTTATTGCAAATAAACAAAATTTAAATATTTTATGAAAACATAAACTAAATATTTCAGGGTTTGAGAAATTCAGGTTCCAGGCTAAATTTGTTAGCACGGTGAGTAAAAATGGTTGATAACATATATAGTGACATTATTCATACAACCCAACCTGAGATACGAACTATTTTTGTGTGAACGCAGTAGTTGCAGTCTGACATTCCAAATGATTCGAATTTAGCAGTCCTAAGAATTCCTTCAATAATCTCAAAAAATATTGTTTTCAAAACGTCTTGTCCATTGGGATGTGAAATTTGTAATTTTAATGCTGATCTATTCAAATCCAGCCACTGTTGAAAACTAGTTTAGATTTAATACTCGTAAACAGATTTGCAGTCTATCGTAGTATGACACTCTATTGCTTCCTACAGGAAATTTTGATCATCTACATCAGAATGCAAACAATACACGGGAAATTCTACAACGTCAGTTTTTATTCAATTCATTCGCTATGAATAATATGACGTTAACGAAATTTATATATAATTATATGACGGTCATTGCAAGTTATAATATTACTTTATCAACACGTCGATTATTCGATAACTCCAAAGTCTATTTATTTAGAGACAAATTCTCAGATAACATACAGTTGCCAGCAATTTGGCGTGGATTTTGATTACCAACATACCGTTGTAAATAAGTTAATGAAAATTTAAAATAAAACCTATAAAATTTATGTAAGACTGGCTTTGAATCGCCAGTTGACAAGAATAATTTTGCAACATCTTGAAATAATTACACATTTTTAATAATTCATAGATTTACTATTCACGATAAAAACTATAAATAATAAAAAAATATATTTTACAATTTATTTCGGGCAATTTGTGAATATCTCCAGAAGTAAAAGTAAAATTCCTCAGTATATAGGGGAACACAAATAAAACTCAACAATGCAGTATATTATTTACCAAAATTAACTGGAAAACGAATTCAATAAATTTCGGCATTTTTAATTCAAGTGACACTGATATTTTCAAACGTAATAAAATATCGAATTACAATATAAAAAAAATATTGAATAAACTCCAATACAGTGTTTCCCAAACTTTTTTCTGCCAGCGCCCCCTTTGACGACTTTTTATCTAGCAAACGCCCCCCTAAGAAAAAAGTCAAAGCAACTTTATTCTTCATTTATCATTAGTATAATGTGAAGGTTGAGCCTAGTGAAATACCACCAGATTGATAATATCTGGGTTCATTTCAGTCAAAATTAGTCTTGAGTCTCGTCTGACACTGTCGAGGGAATATCTCTTAATATGTAAAAGTGCTGTCACTGTACTAAATACACGCCCTACCAAGTATAAACTGACAAGAGCAATAAAAAACGTTTGACCCGATCTCACACGTTGGGTTATGTCAATTTATTCTGTTGCCAAAAAGATGGAACACTGAAAGTTTAACCATGGATTTGAAGTATAAACCCAAGGGTAGTGGTGCATTTTCGCTTCTGGAAATTCAGGATTATCTAGAAAACAAAGCGAAAATTTGTTATCTATCTCAAAAAATATTATTCAATTTTGTTTGCGCTTGAACTTCTGTTTGTGTATGATTATACTCAGAAGTTTCGCAAAATTTTCAACCACCCACTTGGTTGTCTGCTGAAGCGCACCATCTGCTGTCAGGGAAGGAAAGAGTTCAAACGGTGAATACAAAACATTACGTGGTTGTGCCGAGAAAAATCTGAACAGTGCAGTGGTTCCAGCATGACGAGGCGACCCCCCATGCATCATTTCAGACGCTTTCATTCCTGAGAGAACAGTTAGCAATGACAT
Organism: Styela clava; assembly: GCF_013122585.1. Lineage (NCBI taxonomy): Eukaryota > Metazoa > Chordata > Ascidiacea > Stolidobranchia > Styelidae > Styela > Styela clava. The sequence goes on from NW_024102836.1 coordinate 15,650,556, forward strand.
CCAGTGGGCAATTTAATTATCGGACTAAAACCTCTCAGATTTTGGTATGTAGTATGTTCGAATTATCGATTTAAATTGGTAAGTATGTTGATAGGTATTTGTCTGTCTGTATTTGCAGTCTGACATTTCGAATGATTCGAGTTTAGCAGTCTTAAGAATCCCTTCAATATTCTCAAAAAAGATCGCTGTTTTTCTAACGTCATGTCTATTGAGATGTGAAACTTGTAATTTTAATGCTGATCTATTCAAATCCAGTCAGTGTTGGAAACTAGTTCAGATTTAATACTGGTAAATAGAATTGCAGTCTATTGTAGTATGACACTCTATTGCTTCCTACAGGAAATTTCGAACCTATAGATTAGAATGCAAACAATACACGGAAATTCTACAACGTCAGTTTTTATTCAATTCATTCGCTTTGAAACACATGACGTTAGCGAAATTTATAAAAGTATATGACGGTCATTGCACGTTATAATATTGCTTTAAACGTCGATTTCTCGATAACTCCAAAGTTTATTTATTTGGAGACAAATTCTCAGATGACATACAGCTGCCAGCAATTTGGCGTGAAAAATGAATTTTTCATCAACTTTGATTAATAACATACCCTTGTGAATAAGTTAATGAAATAAAAAATAAAAACTATAAAATTCATGTAGGACTTGCTTTGAATCGCTAGTTGAACAATTTTGCAACATCTTGAAATATATACACATTTTCATTAATTCACAAATTTAATATTCGCAATATAAACTATAATAGAAAATATATTTTCTAACAGTTTTAGGGCAATTTGTGAAGTTATACAGAAGTTAAAGTAAAATTCAATTACCTCAGAATATTAGGGAACACTTTCAAAACTCGAATGTAGTATATATATTATTTACCAAATTAACTGAAAAACGAAGCTAAGAATTTTGGAATTTACAATTCATTGTTACTTTACAAATGCACACAATTTTTCGTTTCAATTCCTAATCGGGCATTCTTATTTTCAAGTGATGCTGAGCATTTCATACCTAATAAGATATCAAATTACAACACATGGAAGGAATAGAGTAAACTTTAAAATATTAAAAAACGTTTCAGCTCGTCGAATTCGTCATTTCAAATATTTCGTCAAAAATTCAGTAATATATCTTATTTAATTGAAATTTTATCACCAACAAAGGTTGATCTCTAAAGCTAATAAAGTCCACATCAATTATAAAAAGTATCTCGGCAAACACTATTTGTACATAAAATGAGGTTTCATCCAATGCAGCCAAGTGAACAGAAGTGGGAAAATATGTGTATTCTAAACTAGTGGTTCTCAAACTTTTTCGTTAAATCCCCCCTCAGCATATGTTACCTACTTTTATTTACTATTCTTTTCCTATATTTTGGCAGTTTTTATGATGATTGTTTTCATGTCGCTATTTTTGCCTTTGGGATTCGGGTATGTTGTCGGGAAAATGATGGCGTGTTTTGGTTCGCGACTATAAACAATCTACAATCAGTACATCACAATCGAAGCCGGCTGTGTATCTTCGGGCCTTGCCGAGGTTGGATTGCCTCGGTACTGTTTGTTTATCGGTGAATACATTCAAACGTTCATATTACTTTAGTATATTGTGAATAAAAAACACAGACATCTTCAATCATTGCACTAAGCGACATACAGTACAGCAGGAAACATAGAGTGAGAGCTTAACTGTGTCATCAAGCGACATAAATAAAGCAACAACACATTTTATATTTCAGAACTACAGGTACTATCCTACATTTGGAATTTGTTTATGGTCCAGCGCGGCTGCTGTTTTTTTGCTTCTAATCTACTGCATTTTGCTTTCATGAACATATAAATTAGGCCGACACTGTGGGAAGTGCAAGTCATGGATTATTCATTTTGTTGCTTTTCCTCTTGGTGTAACTTTTAGTTATTGCAGTGTATTGAGGGAACCTTTTTTTTGTGATGAAGCAAATGAGGATTTTGAAGACTTATTTCACAATCTCTAGCGTAAAAGATATTTCAAGTGACTAAATTTTGAAGTCTACAATAAGTTGAAATGGATATATTATGGAACTACTATTTAGAAATTGCGAAACGTCTGAACAAAACTTATATTTATGCATTATACTTCATACGAAACCCTATTTTTTGTCAAAATACATCTCACCAAAAAACGCATGACTTTTTCTATGTTCGTGATTCAATTTACATATATTTGCGTACAATGTGTGTGTATATAATTACAATAAAACTGTGTCATGGTTTTCGATCAATTCCCCACAAAAACATCTTGAAATCGATTCTCTAACAATTAGCGATGAGCAGTGATGCCTCGGTATTTGACCATAATTTGTTGCGAATTGGTGTTTGACTACCGATTTGTCCAAGTACCGGAACTGTTTTCTCCGTGTTGAGAAACAATGGTAATTATTTTTGCACTCATAAAAAAAAATTGAGTAAAATTTTTATTTTTCGAGTGATGTAGTTAATATGAGGATTTGATACAAACAATTTGTTCATTTTTCTGAAATGCGCTCTGCTAGCCATTTCAAACGAGCCATGAGTGCCATCACCAACTGGAAGATATATTTACATAAATAGTCGCTTACACATTTGGGCAGAATGGCAGTTTTAGTGACTTCATTATTGGGCAGCACTTACTTGTACAAGCAAGTTTTTTCACAGATGAACCATATCAAATCTCCTGTGAGATCACTAATTTCTGACAGTCATATGGAAAATTTGCTTCGCATTGCTACATCGTCCATTTCAGCGAATATTGACAAACTTGTTAGCCAAACTTCACACTAAAATATCTATGTGTAGGAAAAACTTTGTTGACCTTACTGTATCTTCGTTTTTCTATTGTTTTTTAATATTGAAAAAGTTTGGTGCAATGGTTTTGTTTGTTTTTTCATTAACTTTTAGTCAGTGTAGCAAAACTAAAACATATTTACCATGTTAGGTGGCCCGAGCAATTATTAGTAAACTAAATGTGGCCCATCGGCCAAATAGGTTGGCTGACCCTGATCTAGCACATCATTTGCGGGAAGAGTATTGCAACTAGACCAAAGCTCCTCGAAATACATGAAGAAAATCAAGGTATTCAATTTGCACCTAATTTTTGGAAACACAATTGAAAACTGACAAATTACACGCGAAACGACAAGAACAGGGCAAACATCAGGAAAAATCCTGAACATTGAAAACTCCGAGTCGAAATATAAATCTAACAAGTGCTTCGTAAATCTCTATTGAGCCTTTTTGAATCGTGCTTGGTTATACTGTGGTTGAAGCGTTCTAGGTATGTAGTAAGAAGTTTGAACGCTATTAACGCATAACTATGGATGTATATATATCCTAATACTGATTTATGTTCGTTTAAATCAGTAGTGGGAACGGTTTTTGAACCAGAGACCAAAAAGTTTGCTCCCCTAGTCTGACGGGCCATGTAAGTGTAACGTAAAAAGTTACATTTTATGAACAATATTTACAGAGTTACAAAGCAAAAATGAAAAACAATAGGTCTCGTGCCAAAACTAAATTTAACCGCAATCTCAACAAATTCCCTGAACTATTTTTCCCTAAAACATCAAAATTTGGTTTCAGTTTGGTTGTGGCAGCATCAGGCGGGCCAGATTGAATTACCCAACGGGCCGGATTTGGCCCGCGGGCCGTACTTTGCTCCTGTCTGGTTTAAATACTCTGATATGACCCAAATGCAAAGTTTACAAAATGATCAAATATTATTGTAGAATATTTTATTATTCCATATTCAGCAAAGTAAAATTTATTTTCTCTGTTTGCGTTGTTCTTCCTCTCTTTGCAAAAACTTGACTCTTGAATGACTCATGACCATCAAAGTCATTAACCTGTGTGAATTCATAAGACAAATTAGATAAGTAGAAAAACAAATCAAATTTTTTTTTGTAGAAAATACCGTTCTATCGGTAAAATATAATAATATAGTTTTAAAATGCTTCTCAACACGCCTAAAAATATTGGCGCTCCAGAAGTATGTGTACCAAGATGACGCACAATCTGAACCCTAACCGGGTACACATATATGTTGAGGTTGTGCGACATCTTGGGACACATACTTCAGTAGCACCAAAATATTTAGGAGACAACAATAGGCCTTTTCGGAGTTGATTTATGAACCTATACTGTTGCTTAAAAGTGATCCCCATGCTACTATGTACTTTGGATTAATTCTAAATTCAGTTTGGACCAGTATAGGGCCGATGGTATTGTAGAAATTGAAAGTGTGGTCGCATAATATTATGAATTTACCATTATTAAGACATATTAGGTCGATCGCACAATTGCTCAGAATTATACTGATAGGTTTTATGCTGAATATGATATTAGTCGATCTTTAATTAACGTAAAAGTATGATGTTTAATAACATCCTACTTTCAGACAAATTGATTTATTTGTAAGACATAATACAATTTATTTCACGGCGCTCCGGATTTATTCGTACCAGGATGACGCACAACCTGAACAACCCTAACCTGGTACACACACTATGTTCAGGATCTTGTTAGGACCACCATGTTCCTGCCACACGGAACAAAGTGAGGTAGTCAGGATTGGCGGGTGGCCGATGGTATCTGAGAAATGAGATAATGCTGCAAAATATTAAAAATTTACCTTGATTATAGCATTTCCACATACCCCAGTCACAATATTGACCAGGTTCACATTCGCCGTATAATCCACAGTCTACACAAGAAACAAATTAGAAATACAATGTAACTGAATCATTGAAAACAATCTGGCAAGCCAAATAACGGACACGCGGAAATAATGTCGATCTATATTTACGGTTATATCTGAAGGCTTTAAAAGAATACAGGGTGTCTCAAAAGTACGTAACACTTTTAATTTTGATTTGCTTTTTAGGTACTCACAACAGAGCGTTCATTTCTCCAAGAAATATAGTATGAATTAGTTGTAAAATTTAGGTACTGTTTAAATTTTTCATCAACCCACAGAATGACAAGGAGATTAACCCAAGAAATGAGGTTCAAAATTGCTGTTTGGCAAAAAGCATATAAATCAGTAAGGCAAACTCAGCGCCTTTTTAGCAGAGAATTTGGAACTAATTCATCTCCTACACGATGAACAATTTATGCAATTCATTGTAAATGTATGGAAACTGGATCTGTAGTTGATGCACAAAGATCAGAAAGACCAAGCAGCAGACGCTCTAAGGAAAACTATCAGAGCCGAATTAATTCCAAATTCTCTGTTAAAGACGCGCTGAGTTTGTCCCACTTTCGTATGCGTTTAGTCTCATAGAATTCAGTTCCTAATATCACACAATGGCTGAGATCATAAACCATAATAGCACCATGGTAACTCAAGAAAAGTATTTTGATAATAGTATAAACTTACCTTCATCGTCACAAGCCCCTAGATACTTATCGCAGTATTGGTCAGATTCACAATCATCGTCGCTTTCACATTCGACTAAAAAAATGGAAATACATTCATTATACGGTAGTGTTACCATATTTTTGTGACTTCAGAATGGGACGCCCTCGAAGTACATTGCTATGATTTTATCAAATTTAAAGTACCGATTTCACATTAGGGGCCTACATTTAAAACCATCTCCGCTGTCTTCATCGACTATATTGTCATTGAGAGTTCATACGTTGTCTGTCCAAATATCGGTTTCAGTTCGAAAAATGTAAAGGAGGGTACATTATCTTCAATCACCCTTTTATCGATGTTAGCGGAAAACAGCGAAACAAACAAAATCACGCATTCACCCTCAGTAAGTAGGCTACCGATACGCTACACAGCAACGAGATCATGCTAATTGGTATTCGTGTATTAATTGGTATTCGTGTATTAATCTGGCTGAACGCCAAAGCGAGACATTTTGCTGACCGGTCGGGGCGCCGGGACAGGACGTTGAAAAGTGTGACTGTCCCGCCTAAAACGGGACGTATGGTAAGCCTAATTATACCGTATTTTACTGACCATACGGACGTATTATAGGGCGTACTGTCGATATTTTCGTAGGTTGCGTTTTTATTCAAACATATGGCGCAATGGCCCTATAAGACACATTGAGTTTCAAAGCAATAACGGCACTGGTTCTGGGTGTAGGCAATAAAGCACTACCCGAAACATACATTAGGCGCACTGGCTTATATGACGCGCGATCGCTTTTTGAGAAAAAAATAGATTGAAAGTTCTCCCATTGGTCCCCAAATAACAGTACTGTAACCAAATCATTCACAACAATCTGGAAACAAAATTATCGGCTATGCATAAAAATTTATGATCGATACATTTAGTTAATATCATGCCAAATATTGGAATCAGCCCATCCCTTGAAAAGTAATGAGTCCAACTTTGGATGCTTAACGTGATATTGATATCAATTCCGTACAATTGGTGTCACTTTGGTAGGCGTTCATTCTCATAGAATTCAGTTTCTAACCCGAACAGAAATCACAGTGAATACTCAACCGCTGAGATCATATTGACTGGGGACAGACAAATGTTCTCTGTAGAAATAAGATATTGCTGCAAAATTTCAGAAATTTACTTTTATCTCGGCATTCCCAGATATTGTCGCTACAATATTCATCAGGTCCACAAATAGCGTTATCTCCACAGGCTGCACAAAGAACAAATTAGAAGTTAAATGTAACTGTGTCAATTACAACAATCTGGTAAGACAGATATCGAGCATGCAGGAAAATTGATGATCGATACATTTAGGTATATCTGACTGATACTATGATAAATATGGGAATCAGTCTACCCCTAAAAAAGTAATGGATTCAGCTTTGTTTGTTAAGCGTGATACTGATGTTATTGTAGAACTTAGAAACTATTGTTGGATCTTATGCAGAAAGCCGTAAAAATGTAAATTTTTACTAACCATAAAACTGTCCGCAAGCTTGATCCAGCAACATGGGCATTATAGCAGCCGACAGCAAGAGAGATACCATAAATTTCTGCATCGTGACTTCGAACTTTTAGGTCGTTTAGATAGTTTTTTCAAACTAAAAAAAAAGGCGCTCTCATAGTATTTGTACCAAGATGGCGCACAGCCTGCTAACCCTGACCTGGTACACATACTATGTTCAGGTTGTGCGCCATCTTGGTACAAATGATACAGGATTTGAAGTCTTCGACAAACAATATTGGCGATGAAATTATTTTTAACTAAATTTCTAAGCAGAAGAAATGAAATCGCTATAGCTGAAGCGTCAGACTATAGAACATAGAATTTTTTCTGATTTTTTCTATACTTCACCGATATATTCCAAACAGTTTGAAAAGTACTAATTTCGTTCCTGGAACCTCAACAAGCTCTTGCCTTTAAGCAAACTGATATTCCCGGCTCGAAGTATCGAGAATATATATTCGTTCTTCGCTTGTTTCTCTTTAATCAAGAGAACGAGAGAAACAAAGTTACATTAAAGAAAGAAAGAAATACAACATGTTTCTTTTTTTATCAAATGTACTGTTGCAGTTTCTTTAAAACGAGAGAAACAAAGTTACATTAAAGAAAGAAAGAAATACAAAACGTTTCTTTTTTCATCAAATGTACTGTAGCAGTTAATTTAAAACGAGAGAAACAAAGTAACATAAAAGAAAAAAGGGATTACAAAAAGTAAACCTCAAGATGAGCAAATGTTCCTACCTATTATTATCTTATGCATTGGTAATCATTAAAAAAGAGCAAAATTAATGTGGGTCTCTAGGTTGAGTTAAATAAAGCGAATCTCTTTTTTCATTTGCTGAAATAATCATAATATGAAGCTGCCTTTGCAAAATTTTGGCGCAAGTCTAGCTAGTGAGAACATTAGTTGCGAAATTGAAATTCGCAGAACGTTTCAGGCAATACTTAAATCTCAATTTTTTTCCTGAAACATTCGTAATTTGTGAGTTGTTTTTGCAATGCCTCGACTTATTTTAAAAATTTGGAAACGACTAACTAGCGAGAACAATTGTTTTAGAGGTTAAAATTCGCGGAACGTTTCAGGCAGTTCAATACACTTATTTTATTTTATAAAACATTCATAAATTGTGAGCTGTTTTTGCCAAACCGAAATAATCATAATTTGAAGCTGTTCTTGCAAAATTTTGGCGCGAGTCTAGCTAACGAGAACAATAGTTGAAGGGATGGAAATTCGCGTAACGTTTCAAGCAGTACTTAACAACCATTTTATTTCCTAAAACATTCATAATTTATGATCTGTTTTTGAATTGCTTCAGAGGTTAAAATTCGCGGAATGTTTTGAGCGGTTCTCTACACTTATTTTATTTTATAAAACAATCATAATTTGTGAGCTGTTTTTGCAAAACCGAAATAATCATAATTTGAAGCTGCTCTTGCAAAAATTTGGCGCGAGTCTAGCTAGCGGGAACAATAGTTGAAGAAATAGAATTTCGCAGAACGTTTCAAGCAGTACTTAACAATCAATTTATTTCCTAGAACAATCATAATTTGTGATCTGTTTTTGAATTGCTTCAGAGGTTAAAATTCGCGGAATGTTTTGAGCGGTTCTCTACACTTATTTTATTTTATAAAACAATCATAATTTGTGAGCTGTTTTTGCAAAACCGAAATAATCATAATTTGAAGCTGCTCTTGCAAAAATTTGGCGCGAGTCTAGCTAGCGGGAACAATAGTTGAAGAAATAGAATTTCGCAGAACGTTTCAAGCAGTACTTAACAACCATTTTATTTCCTAGAACAATCATAATTTGTGGCATGTTTTCGCAATGCCTCGATGGTGCGAGTTTAGCTAGCGAGAACAATAGTTGCGGAAACAGATATTCGCAGAACGTTTCAAGCAGTACTTAATAACCCTTTTATTTCCTAAAACAATCATAATTTGTGGCATGTTTTCGCAATGCCTCGACTAATTTTGGAAATAGTGGCGAGTAGCTAGAGCAGTGGTTCTCGAACTTTTTAAGCCGCGTCCCATTTTTAGAATTTGTCAAGTCTCGCGCCCCACCTTAAAAATAAGTAGCTAATAATAAGCTGCAAATAACAGATAATAAAGCGAAAGTAATATAGCATATGATAAAATACCAACCAGCATTATAGCGACATCTAGGCTCAGGTCACATGACCCGTGACGCGCTGCCACGTTTCTGGCTTTTTCGAACCTTGCAAATTATGGGACTCGCTTTCTGGACACTCGATTACAACACTCGTCTTCTGGCACTCCGTTACAACGCTCGACTCTTACGCAGCTCAACTACCTCTATCACCGCAACTCAACTAAGTTAAGTTCCTTGAGTGTTTTAAATATCTATTTTTTGCTTTCATCATCGCATTTAATACAACATACAACAAATATCTTACCCGTTTTATCAGAGACTTGAAAGCAGACAGGAATGAGGAAGCGTAGTCTCGGTCCGCGGAGTTTAGGGAACAACAGCAAGAACCATATAGCACACTGCAATCTCTAAACAATAAAGAAATGTAAATATTCAAAGTAAGGCGGGCAAGATCAAATCCAACAAATATATATTATTATTTTTAATTAGTTTCACGCCCCTTCAAAAATTGATTACGCCCCCTTTCTCGGGGGCGCCCCACCGTTTGAGAACCACTGAGCTAGAATGAACAATTATTTTGGAAAAGTAAACTCGCTGATCGTTTCCCGCAACTATTGCTAAATTGCCACAAGGACGTTATTTGCGTGTTGGTTAATAGTCGCTCTACATTGTAAATATTGAACAGCAAAGCGTTATTGATTACAAAGTATAGTCCTATTTCCTTGAATGGTGTTTGTGGACAGCCCCCTGATAAGCTGGTCACTCATTGTTGAATATTGTTAGTATACCCAGGCCCGGATCATTGCCTCTAACATTGGTGCCATATATATAAAACATACTAATACCGTGTTACCCCGAAAATAAGACTGGGTCTGATTTCAATTTTCTTCGAAAAATAACACTAGGGCTTATTTTCAGGGGATGTCTTATATTTTCATTTATCAAAAACAAAATTACGAAGTAGAGCATATGAGATTTCCAAATATACAAAATATATATAAACTAATATCCATTTCCTTATAAATACCATTTTTTAATTTAAAATAACTGCAAAACATAGATTATCAATCATTTAAAACGTGCAGGAGAGATTTCTTGCTATCAACTCGGTGAAAAAAAATTTCGCGTTTTTAACTAGGGCTTATATTGAGATCATTTTTAAAATTCAGGCTATGTCTTATTCTCAGGGTGGGTCTATTCACAGATTATTTCCTATTCACCAGTTCCTTCATTGAATGCTTCAATAGAATCCTTAGTCAGGTCTTCAACTTTAGCACCACCGACCGCATACATTTTATTATCAACAACACACGCACTGAAACATTATCTATTCATCTTCATTTTTGCTTCATTTAGTTCTATTTACTTGAATGGTGTTTGTGGACAGCCCCCTGATTAGCTGGTCACTCATTGTTGAATATTGTTAGTATACCCAGGCCCGGATCATTGCCTCTAGAACATTGGTGCCATATATATAAAACATACTAATACCGTGTTCCCCTAAAATAAGACTGGTTGTGATTTCAATTTTCTTCGAAAAATAACACTAGGGCTTATTTTCAGGGGATGTCTTATATTTTCATTTATCAAAAACAAAATTACAAAGTAGAGCATATGAGATTTCCAAGCATACAAAATATATGAAAACTGATATCCATTCACTCATAAATAAAACTTCTTAATTTAAAATAACTGCAAAACATAGATTATCAATCATTTAAAACTTGCAGGAGAGATTTCTTGCTATCAACTCGGTCAAAAAAAAATTTCGCGTTTTTGACTAGGTCTTAATTAAGGGAAGGGCTTATATTGAGATCATTTTTAAAATTCAGGCTATGTCTTATTCTCAGGGTAGGTCCATTCACAGATTGTTTCCCATTCACCAGTTCCTCCATTGAATGATTCAATAGAATCCTTAGTCAGGTTTTCAACTTTAGCACCACCGACTGCATACATTACATTATTATCAACAACACATGCACTGAAACATTCTCTATTGATCTTCATTTTTGCAATTTCTGTCCACGAGCGAACAACAGGGTATAACAATGAACAAGGTTGTGAGGGTTCCCATTCCAACCTCCCAATACATAAACCATACTTTGAAAAACGACTGCTGCACTACCATAAGCTCTATAAATCATTTGTGGCAAAGCAGACCATTCATGACTCAATGAGTTCCAGGATCGTAGATTTTTGCTTTGCTTTGTGTTGACGAACCCCCCATCGCATATAAAATTCGCGGAATGTTTTAAGCGGTTCTCTACACCTATTTTATTTTATGAAACAATCATAATTTGTGAGCTGTTTTTGCAAACCCGAAATAATCATAATTTAAAGTTGCTCTTGCAAAAATTTAGCGTGAGTCTAGCTAGCGTGAACAATAGTTGAGAAAATTTGCAGAACGTTTCAAGCGGTTCTTAACACTCAATTTCATTTCCTAAAACATTCATAATTTACAATCTGTTTTTGACTTGTTTTTAGAGGGTAAAATTCGCGGAATGTTAAAGCAGTTTATAACACTTATTTTATTGTATAAAACATTCATAATTTGTGAGCTGTTCTTGCAATATCTCGGACTCCTGCAAAAAAAATTGGAAACGACTTATAGCTAGCAAGGACAGTTGGCTTAGACACTCAATTTTATTTCCTAAAACATTCATAATTTGCGATCTGTCTTTGAGTTGTTTTAGAGGTTAAAATTCGCGGAATGTTTCAAGCAGTTCATTACACTTATTTTATTTTATAAAACATTCATAATTTGTGAGCTGTTCTTGCAATATCTCGACTCCTGCAAAAAAAATTGGAAACGACTATAGCTAGCAAGGACAGTTGGCTTAGACACTCAATTTTATTTCCTAAAACATTCATAATTTGCGATCTGTCTTTGAGTTGTTTTAGAGGTTAAAATTCGCGGAATGTTTCAAGCAGTTCATTACACTTATTTTATTTTATAAAACATTCATAATTTGTGAGCTGTTTTTGCAAAACCGAAATAATCATAATTTGAAGCTGCTCTTGCAAAAATTTGGCGCGAGTCTAGCTAGCGAGAACAATAGTTAAGGAAATAGAAATTCGCAGAACGTTTCAAGCAGTACTTAACAATCATTTTATTTCCTTAAACAATCATAATTTGTGGCATGTTTTCGCAATGCCTCGATGGTGCGAGTTTAGCTAGCGAGAACAATAGTTAAGGAAACAGATATTCGCAGAACGTTTCAAGCAGTACTTAATAACCATTTTATTTCCTAAAACAATCATAATTTGTGGCGTGTTTTCGCAATGCCTCGATGGTGCGAGTTGAGCTAGCAAGGACAATAGTTGCGGAACGGAATTTTTTTTAAATATTTATAACTTGTGACATAATTTCGCAAAGCCTCGATTAATTTTGGAAATAGGGGCGACTACCTAGAACAGTGGTTCTCGGAAATTTGAGCCGCGTCCCATTTTTAGAATTTGTTAGGACTCGCGCCCCACCTTAGAAATAAGTAGCTAATAATAAGCTGCAAATAACAGATAATGAAGCGAAATTAATATAGCATATGATAAAATAACAACCAGCACAATAGCACTATAGCGACATCTAGGCTCAGGTCACATGACCCGTGACGCGCTGCCACGTTTCTGGCTTTTTCGAACCTTACAAATTATGGGACTCGCTTTCTGGACACTCGATTACAACACTCGTCTTCTGGCACTCCGTTACAACGCTTGACTCTCACGCAGCTCAACTACCTCTATCACCGCAACTCAACTAAGTTAAGTTCCTTGAGTGTTTTAAATATCTATTTTTTGTTTTCATCATCGCATTTAATATAACATACAACAAATATCTTACCCGTTTTATCAGAGACTTGTAAGCAGACAGCAATAAAGAAGCGTAGTCTCGGCCCGGCTAAACAATAAAGAAATGTAAATATTCAAAGTAAGGCGGGCAAGATCAAATCCAACAAATATATATTATTATTTTAATTAGTTTCACGCCCCTTCGAAAATTGATTACGCCCCTTTCTCGGGGCGCCCACCGTTTGAGAACCACTGAGCTGGAATGAACAATTATTTTGGAAAAGTAAACTCGCTGAACGTTTCCCCCAACTATTGCTAAATTGCCACAAGGACGATATTTGCTTGTTTGTTAATAGTCGCTCTACATTGTAAATATTGAACAGCAAAGCGTTATTGATTACACAGTATAGTTCTGTTTACTTGAATGGTGTTTGTGGACAGCCCCCTGATTAGCTGGTCACTCATTGTTGAATATTGTTAGTATACCCAGGCCCGGATCATTGCCTCTAACATTGGTGCCATATATATAAAACATACTAATATCGTGTTACCCCGAAAATAAGACTGGGCCTTATTTCAATTTTTTTCGAAAAATAACACTAGGGCTTATTTTCAGGGGATGTCTTATATTTTCATTTATCAAAAACAAAATTACAAAGTAGAGCATATGAGATTTCCAAGCATACAAAATATATGAAAACTGATATCCATTTACTTATGAATAACACTTCTTAATTCAAAATAACTGCAAAACATAGATTATCAATCATTTAAAACGTGCAGGAGAGATTTCTTGCTATCAACTCGGTCAAAAAAAAATTTCGCGTTTCTGACTAGGGGTTAATTAAGGGAAGGGCTTATATCGATATCGAAATTTTTAAAATTCAGGCTATGTCCTATTCTCAGGGTAGGTCCATTCACAGATTATTTCCTATTTACCAGTTCCTTCATTGAATGCTTCAATAGAATCCTTAGTCAGGTCTTCAACTTTAGCACCACCGACCGCATACATTTTATTATCAACAACACATGCACTGAAGCATTCTTTATTCATCTTCATTTTCGTAATTTCTGTCCACGAACGAACAACAGGGTATAACAATGAACAAGGTTGTGAGAGTTCCCATCCCAACCTCCCAATACATAAACCATACTTTGAAAACGACTGCTGCACTACCATAAGCTCTATAAATCATTTGTGGCAAAGCAGACCATTCATGACTCAATGAGTTCCAGGATCGTAGATTTTTGCTTTGCTTTGTGTTGACGAACCCCCCATCGCATATAAAATTCGCGGAATGTTTTAAGCGGTTCTCTACACCTATTTTATTTTATGAAACAATCATAATTTGTGAGCTGTTTTTGCAAAACCGAAATAATCATAATTTAAAGTTGCTCTTGCAAAAATTTAGCGTGAGTCTAGCTAGCGTGAACAATAGTTGAGAAAATTTGCAGAACGTTTCAAGCGGTTCTTAACACTCAATTTCATTTCCTAAAACATTCATAATTTACAATCTGTTTTTGACTTGTTTTAGAGGGTAAAATTCGCGGAATGTTTAAAGCAGTTTATAACACTTATTTTATTGTATAAAACATTCATAATTTGTGAGCTGTTCTTGCAATATCTCGACTCCTGCAAAAAAAATTGGAAACGACTATAGCTAGCAAGGACAGTTGGCTTAGACACTCAATTTTATTTCCTAAAACATTCATAATTTGCGATCTGTCTTTGAGTTGTTTTAGAGGTTAAAATTCGCGGAATGTTTCAAGCAGTTCATTACACTTATTTTATTTTATAAAACATTCATAATTTGTGAGCTGTTCTTGCAATATCTCGACTCCTGCAAAAAAAATTGGAAACGACTATAGCTAGCAAGGACAGTTGGCTTAGACACTCAATTTTATTTCCTAAAACATTCATAATTTGCGATCTGTCTTTGAGTTGTTTTAGAGGTTAAAATTCGCGGAATGTTTCAAGCAGTTCATTACACTTATTTTATTTTATAAAACATTCATAATTTGTGAGCTGTTTTTTGCAAAACCGAAATAATCATAATTTGAAGCTGCTCTTGCAAAAATTTGGCGCGAGTCTAGCTAGCGAGAACAATAGTTGAGGAAATAGAAATTCGCAGAACGTTTCAAGCAGTACTTAACAATCATTTTATTTCCTTAAACAATCATAATTTGTGGCATGTTTTCGCAATGCCTCGATGGTGCGAGTTTAGCTAGCGAGAACAATAGTTAAGGAAACAGATATTCGCAGAACGTTTCAAGCAGTACTTAATAACCATTTTATTTCCTAAAACAATCATAATTTGTGGCGTGTTTTCGCAATGCCTCGATGGTGCGAGTTGAGCTAGCAAGGACAATAGTTGCGGAACGGAATTTTTTTAAATTTATAACTTGTGACATAATTTCGCAAAGCCTCGACTAATTTTGGAAATAGGGGCGACTACCTAGAACAGTGGTTCTCGGAAATTTGAGCCGCGTCCATTTTTAGAATTTGTTAGGACTCGCGCCCCACCTTAGAAATAAGTAGCTAATAATAAGCTGCAAATAACAGATAATGAAGCGAAATTAATATAGCATATGATAAAATAACAACCAGCACAATAGCACTATAGCGACATCTAGGCTCAGGTCACATGACCCGTGACGCGCTGCCACGTTTCTGGCTTTTTCGAACCTTACAAATTATGGGACTCGCTTTCTGGACACTCGATTACAACACTCGTCTTCTGGCACTCCGTTACAACGCTTGACTCTCACGCAGCTCAACTACCTCTATCACCGCAACTCAACTAAGTTAAGTTCCTTGAGTGTTTTAAATATCTATTTTTTGTTTTCATCATCGCATTTAATATAACATACAACAAATATCTTACCCGTTTTATCAGAGACTTGTAAGCAGACAGCAATAAAGAAGCGTAGTCTCGGCCCGGCTAAACAATAAAGAAATGTAAATATTCAAAGTAAGGCGGGCAAGATCAAATCCAACAAATATATATTATTATTTTTAATTAGTTTCACGCCCCTTCGAAAATTGATTACGCCCCCTTTCTCGGGGGCGCCCCACCGTTTGAGAACCACTGAGCTGGAATGAACAATTATTTTGGAAAAGTAAACTCGCTGAACGTTTCCCCCAACTATTGCTAAATTGCCACAAGGACGATATTTGCTTGTTTGTTAATAGTCGCTCTACATTGTAAATATTGAACAGCAAAGCGTTATTGATTACACAGTATAGTTCTGTTTACTTGAATGGTGTTTGTGGACAGCCCCCTGATTAGCTGGTCACTCATTGTTGAATATTGTTAGTATACCCAGGCCCGGATCATTGCCTCTAACATTGGTGCCATATATATAAAACATACTAATATCGTGTTACCCCGAAAATAAGACTGGGCCTTATTTCAATTTTTTTCGAAAAATAACACTAGGGCTTATTTTTCAGGGGATGTCTTATATTTTCATTTATCAAAAACAAAATTACAAAGTAGAGCATATGAGATTTCCAAGCATACAAAATATATGAAAACTGATATCCATTTACTTATGAATAACACTTCTTAATTCAAAATAACTGCAAAACATAGATTATCAATCATTTAAAACGTGCAGGAGAGATTTCTTGCTATCAACTCGGTCAAAAAAAAATTTCGCGTTTCTGACTAGGGGTTAATTAAGGGGAAGGGCTTATATCGATATCGATATCGAAATTTTTAAAATTCAGGCTATGTCCTATTCTCAGGGTAGGTCCATTCACAGATTATTTCCTATTTACCAGTTCCTTCATTGAATGCTTCAATAGAATCCTTAGTCAGGTCTTCAACTTTAGCACCACCGACCGCATACATTTTATTATCAACAACACATGCACTGAAGCATTCTTTATTCATCTTCATTTTCGTAATTTCTGTCCACGAACGAACAACAGGGTATAACAATGAACAAGGTTGTGAGAGTTCCCATCCCAACCTCCCAATACATAAACCATACTTTGAAAAACGACTGCTGCACTACCATAAGCTCTATAAATCATTTGTGGCAAAGCAGACCATTCATGACTCAATGAGTTCCAGGATCGTAGATTTTTGCTTTGCTTTGTGTTGACGAACCCCCCATCGCATATAAAATTCGCGGAATGTTTTAAGCGGTTCTCTACACCTATTTTATTTTATGAAACAATCAGAATTTGTGAGCTGTTTTTGCAAAACCGAAATAATCATAATTTGAAGCTGCTCTTGCAAAAATTTAGCGCGAGTCTAGCTAGCGTGAACAATAGTTGAGAAAATGGAAATTCGCATAACGTTTCAAGCGGTTTTTAACACTCAATTTCATTTCCCAAAACGTTCATAATTTGTAATCTGTTTTTGATTTGTTTCAGAGGTTAAAATTCGCGGAATGAATGTTTTAAGCAGTTTATAACACTTATTTTATTGTATAAAACATTCATATTTTGTGAGCTGTTCTTGCAATATCTCGACTCATGCAAAAAAAAATTGGAAACGACTATAGCTAGCGAGGACAGTTGTCTTAGATTCGAAGTTAAAATTTGCGGATTGTTTCAAGCAGTTCATTACACTCTTTTCATTTTATGAAACATTCATAATTTGTGAGCTGTTTCTGCAAAACCGAAATAATCATAATTTGAAGCTGCTCTTGCAAATATTTGGCGCGAGTCTAGCTAGCGGGAGCAATAGTTGAGGAAATAGAAATTCGCAGAACGTTTCAAGCAGTACTTAACAACCATTTTATTTCCTGAAAAACAATCATAATTTGTAGCATGTTTTCGCAATGCCTCGATGGTGCGAGTTTAGCTAGCGAGAAACAATAGTTGCGGAAATAGAAATTCGCGGAACGGAATTTTTTCAAATATTCATAACTTGTGGCATATTTTCGCAAAGCCTCGACTAATTTTGAAAATAGTGGCGAGTAGCTAGAGCAGTGGTTCTCGAAATTTTTGAGCCGCGTCCCATTTTTAGAATTTGTTAAGTCTCGCGCCCCACCTTAAAAATAAGTAGCTAATAATAAGCTGCAAATAACAGATAATAAAGAGAAAGTAAGATAGCATATGATAAAATACCAACCAGCATTATAGCGACATCTAGGCTCAGGTCACATGACCCGTGACGCACTGCCACGTTTCTGGCTTTTTCGAACCTTGTAAATTATGGGACTAGCTTTCTGGACACTCGATAACAACACTCGTCTTTTGGCACTCTGCTACAACGCTCGACTCTCACGCAGCTCAACAACCTCTATCACCGCAACTCAACTAAGTTAAGTTATTTTAGAGTTTTAAATATGTATTTTGTGCTTTTATCATCGCATTTATTACAACATACAACAAAGATCTTACCCGTTTTATCAGAGACTTGAAAGCGGACAGGAATAAGGAAGCGTATTCTCGGCCCGCGAAGTTTAGGGAACAACAGCAAGAACCCTATAGCACACTGCAATTTCTAAACAATAAAGAAATGTTAATATTCAAAGTAAGGCGGGCAAGATGAAATCAAACAAATATATATTATTATTTTTAATTAGTTCCACGCCCCTTCAAAAATTGATTACGCCCCCTTTCTCGGGGGCGTCCCACCGTTTGAGAACCACTGAGCTAGAATGAACAATTATTTTGGAAAAGTGAACTCGCTGATCGTTTCCCGCAACTATTGCTAAATTGCCACAAGGAATTTATTTGCGTGTTGGTTAATAGTCGTTCTACATTGTAAATAATGCACAGCAAAGCGTTATTGATTACGAAGTATAGTCCTATTTACTTGAATGGTGTTTGTGGACAGCCTCCTGATTAGCTGGTCACTCATTGTTGAATATTGTTAGTATACCCAGGCCCGGATCATTGCCTCTAACATTGGTGCTATATATATAAAACATACTAATACCGTGTTACCCCGAAAATAAGACTGGGTCTTATTTCAATTTTCTTCGAAAAATAACACTAGGGCTTATTTTCAGGAGATGTCTTATATTTTCATTTATCAAAAACAAAATTACAAAGTAGAGAATACGAGATTTCCAAATATAAAAAATATATGAAAACTGATATCCATTTACCTATAAATAACACTTCTTAATTTAAAATAACTACAAAACATGGATTGTCAATCATTTCAAACGTGCAGGAAAAATTTCTTGCTATCAACTCGGTCAAGAAATATTTCGCGTTTTTGACTAGGTGTTAAGGGAGGGCTTATATTGAGATCATTTTTAAAATTCAGGCTGTGTCCTATTCTCAGGGTAGGTCTATTTACAGATTATTTCCTATTCACCAGTTCCTTCATTGAATGCTTCAATAGAATCCTTAGTCAGACCTTCAACTTTAGCACCCACCGACCGCATACATTTTATTATCAACAACACATGCACTGAAGCATTCTTTATTCATCTTCATGTTCGCAATTTCTGTCCACGAGCGAACAACAGGGTATAACAATGAACAAGGTTGTGAGGGTTCCCATCCCAACCTCCCAATACATAAACCATACTTTGAAAAACGACTGCTGCACTACCATGAGCTCTAAAAATCATTTTTGGCAAAGAAAACCATTTATTCGTTCCAAGATCGTATACTTTTGCTTCTCTTTGTGTTGAATAACCCCCCATTCCTCCGTATATAATCCCATCTGAGGCAGCAACACAAAAATCAACACCAAGATCACATGAGGAAAAATTCTTATCCCAGCTGTCTTTGGCGATGTCATATATATAGCACTGTATCTTGATTAAGATTGATAATATAAATTCAATCTTTGAGAAAAAACCATCTTATCCAATCCATCACTCTTCCTTTCAACTTTTGCCTTCCTTATCCAGCGACCATCTTGTAGCAAAGACGATTCATTCCAATCCGAAGCATACAATCTTCCCTCAACATTGACAAGATGAATGCCAACATTATAATCTGACTGCAAACTAGACCATTGATTTGTTTGGAGATTTAGAGCCTTTATGCCAGTCTTTGTTGAGACGGCAATGTGTGCGACAAGTTTACCAGCCTTAGCTGTGGCATGGAGAGTATCGAGCAATAAATCTTTGCACTTATGCGACTCTTTACCTAAAAGTTCATTTGTGACTGTTTGTTGAATAAATTCATCGAAAGATTCCCCAAATTTAAACAACAAGTCTGGAAAAACTTTCCGATGACGACGACTTTGTTTGACCCATATCAGTACAGCTTCCCATTTAATTTTCTCTGACGAATATTTTGTTTTCTGAGATTTAAACAAGAAAAAAATTTCATTTTTTTCCAACTGGAAAAATTCATCCATCGGTACAATCTGTTTAAAATTCTGAGCCATGAATTCATTGATTATATTTTTGACATTCTCTGAGCAAACTTTGTTTTCGATCCGATTGATCTTCCTTCAAATAAATAAAGTGTCGAGAGACAAATTCGCTTTCAACCCTTCAATATTAGAAAGTAATTTTTTGACGACAAAACTTTACGCAACTGGAGAAGTTTCGACCAAAGAATCATTTGAGCAAATATCTATAAGGAAACTCTCCAAAATGCAAAGTCTCCATTAATTCAGATCTAATCTTTTCACCTTTGTTTAAAATCCATCTACTCACAGGATGCCAAACTACTTCATGCTTTTTATCCAACTCCAATAAAATATGAGTTCTTCTTTGCTCAGATGTAGGAAACCTTCACCCAAAATCAGAGACTCCAAATTATCCATAATAAATCGCTCAGCAATGGTTTTTAACTCTGTGCGATCATGAAGTCTTGCCAACCTGGCCACTAAAGGGCAAGGTTGCACTGACAGATTATTTTCCATGAAATTAAAGCATATACTGTACTTGATAATACATCAAGCTGCATAAACTGGGAAGCATACAAAGTATTTTCAACAGATTCCATGGATGGATTTGCTTCACCAGTATACATGAAATCTACACACTGCCTACAGCATCAGCACAGATGTCTTTCATAATGACATTCCGAGCCTCAACCATATTACTTGAAAACATGCCTTCGAAGTACTTTGATACTGCGGCAAGCCGGTCTCGATGACTTTGTCACCAACTTCGATTGTGAAGTTACAAATGCAGTTGGATTGTTTTAGTTCATTGAATGATGAAAGTGCATCCAATGAGTGGGTAATCTTTGCGGATTTTTTCAAAATCAGCCATATTTTGAATCTTGAAAGATACTCAAAGATGGCAACGCTTTAATATGAATATAAATGACAGCAAGATGATGATGTACCTAGATTCTGTAATATTTTGAGTAAATGTTATTAAGGAGTGCCCTATAACAATTTTCAAATGAGTTGTTTATTATTAATCTACTACTTTCATCTTGTTTTTTTTAACTGAAATAAGATAATAATCAAACAAAATAATTACCAGGGTACAACTCTTCGAGAGTAAAGATTCAAAACCATTACAATGAAGTTAGTACCATCCTTTTCATCACCCAAGTTTGCTCAAGGCAAAGATGATGAACAATTATAAGCGACCTGCAGTTGAAACGAGAACTGAACCAATTCAAGTCGAGTATTGGAGAGTATGGTATATCATAGAATCAACATCGGCAAGTACCAGTTCTGCAGAATCCTTGCAGTGAAATTATCAAAGAATGGAGAGACAAAAGCCATGGAGTCTGCATCTGTGGTAAATCACCGTGTACCTTTGAGATAGATTCTCAAGAGTAACAGAAAGCTTCCCAAAGAAAGCGGTTTAGTTGTAAAAAGTTGCAAATTTTGTAAAGTTATAGGACACATTGATGGCTCAATTAAGCTACATTCAGTTTGATTATTATTTATCGATCTTGATCGGTAAGTATGTTGATAGGTATGGAACTTTCCCCGAGCATCGACTTCCTTGTATATTTCGTGACATCGGCCAATCAGCAAGATGCAAAAAGTGACGTAACAATGCTCCCTTTTCGCATCCGCTCAGACACTTTTCTCACTCAGACAGATTTTCAAGCTTAGTCGTAAACATTACCTCGTTTGCGCGTTTTTGAACTCTATTCGTTAGTTTTCTGTTGTGTTTCGGAAACTTAAATATAAATCAGATAATTCAATGATCACTCTGTCTTCTTAGGAGTTTTAATTTAATTGCAGTAATAAAAATTAGTGTAGAAATAGCTGTGATAGACTAGACTAAAATTCTTTATCGGTACTTTTAAGAAACAGATTGTTGTATGCGATGAATCATATTGATGATTTGAAACACATAACCCATTTTACAAGCGCCAACACGCAAAAGCACTCATAAAATAGCCCCCAAAATTTTGCAATGGTAAAGTATAGGAAAAATTTTTAGGGGGTTAAGGTCGGGGAAAGGTTCATTTGTCTGTCTGTTAGTCACTTTCGTATGTTAAGCGATATCTCACGAAAGCGAGGTTGAATCTGCTCCAAATTTTGCATGTACAATGTCAAATTTTTAAAATCTGTCACACCCGGAAATCAAGCGGTTTATACAATACACGCCAGTCGCCAGTTTTATGTGCCATGTCAAACCTCCTCCATGAGTAAGGCTGTTAAATACCACTTATACATAAAGGGCCATTCTTGGAAAGACAGACTGTAATCTTCATATTACAAATTGAATAATACCGAAATGGTTTGAACCAGCATTTCTAGAGTTAGCACATGAACAAACGAGAATATCGGTCAGAGACCGAAGACTTGTCGATCGAAAGTTAGGGGATCCCAATACAGCGCTCTTACTCCATAGTGACACCTTGTGTCCCTCCCTTATTAATTAATAACTCGCTAATTATACGACATAATTCATCCAAAATCAATAGGCTCCTGGTACGACGTACGATATGATGAATGCACATGCAAAATTTGGAACAGATTCAATCTCGCTTTCGTGAGATATCGCGTGCATCTAACAGACAAACAAACAAACAGACAGACAAATACCTATCAACATACTTACCGATTAAAATCGTAAGTAATAAGCCAATATATCCACAAGAACTGTGATCATAGAATATTAGCTTTTTTTCGCAATTTTAACTTTTTCCATATAGTACGTGCCTAGTGTTTATTTTCTTTACACACGTATTGGCATTTATTGCTTTGCTTTATGTTGTCTATATACAATTGTTATGTTGCATTACATATGTGTTTGATGTAATAGGTTTTTGAGTATTCCAAATTCCTAAATAATAAGATTGATACTCTTGACACATTCTAATTTTTCAACTTCAATACTCCACTGCAGAGAAGGCTTATTACTTATCAACATACATATCGATTTTCTGTCTGTCTGTTAGATGCACGCGATATCTCACGAGAGCGAGGTTAAATCTGCTCCAAATTTTGCATATGCATTCATCATATCTCGGACCAGAAGCCTATTGATTTTGGATGAATTATATCGTATAATTAGCGAGTTATTAAATAATTAGTTATGTGACACGCGGTGTCACTATAGAGCAGTGATTCTCAAACTAGGGTTTGAGAGCCGCATGCGGCTCTCAGCAACCTTCTCTGCGACACTTGGAAAAGTTTTTAGACATGGCTGTAATCATTGGCTTGCTTTCGTAGATTTTCAGTTTTTGTCGCATTTCCGAATATTATGTATAAATCAAATCACTCGATGATTATATTATTTTCTAGAGCATTCTATTTTTGTTCCAGTAATCGAAAAATAGTCTCGAAATATCTGGCGATCATCTCAAGCAGCTATTGCACCTTGCATCCTCCACGATTACGAGCCGCTTTGACAAACTTATTAGAAATCAAAGCCAAATTAAATATCTGTTCGGTTAGGGTGGAAAAAATCGATTTTTTTTTTTTTCGAATCGAATAATTTGAATATTTGTAATACCGAATAGTCGAATATTGAATATTTTTTTAAACATAACAGAACCACTGCTTTAAACAGTGCTGAGGTAACGGTTAAATACTACCTAAACGTTTTACGACTGACTCTTTTTTATAGTACTGGGAAGAGCCAGTCGTTTAACGTCTCTCCATAAAGTCGATATTTTTAAAGAGCGTTCCTCGGTTGTGATTGATGGCTACAAAAATATTTTGATTTTTGATATACAGTCAGATTTGGGAACACGAATATATCGTGCCATTCCTTTACGTAAAACAGTTGACTGTAAGCCAACCTAAGGACAGGGCAGAAGCAAATTTTGTTTGTAATATGGATTAATACGACACTTACTATAGCGCCTTTTGCTTGTAATAATTCTGGCGCTCCCAGATGGCGCACAACCTGAACCCTAACCTGGTACACATACTATAATCAGGTTATGCGCCTTTTTGGTGCACATACTTCTGGAGGTCCATAATTCTGATAAAAGCACCCACTGATATCTAGCAATATCTTGAAGAATCTCTCAAGTCTCAACAGACTTACTTCGCTGACGGAACAATTTCTTTAATATGACGTAATAATACGCTTACTCGCCCGATTTCTCTCCGAACAAGACCAATATAAGCGGCCATTGATAACTAACGATATCTTAAAGAATCTCCATACAGACTTATCTCACCCTAAGTAAGAGACTACAAAAGCGCACCAAGTCGGTCGGTTAATAGAGGATGAATTGATAGTAAGCCCAAAAATGTCAAACGTCAATAGTTCACGAATAGAGCAGAAAATTGTTGAAAAATACGTACCAATTTATGTCCATAAATGCCCCAAAATCGCTTTCAAAATTTAATTTTAGATTTTTTGTACAGATCCTCTACCACCGCTCAAAATAAGAATAATTAGTTATTACCTAGTTAGGGTGAGAACTGGGAATGCAGATTGCGCTGAAACTTCAAATTTTCAAACCATTACGAACCCTTACTGGAAAATTACTAATTTGATATTTTGAAACAAGGCGGGTACTTAGGGCAAAGGATCCATTTTCATTTAGAGGGGAGGGAGGGGTGGATACGCGAGATGTCAATAAAGACGTAACAAGTGAAATTGGCGCTACCGTAGTATGTGCAACAAGATGGCGGACACCTGAACATAGTATGTGTACTAGGTAAGTTTTAGGCATAATTTTATTCCAATTTTTCCTTATTTTAGTTCAAATACGAGTTCGGGGACTAACCAAGTGACTCCCGTGGTATTTGTACCTGGAATTATGGCCTAACCCTAACCTGGTACACATACTACGTTCCGGTGTCCGCCATCTTGTTGCACATACTGCGGGAGTACCGTGAAATTATTATGAGCGCTCACAATTTTTCAGTCTGGAGGATTTTCAAGGTAAACATAAGCTCGCTTCAGTCGTGTTTCCGATATTTAGCAATGAGTTAAATATCTTCATGGTAGTTTTACCTTCCGAGAATGCTTTTCTTGGTCTGAGATTCAAAAGTGTGAGAACATGATGTTCAGATTGTGCGCCATCTTGGTATGAATACTTCGAGGACACCGGATTTTGAAGCATGGTGGTAAACATAAGCTCGCTTCAGTTATGTATACAAAATTTAGCAATCAATTAAATACTTCATGATAGTTTTATCTTTCGAGAATGCTTTTTCTAGGTCTGAGATTCAAAATTGAAAGAACATGTTTTTGTTGTATCGAACTCAGTAACAATAAGTTTTCTCATTTCAGAAAATGTATGTAGACCACTACGTAAGATATATGGCACGCTTCATATAAATCTAATACATAACTTTCGGAACGCCAACTATGACGCTAGTCGTCAGCTGCGATCCACCCATGTGTCGCGATCGTCTATTTCAGCGTTTCCCAAACTTTTTGAGCCGCGGACCCCCTGTTTTAGAATCTAATTTTCGACGGACCCTCATTCTATGCCGTATCAATGTGTCTAACTAACGAAGAATGGTAATGTTTTTAATTTACATCACAATAACACAAACGATATTAATGTGTTAGATGAGATTGCTTTCGACTGCACAATTTACCAATTGTCGTAGCAATTTGTGATCAGCTAACTCGTAAGTACGACTCAACGCCAAGTCTCGCCCTGTATTTTGTCATCGAATTGGTAAAAGATGAAAAAGCTGCCTCAAACATGCAGGTTTTTCTAATTGCCCTTTCTGACAGCAATTTCGTCTGCAACGTTCCATCAAAAATATGCAATGGCTTCAAATCAGTCATTAAAGATTGATCAGGCTCTCAATATCGTCGCGGACTCCCTGTGCAGTCATCACGGACCCCCCGGGGTCCACGGACTCCAGTTTGGGAAACCCTGGTCTACTTTAACGCATGCGGCTTTTTACCAAATACCCGTAAACAAAACTTCAAAATTACTAGGGTCCGGTCTTTACAGAAATTATACTCGACATCCTCAAACGCGCAATTTCCTGGTGTTACCGTTCTTTTCATATATAGACAGCTGCAAATCATGAGATAACCTTTAAATATAGACAAATCAAATCATAAAAATTTTTTACATATCCAAAGTAGGGCCAATGATTCCAAATAAAGAATCACATGCAGTCCGAATCAAATACTCGGAAGGTCCGGATTCGGACCGCGGTCCGCCAGTTGAGTAGCCCTGGTCTAAAGTAGTCTAAAATTTCGCTGATATCACAATCTTCCAAGGAAGGGTTTGCGAAAATCAACTGTATCCCTACAGCATGCCTACAGCAAAACGTTTGGATCTGGCAGCTAAGTGTGAGACCTGAATTAATCCAGGTCAACACTAAAATTATTTCAGGGCGGACTGCCATGCAGTGTTACATTTTCTTTTTTACTAAAACAATTTTCAACGTATTTTCTCATGAAAAGCAATTTTGCGGCAATCTCAACACTACCTTGCCCTTTGAGTAAGCGATTCACTGAAAACCCGACGATTTTTGTTTACTATCAATCCCTTTCCCCAAACGAACCAACTGAGATCGACGAGATTGAGTGCTTGTATGGACTCGATAACTTACAGCGAAGCAAGTCTGTGAAGAACTTCTTCAAGATGTTGTTGGATATCAGTTGGAGTTTGTACCAATGCTTTGCTTGGAGCGAAACGTGCAAGTAAGCGTCGTATTGACAAAAAAAATTGCCCTTTTCCTCATAAAAAATGGGGTTGGCTAAAATGGCTACGCACTTGGGCGAGTTCGCGCTTATACCTTTAACGAAGAGTCACTAAATGTGCCTTTACTTGCAATTAACACACTATACAAAGGCGGATGCTAACTCCGGTCGCTATATTATAGACTCCGTACACATTCAAGAAAGCCATATCTTCAACATAGATCTTTGTTCATTAATTAAGCAAGAAGGCAGATTTTCAAATCGAATTTTTTTAAAAATGAGGGATCGGGTATCTTACAATTTAAAACTGTAATATAATAAATATACAACGTCCAAAACTGTGTGAATAATGTGATAGCCAGAGTAGGATAGAATTTTTATACCGGGGGAGAGGAAAGTCGATAACACGTCATAATCACGTGACAAACCACGGTCTCTCGTCCGGTAAAAGAATCGTTTGATTTGAATGCAACGGAAGAGTACCAAAAACATTCGAAACTATTTTCAGAAAAGCCCATTTGAATTGCATTATATCAAAATTAGACGATGAATGTGTATTTTTTGGACTTATAACAAGAGTATTGAAAATAATTGAGCCATTATAAAGTATTTCCAGCAGCTTTAAAACCTCCACACTATACAGAACTAAATGTAATGCTCAGTGTGGTTATGAAACGGTATAGGAACATATATATACCAAAGCATGATTCGGTATTGGTTAAAGAAAAGCAAAATTTCACTTTTGTAAACAAACTGTAACAAAAATTTATACGGATATAAAAGAAAGTAAAATACACCAACATTTAAACGTAATTCAGTTTAGATCTATATTTGATATTTCGTACACGGTATTTCAAGAACCATAAGGCAGTTAGGGGTGTTTAATTTCTACATAAGGCCATCGGGCTATAAGAGGCAACGGTTTCTACGAAGTTAAAGACGGTGGTTTGTTTATGAAACAATAGTACCGGTACTGGTTTTGCGTGTAGGTAATAACGATCGATTTTTGAGGAAAAAATAGGATTTGAAAGGTGTCTTATGGTCCTTAAAATACGGTATTCATTCAATTCCGTGAAAGTCAATACGTAGAAATGTTAGTGATATTTCCATTTACAGGATTAATTCGGGTATTCACAGATTGCGTAGTTGGAAGCAGTGCAAGCAGCGCTGTATGCATGGCCATTAACGACGTTAAGTGAGGCACACTGGTTGTAGTCAGCTTGTTTCGGTTCCATTCGGCTCCAGATGGTAAATACTGCCTTAGACATATCTTTTGGATGAGTCCACTTGTCTGGATGGCCAGCGTTTGTTGAACCGATCCATGGTAGCCCGGCTGGGTCACTGTGGGAATAAAAATATGAATTATAAAAGTGAGGAAATTTAGCATAAGTTTGAAGTAAAAGTTAAAGTAAAGACAGTTTTGAAAGTTATACTATGAATACACATTACGCAGATGAACACAAAAAATACATGGAGGCATTGTGAATAAATATACAAAGGTTAGTATTCGTATAAACGACCTGAATGTAATAGACAGAATTATCATATTTATCCGAGAAGAGAAGAAAGCACATAACTTGGCTTAATCACATAGCAAACAATAACTGTCGTTTGGTTACCAGGCGTTTATACAGCGACGGACAACACGTTGAAGTAAGCTTTTTGTTGATAAATGAGTTTGGTCTTATTCATTTTCGTTGATTAGTTTGATGATTTATGAGACATATACACGTATACAAGGACTTTAGCAGGTAAAGAAACTGTGATTACGACGTGTTATCGATTTTTTTCTCAACTTGAACATGTTTGAAGGCTCAGAGTCAAGGTTAAATCTAAATAGTCTATTAAAGCCTCGCTTTGTTTCAATAATATAAAATCCTTACGTGAAAGCGATTCCCACAAGTCCCTTCAACCAATAAGTGACCTGAACCCATCTTTCAACTCCGGTCATTTCAATGAGATCTCCGCCCATCTGTTGACAGAACCGTCTGTAGTCGTTGAACGATTTTCTTCCAGAGTCCCTTCCGTGGAAGACAATGCAACTGTCAGTCAATCGTAGCTGCCTGTACTGCGACGCAGGGCATCGTTGGACTCCTGTTGAGCATGCCGGCATTATGCATGTTCGGCTTTGAACATCTTCGCAATTCGGCCTGCTAATGTCGCTACAGAATCGTTTTCTCATATTCAGACCGCGTCCACACGTCTTGGTGCATGGTGACCAATCGCTCCATTGTCCGTACGCCATCCCTATGACCTTAGTCATATCTGAATAACAACGTTGCCAGTTTTTATTAGTTGTTTTAGGATAACGCTTTGTGGCTAGAGTGTTGGGCTTATTTATAATGGCATCGCAGGTTTTCTATATGACGTATACATTCACGCTACGAATATGCACAATCATGTTATAATGTTATAAATCTCAGATTCAAACCTCATGACCTCACACACGATGTAATAAATAAGGTGAACAACCCCAGTTCGCAAAGCTTGCGGTGCTTCAAAACATAGTAGCAAAGTATAGTACGGAGTACGGTGAAGACGCAAACATGCGATATAAGATGAACTATAAAATCTGTTCTGAGTATTCACACTTTGTGTAATCGCCTTCCACCTAACACTTTTCTGAGAGTGTTAAACTGCTCAAGTCTGTTTACTGACATTTCTGTCTTAAAGAATGGACCTATATACAGCTTTCATGGACCTTTCCCCGAGTTTCGACTTCCTTGTTTACTTCGTGACATTGGCCAATCGGCAAATTGCAAAAAGTGACGTAACAATGCTCCCTTTTCGCATCCGCTCAGACACTTTTCTCACTCAGACAGATTTTCAAGCGTGGTCGTAAACAATACCTCGTTTTCGCATTTTTAAATTCTATTCGTTAGTTTTCAGTTGTGTTTTGGAAACTTAAATGTAAATCAGATAATTCAATGGTCATCCTGTCTTTCTAGCAGTTTTAATTTAATTGCAGTAATAAAAATTAGTGTAGAAATACCTGTGATAGATTAGGCTAAAATTCTTTAACGGTACTTTTAAAAAACAGATTGTTGTATGCGATGAATCATAATGATGGTTTGAAACACATACCCCATTTCACGGGCGCCAACTCGCAAAAGCACTCTTAAAATAGCCCCAAAAATTTTGCAATGGTAAATGATAGGAGGAATTTTTCGGGAGTTAAAGGTCGGGGAAAGGTCCATTAGTTTCAGTAGTCACTTGCAAATATTTTGTCAGTACTTCAGTTGAAGTTTTGGGTCCGCCCTCTTGTGTACCATAAAGTATACTGGATGATATAACTTACCAGTAGGTTGTGGGCATGGGTTATCGAGACAGGATCTGGTTTGGACTTGTTCGCAGTTAGTTGTTGTTGCTTTTCTCACACATTGCCTTGTTCTTCTTGTGACTCCCATTCCACATGTGGCGCTACATTCTTCCCATATACCCCATTCTAGCCATTCAGGAGTTTCTGGTACAATAACTGTCAAAAATGTTCGGAATTAGTTTGATTATATTATTACTGTATATATAGTTAATGGAAAATTATGCTTTTGTATTCTATGGAGAAATTGCAAATTTGGATAATAGAAAAATCGTATTATTTCGATTGCAAAATGGTATAAATATATTTGTAGGCTAATTCCACAATAATTTGACGATTTACCATCAATTTACACAAATACAGTAAATAAGCGTCCACATACAATTGAATTTGGTTTGAAGGATTTGCAAAAACTATGTAAAATAAACAGGGGATAAAACTTGTGGCCACGTTTTTCAAGCCTTAAACATAATGTATTATCGTGCAATGATAATGCATCAAATTTGCATGTTTTGATGAATAATGATTTTATTATTGTTGCCGCTAGGTGTCAGCCGTGGACAACAAGGAAAATTTAAAATGCATTGATCGAATGAAGAACATTCGTATTAATGACGTAACAAAACAGTGCAATGATGCGTATAGATTAACCTTGTCTAAGATGTACATGGATGACATTGATTCGTGATTGGATGATCAATATCAGCAAAGAAAAGAAAAATCATTATAAGAGAAATCGATTCAGACAAGTTAAACATAGAAGTAGAAAAAAAGAAGTCATGTCGGGCAAAAATGTTACCGTGCTGAAAATAAAGTGATTTGGGTTTCCAACTCAACTATGCCACATTTTACTGTGATTTTATTACTTGGTCTGCGTTCCCTGCAAGACTGTGCGTTACACGGTCGACTGTCTATATCGGTACAATCTGGCAAGTTATCCCGACATGCTCGAGCCCGGTAAGATTTTCCGCCATCGCAACTTGCAGTACAGGCAGACCAGTCTGTCCAAGGGCCCCACACTCTGGTTGCAGGCACGACTAAGTGAAATATGTGTTAGTTACTAGTTAGGCATTGGTTAGATTTTTGACATGCATGATATATTTTGATGTGTGGGCGACGGTAGTAATCCCGTAATTGCTCCGTGGATAATCCCGACTAAATACGCAAGTTTAAATTCCATCGGAACGATTAGAGGTAATTCCATCTAGGTTACCACCTACGTCCATGTATATGGAAGGATAAATCTACTTGGACTTATTGACCAGACAATTGATTAAGCCAATTTGTCGCCTTTTCTCTTCGCATCATAGTGCCCATTGCCCACGAAGGAGATAGCATGTGGGTACTTATTTTGAATGAATTTTTATGACACAGTGAGACACGAGTTGGTAACTTTCCATACTTAATGACAACGGCATAATGTATCACAATCGCTATTTTAGTACTGAAGTTATTAGCATAAGGGTTTGGCGCTTTACTATACCAACCAAAGATTGTTTTTCCTGGCAATTCCGCGGCGCAAGTTCTTGTGCCTTATTTATCCCAATGGAGTGGCGTGACGTTTTTTTGAGCAAAGACTCATAAAAGACATCATTCGACGTTCCGGCCTTAACTAATATGAATTGCATTTCACCCCTACCAGTCATGCACAAACTAAAATCGTTTAGATTTGGTTAATATGCTACCCTGTTAGTTTATTATTATAGGTCAGTAAGTGATGTTACGGACCATGCCAGATATGAACGTTAATTCATTACTTCGTTCGTCATCTTGGCAGGGTTGTATATTACACATCCGACTTTCTACATAAGTGCATTCTGGCAACCCATCTCTACAGGCACGAGCTCGGTATGCCGTCCCTCCATTACACCGTGCTGTACAGGCTGACCAACCGGTCCAAGCTCCCCATACCCTCTCCACTGGAAATGGGTATAAAGTTTGATTAACATAGGAGCTATTTACTCTCACTAAAAGCATATTTACTACATTCAAGCATTAGTTTTCTCGGCCTAGTAATATTTCCAGGGATCAAAATGAATTCGGTTTATTATGACATAATAGTATTCAAAAGCTTTTTGGCATCACAAATACACCTAACAGCATATTTGTTACTAGCCATTTGTAAAACGCAGTAAAGGAAATATTCAGAACACTCTATAAAAAGCCTTAATCACCTGACGACGCCACTAGAACCAAGCAGTTCAGTACCATTCAATAGCATAGTTACGATTAAGCCACCATATAGTATAATAATAAACCTGTGCCGTTTGCAGTAAAACTTTTGTTCCCACTCTTAATTTTGGACGAAATCAATATTTTGGCTTTATACTAATGCACCAATCACCATTCAGACTAATCGAGACCTTTACTGCTTCTTCTTTTTGAGAGAATACACTACGCGCACCAACCAAGCTTTCCTATATTTGTTTTCGCCCCTCATCTTCTAGCAGAGAAGCTATTACTTTTTGGTATCCCCGGTTTACTTCTTTCGTTTTTGCTCGTTTTTACACCCTCGATTTAACCAATGCTCTATACAACCATTTATTGTCTCACTTAGAAGATAATTGATTGAGTATTTCATATTTATATTAACTTAACGACATTGCCTACTTCTGTACCATTTAGCCCATTCCGAACACGAAAAACGAAACAACGTCGCACTTCGTCATTGGGAATTTACAGAATTTATTCTGACCGGTTGTCCTTCATTGATTTTTCCTGGGGAAAGAGCCGAATGATACCAAAGTAAACCAGATTCGTATATAAGATAAGAAAAACGATTGGAACGCGGTGGTACGGAGTTTTCGGGACAGTATTCATTTTTCAGGCAAATAAAAAAATAAATGTAATTGCCTAATCAACTGTTTAGCAGTTTAAAAAGTTAGAAAAAATGTAAAATTATTAAACAAACAATAAAACAACAATTTTGCTTTTTATTCATACCTTTTGGTGGTGTCGGACAAGGCTGTTCATTACAGATAACGCTTTCGGATTCTTCGCACTCAAAGTCATCTGGGAACATCATCATGTACTCAGGGGCGCAGGTTCTTGATCTGACGGAAACTCCGCCTCCACAATCCCTGGTGCATGGATCCCAGGATGACCATGGTACCCATTTTGCAATGGCGGCTGCAGTAGTTGGGGGCGCCATTGTTGTTGAAGGTTCTGTGGTAGAATAAATATTAATGTAACAAGATATCGGTGCGAAAATATATTGGTTTCCACCGATACTTTAAACACTGTTTGTTAAGTACTACAGTACTAGCAACGAAATATTTCATCGCAGAGCGTGGTGACGCAATTTTCGTAAAATCAGGCGTCTCAAAACTATCTGACAGCTTGTAGTTGATAATAGAAGTAATTTTTCTAACAACAACAAATTTCAAAATCTCAATCCAATCAGTAATGGCAAAATAGAAATGACGCATTTCTCCATAACCGAGAAAGTTTTAATATTAATTAAACGAGCGCCATACTGCTATGCAAAGATGTGAGTTCTCCGTTTCGTCGAAAAACATTGCAATAATGATGCATCATGTAAATAAAATGATCTTCGCTGTAAATTGGTCTCTTCTTCGAACGAACAATGTCTTTTACGTTCTCACATTTCACAAATCACGATTAGCGGATAGTTGCAGCAAGAAGTCTGCACTGTGCAGTTAATAAATGCCACCACTGTTTTGCAGCGGCGAGTCACAAGTATACCCGGACTGTCAGTCTTTTGCTAGCGTTAGCATAGCACAAGAATCGATCACATTTTTTGGGCCGAAATTATGGAACTCAGTGCCTAATAGTATTAAAAGGTCGAAAACGACGTCCGAATTTAAATCCAAGCTTAAGAGGCATTCATTGGAATTCTATTAGATATAGTGCGTCTAATTTTCA
Organism: Styela clava; assembly: GCF_013122585.1. Classification (NCBI taxonomy): domain Eukaryota; kingdom Metazoa; phylum Chordata; class Ascidiacea; order Stolidobranchia; family Styelidae; genus Styela; species Styela clava. The sequence goes on from NW_024102836.1 coordinate 15,684,527, forward strand.
GACATTGTCTTTCAAATACAAAGGGCTCATAAAAGTTGAGAAAAGATTTAAAGAGATGAAAAATATCTCCAACTGATCAACCATGTCATTATGCGACAAACCTCCATTGATCGGAAAACAATGCTAACGCTATGGGCGTTAGGTATTATATTACTATGTTTAAAACAGTTTACACACTGTTCAAATGGGACAGCCCTTCCATCTATTTACTAATTTTTTGTACATATATGGAGGGTATACAGGATTCAAACACATTTCATTTGGTTAAGATTGTGATAGGATTTAAAGAATTTGATCAGTACCATTAAATTGAATTCCTGTCACACAATTTTTTTTATCGCGATGACACCGACATGTTTTATGAGGCAATCTCCGCAATCACTGTGAACAAGTGGTCCCGAATGTTCCCGAAGCCAGAGATCCTTTGAGCGGAATCGGAATCTTTCGGCGTATACAGAGATCTCGAGGGCTTGTGGTTTCGATAATGAACGGATTGTACAACGCTTGATATCTTAAATTATAGATACCGAGATCATTAAAAAATCGGAAAGCTTACCGCCCATATTAGTCCCAATATGTACAAGTTTCAGTTTTGCCCCAACTATAGATCAATGTCTCCTGGACTTTTATCACAAAAAAGTTTAATTTCTAATTGCAAAGATGTCGTCATATGAGTTTTACTCAGAAAATCACATTATGCTCGGCGTAATAGCACGTACGTCACTCTCACCTTATTTGACTAAAATTGCCTCAATTTAGCAAGCATTGAAAGGAGAGTAATAAGCTAAACTTATTGCCCGACCACAATTATTCTGATATCTAATACTTTCAAAGCATTATGAAATTGCTTAAGCTGGCAAAATTATCATATCAAATATAGATCATAGCCTAAGGCACAGGATGCCAGGGTACGGCCTGCGTCAACCTTATGACACTATATACGCTAATTGATGACATGGATTTATAAACGCAATAATGTGGCGAAAGCTTGGTTTTGTTTCTATTTAAATATTTCCGTGATATTTTAGGCCACGAAGCTGGAATATTTAAATTCTTAGTTTCACTCATTTTTTCAATAAATAAATCGAGTTGTATATTCCAATATTTTCAATCAGCTCAGTGGTTTTTCACTACATTTACGCTAGCCTGGTATACCACAAAGATGGATTAAAATAATGGTAGTTTTGGGCTGGGAACGAAGTGATTTGTACGAAGTGAAGCGTTAAAGGGTATCAACAGCGACTAACTACATATAGATTTACCAAATGCAACATCACAAGATTCCACAATGGGTAAGAAATCACATGAATTTAACGAGAGGACAATATAGACGCATAAGCATTCACACAAGTACCTCATCGTCAAAAAACGCAAGCTTAAAACAAACTTCCCGTTATTGTTCAAATAAGGAATATGGTCTATCTAAATTACCAATCGAATGGCTTCTACCATAGAATACTATTGCTTGAGGTGCCATTAGATTAGGACTAGAAAGAGATGAGTCACAATCTCCATTTGAACGAACTTTGGGTGCTCCCGAAGTATGTATGCGAACCAAGATGGCGGACATCGGAACGTAACAGGTTAGGGTTAGGCGATAATTTTTTTCCAATTTTCTTTATTTTAGTCCTATTATCAGTTCGAAAGCTAGCCAAGAGCCTCCCGTAGTATTTATAGCTAAAATTATGGCCTAACCCTAACCTAGTACACATATTACATTCCGATGTCCGCCATCTTGGTTCGCATACTTCGGGAGCCCCGAACTTTGTACTAGGCTACTGGCTTCGGTATGTAGTCGGATGACGGTGGATGGGGATGGATATATGGGCCCCAATCATCATTTGAATGGTCTCTTTTGTAGATTATTGGGATGGCTCTATAGATAGCTGGTTTGAATTTTCACTAAGGATTGTATTATGTTATATAACGACACATAATAACAGTCGAAATCATTTTGTGTCAAAATATGAAAATGATACTCGAAAGTGAAATCGGAGTAAATATTTAGGTAGAAATATGATATTGTTAAAAACATCAGGGCTTGGAAACAAGGCTGTAAACATATATTGTCATATACATAAATATATTGCATTTTATCATAACATTGACGTGCATATCCCTTAACTTAGCTGTTGGAATTGAGAGTTTTAATCGAGGTTATACGTAGTCTACGAAAGATTCAACCACATCTGTATTAGGCCAAATTACTGTTACTTTCATTATTTAGCGTTGTCTTATACCAGTCATGCTCAATATGATATACTTAAGCAAAGTGCTTTACTTGTATCATAATACCAAAGAGTTCTTTAAATTCTATAGAGCGCTGGAGGCTTCACGATATTAGCAAAAAAAATAAGATTTTCACACCCTTTGATGAAAATTATAAAAATGGGTGTAAACGAGGTGTATGTGTTTATGAAAAATGTTTACGATAAGGTGAAAAAATGGTTTGTATTTTATTCAAATGTGCTTTAAACTAAGCCTGAAATTACATCGAATTATATTGCGATATACAAGTTCATTCAAATGGAGGTTTTCGGGCCATATATCCATCCCCATGGCAATCCCATTTCGAATTAATTTAAATTTTGCATTTTTGTATAAATAAGCTTTCGACAAAGATAAATGTGGATGATACAAGACAAAACGTTTCATTTCGTAAAATTTCTCAAACTGATCGGATACCCGTGAAACAGGGATTCAGGAATTCTTATGTATGAGAAACCGAAATCCATATTGGTATTAAGTTAATCTGAAAGAGTCGTTTTCTAATCAGGAATGTATAAGTGTAAGCCTGCGATATCTGATTAATAAGTTCACTACAAGATATGGGCGTACCTGTCGCTGTCTTGCGCGCTAGGGACGGTATGTAACCTTGTATTTATTTATTTGTGACGTATCATAAATTATTCGAAAAATCTCTCGTGACAAGAATTGATAAACAAAGCGTGCCAGATCACCGTGATAGTTTTGTTTATTTGAAGTTCGCTTTCTATTTTTGTCGACCGTAAATTAAACATTAGCAAATACCGTAATGTGCTTGAAAGGTGTTTAAAACATATTTTATGTTATGACAATGCGAAATGCTTGTTTCAAAAGTATATTCGGTTGCAGTGCAGACTCGGTGGCACACCGGAAGTGTGTGTACCAATATGGAGGTAACTAATTTTGTCCGCCTACTTTACAAGGGTACGGGGTATATTCACTTGGCTAACACAGACAGTCCCCGAACTCGTAATAGAACTAAAATAAGGAAAATCGGAATAAAATTATGGCCTAGCCCTAACTTGGTACACATTCTACGGGAGTACCGTCTCGGTTTAGTAAGTGCTTTCCACGTTCGACAATAATCTTGCGTTTTTTTATGACGATAACATAATTTTTATTGATGGATAGAGGCATTTGACAAACGAACTTTCACAAGACTGAAAAATACTTAATCTATCCGCGAATAGTTTAATTTATTCAACGTAACAAGACAACTTGGAAGCTCAATTTTCTCTAATTTTAAAATCAGGATATCCTGATCATCATCAAACCTAATTGCGCTTAATTTCGTCTTAGATATACAGTATTTTTAGGAGTTTCATTGAAACGACCATTCTGTAAATTCCGTAATTTTAAAATATTTGTAATGTTCGAAAGACATACATATGATACATACCTCATCCATTTCTCTATAGACTGAAAAGGACAATGATGTTTTATATAGGGCAGAGCTACGTTTTTGGCTTTGAACATAATCGCTTTTAACGCTTTGCGTGGTATTTTCCAACATAATTTTTTTCTGCGGTATAAATTTTTTTCGAAGTAAATTTTCATAAAAATGTTAAAATATCAGAAAATAAATGTGAATTAATTTTCCTAAACTGCCATGATACCATATCACCACCCAAACAACATAGAAATATAGTTCATTCGGTAATATTATTATAAAAAAATCAACTTACCTGGGCATGGTTGTCTGTTACATGTTCTGCTCTCTGATTGTTCGCATTCTCTGGGGTCATCGGTCATATATTCCACTTTACAGGCACGAGAACGGACAGACAAACCTCCTCCGCAACGCTTGGTACATCTCTCCCATCTTGACCATTTGCCCCAACGGTCTTCAAATTTAGCCGGCACTGAAATTAAGATAAAGTTTTCGTTGCGTTGTAAACATTTCGAATATCCTGATAACGCCCCGCCACTAATTTTGGGGTCAGTTATGTTCGTTTATGTTTATCTGTTTGTTAGGTTATGATAAGTTGAAGGAATACCCTAACCAAATTTATTCCAACCTAATGTAAGATAAATAGAATCAAGCAAAACGGATTGGAAAATTAGTCGCGGAGAAATGACAGTACAGTACCATACTTTGTTTCAGAATCTTTACCCATAATAAGAGTTCGAAATAGCAAAAGGGTAGCGATATCAAATCGTAACCGAATTATCATCGCAGATAAATTCGCTTTGGGAACTTAGTCGTGCCGGCCAGTTCGTGCCAACCGCTTCATTGCATACCATACCTAGTTTTTAGGTAATACCAGTAATTATTAATCCTTCAAAAGAAGATTTCACGTAATATTAACTAATATATGCCAAACTAAATACCATCATCATTGCCCTTATCATTTTCCATTAGTTAAAGATAAAACATAACACGAGGAAATAGAAACCGTATGATTATCCCGGATTTGACATTTTTACGTAAGAAAACCATAATTATAGTTAATAGCTGATTAGGAGGAAGGCGGTATATAACGCGTAATTAACGTACTAATTCGATAGTTAGAAGATATTTTTCGTTCTGTGTTCAAAGAACTTAGCTTCGACAATTGATGCCCCAAGCTAGTTCACGTGTCAAAATTCCGATAATCTTCTAAAATCAATTTAAATTTGATATTTCGTTTCTAATTTTATCGTACTGAGGTATAATTAAGGTCAACTAATATATGGATTAGGTTTAATCTGTTGTCGCTTGGGCTGTGATCTTATTACTGCTAGAAATATTGTAAATTTCAAGACAATTAGTTAAAAAAGTTAAATCTACGTTATAGTCGGGATTCTTACTGTGGTTAATAATATCATTGGCGATATTTCTTTGCTCTATTTATCAAAACACTTTTAAACGTCGAAACTATTTAATAAGAATTTCCCTGAAGCGTCGATCGTTCATATATCAAACCCCCTTTCTTATTTATTATTTATGGCGAAAGGGACTTTGCTCAATATTTAACCATACGAATATATGAATTGCGCAACTTCAAGACAACACATCCCAGTATGTTATGCGCTGTGATATCTTGGCTAAATTTATATATCGAATACTTTTTCATTTTTACTCGAATATTCATTCATAATTGGCCCAGCCAGGATTGCTTTTTGCGTTCCAACTAAGAATTCATATTGGTAATCGTACTGTTTCCGAACCCCTGCATCATCAATATAATATTTTTACTAAGTTCAATTCATTCGGAAATATTGTTACAATACTTAAGTTCTTTCTGATTCATAAGATATTAGCGTAAGGTAATAAATACATGGCTTAAACAACCAGAATTTGAAATGACTAATTTTGTATTTCTATGATTATTACGGGATTTAGAGTCGAGTAATACGAGTTCAATGTTTTGAAACATATAGGGCGCACCTATGGTACGTGCAACGCGGACACCTGAACATAGTATGTGTACCAGGTCAGGGTTAGGCCAAAATTTTATTCAAATGTTCCTTATTTTAGTTGTATTACGAGTTTGGGGACTAGCCAAGTGACTCCGGTAGTATTTGTACCTGAAATTATGGTCTAACCCTAACCTGATACACATATACGTTCCGGTGTCCGCCATCTTGTTGCACATACTACGGGAGTGCCAAATATAGCTGCTAATCTTCATTTAACACTATTAATGCTCAATGGTATGGACAAAAGTAATGAATGAACGATACCTATCTCGCTTAGTCTCAAATGACAATAACAAATAAAATTTTACTTACATAGTGTTCCCTCTAATCCGCCGTTTGCCATTTTCTGTAACATCGTCATAATGGAAGAATCGATGGATGGTGACATACCGTTGATATTTTGTACGATACCTAGATGTAATAGTCATAAACAATTTTAAAGTCTGTAATTGGTATAACTAAATATACTCGTGCTAATATATAGAAGCTAGTGTCTCATTCATGTGAATTTTGATCATACGACCATACTTCCACGTAACACTTAAATTTTTTTACGATTTACAATAAAGGTTTTGAGCCAGTACCGTTCAACTTCCCAACTTAAGTTTCGAAGATAACATTATAAACGAACGATATTGATGCCTATTGCATCAGAACGTCTAGAATAAGATTAGTAGTTGTCTCTTTTACTGCTGGGAGAGATTGAATGACCTTGTTTTGAAAAATAAGATTTATATAGAAGACTTGTATAAAAAATAAGATTTAGAACAAAATCGTCTTACCTCCGAAAACCTTGGAGATTTCTTCCTTGATAAGATCTTGCATTGTTTCCTTCATATGCTACAAAATGAAGCAAAGATATTTTTTAGACTCATTATTGCCTAGCTATCAATATTTCTCCACTAAAGCAATGTGTACGCAAGTTTCGATTGACGGCCTGCCCTAGTGGTTAGCGTATTGGATTCCAATATGTTAATGTCTCGAAATTTCGAATTCAAATACTATGTCCACCATCTAACAATAGCTATTTATCAGGGAACTAGTTTGAGTCGACATGATGAAGCGTTCCATATAAATGTCACTTGAACCTGTCGAAAAATACATAATAACATTCGAGGTGTAATAATTCAAATACGTTGTCAAGTCTGTAATATTTTTAGCATTTTCCTTCAAAATACGTTCGAAACTTTATCAAACTAAGAATTGATATCTCGACCATATGCTCTCTCCAATTTGTGTGAGCACTTTGGAGCGCTACCATGGCAGACTTTGACAAAATAGAAAATGACGTTCTCAAAAGATGTTTATGGGTTATTGTTAAGCGGAGGGAGAACACTCCACGTCAGTTAAAACAATCGTACAGAAATTTCAGAACTAATTGTAAAAATAGAACCTCCATGTTGCATGAGCTGCATTCTTTCTTGTCATGGTCGGGTTTTGCCATCATGCCTGTTGACATTGAAGTCGACTGTTGTTTCATCATTCCCGTGGAACTATGATCTTTTGAACTCTGACCCAACATGGGAATATCCATTTTCTTCGCGTACATTTGAATATCTTTGTCAGACATTGGATAGCACACCATTTTCATGCCGTCGTCATGGTGGTCATCATCATCGTCGTCATGATGATCATCGTCGTCGTCATGGTGATCATCATCGTCGTCATCATGGTGATCATCATCGTCGTCGTCATGGTGATCATCGTCGTCGTCATGATGATCATCATCAAAGTCCAATCCGAACATACTTAGATCTACATCTCCAACAGCTTCCATCAGCATTCTCAAAGTTGCTTCATCTGCGCTCACGATAAACTGCATCGCTTTCATCACTGAATCCAATATGTTTTCTTCAGTAACCTTGCCTTCAACTCCTATGAATGAAGAAAAATGATCAAAAAGAACTGAAATATATTGAGGTATGGTTAAATTTTATGAGAAAGTTTCATTTTAGCGTAAATAGGTGTAATTTAATGGTATTTTTGCATACAAAAACAACTTACAGTTAAAAAGAGAAAGCTCGAAATGCAAGGATCAAACATTGCAATATTGGGATCAATTTAACAAAAACAATAAAATTTATGAGGTGATTTGACTAATTGCCATTGGAGGTATCTTTTTCTTTTGGGTTTCTGAACTATATAGAAGATCACAATGAACGCCAAAGAGTGAATTTTTGTTGCTAAACTACAGCCTTAAATTTTCACTCACCAGCCATTTTCATTATTTTTTCGAATGCTTCCATAATTTCTTCTTTTTCGTCATGGTCATCATCATGATCGTCATCGTGATCTTCATCATCGTGGTCATCATCATGGTCGTCATCATGATCGTCATCGTGGTCCTCGTCATGGTCGTCATCGTGGTCGTCATCATGATCGTCGTCGTCATCATCATGATCATGGTCGTCGTCATGGTCATGGTCGTCATCATGGTCATGATCATCGCCATGGTGATCATCGTCGTCGTCATGGTCATGGTCATCATCGTGGTCATCCTCAACGTTTAGGGGTTGCTTTATTTGAATCAAGCCTAGAAGAAATTCTGCATTGAGTTGATCAGGCTGGAGCTCCCCGCTTTGTAAAATAGAGATTAATGTGCCAATATCGACATTTTCAATCATCGCCTTAACTTGTGGATCATCTAGAAGTTTTATTATTGGACCAATATCAAGTTGCTCAATAAGAAATTTCATTGATGGATCTTGAATCATCGCAATCAATGATTTCGTGTCGAGACCAAGAGCTCCAATGTCAAATCCACCGAGATTTAGACTTGGTGGTACACTCGTTTCCTCTTTCATTGGAAGTCCTTTATCTGAAACACCTGTCATTTCCATCACTTCAGGTACTTCGTTTTCATGTGATTCCTTTCCCGGCTTTCCTGATTCTTCATATTCTTCCTTTTCCAACATTTCTGTTGTTGTGCTCATTCCGTTTTCTGTTTTCATTCCTTGAATCATACCGATTATAAATTCCTTGTTTAGCTGTCCACCATCTCCTGCTGCACTTCTTAGGAAAATCATCAATTCCTCAGGTTCCATTTTTTCCACCATAGAGAGTATTTCCGGGTCATCCATCATTGTTAAAACTGATCGAATACCGAGTTGTTCTACAACTGCCGACATTTCTTGACCTCTGAACTGGGCAATCAATTCTTTTGATGACAATCCAAGAGTTGAAACATCAAAGTTCATAAGGTCAATATTTTCCATAGACATTGTTTTCGGCATTTCAATCATTTCATGACCATCCTCTTTTTCTGACATTTCGGGCAATTTCATCGTGTCTGTTACTTCTGGTGTTGGTATTTCTGGTTCTCTCAATCCTGTCATCATCTCCATACCGTCAGTTATCATGCCCTCGCCCATCCCATGTGTGGTACTCCCACCCTCCATAATTGTCATATCGTCTGGTGACATGCCCCCACCCATTTCATGAGTGGAACTACCATCTTTTGTTAAAGACATTTCTGATTCAATTGCCATTTCTGGTTTCTTCACGCCTTGCTCTTTTTCTGGCATTTTCATCGTGTCTGTTATTTCAGGGGTTGTAATTTCTTGTTCTCCCATACCTTCAGTTATCATGCCTTTTCCCATTCCATGCGTGATACTTCCACCTTCTACCATTGTCATACCGTCTGTCGACGTGCCTCCACCCATTTCGTGTGTAGAACTTCCATTCTTTGTCGATGACATTTCTGATTCAATTACAACCTCTGGTTTCTTCATGCCTTGAATTAAACTTGTAAGACCTTTGACATCCATTTCCCCAGAGCTAAGTTCTGGGTTCTGCAAAAGTACCATTAGTTTGTCCATGTCCATGGTTTCAAGCATAGCTGTAATCTCAGGGTCGTCGAGGAAACCTAGGATTGGTTCAAGCCTCATAGTTTTTACCATAAAATACATAGATGGATCTTTGAACATTTCAATCAAGCCCTTCGCGTCCAACCCAAGTTGTGATATATCGAACCCACCAAAAAATCCACCAAGTCCACCCATATCCGGTGTCATTGGTTCATCGTTCATAGGTCGCGGCATATGACTTCCGGGTTCAGAGTGATCATTATCAGAATCCGTCACCGTGATTGAAACTCCTGGCACTTCCACGCCTTTGCCAATCATATTTTTCACGATATCAAGTAATTCAAGTCCAAGATCAGTATCTTCATGTTCTTCTTCTTTTTTCGATTCAGGCTTTTTCATATCTTTCTTTCCCTTCGGTTTCATTTCTTTCTTTCCCTTCACCATTTTTTGCAGCATTCCAGAAACTTCTCTCAATGTTTTCATGTTTATTCCTGGCTTTCCTTCAGTCTCCATCATAACAACACCGAGAAGTCGAGAAGCTTGATCAAATAATTTATTAGATAATTCTTTTTCATCTTTCTTTTTCTTTCCCGACATTTTTCTTCTCTTTCCGCCTTTTCTGGACTTTGATTTTTTTTCCATATAGCACATCATTGGTCGACCTCGTTCACCGTCCCGCATCATCCGTTTTCCTTCCGCCATCATTTCCTTGCCTTTTGGCATTGGCATCATTGTTTTATCATCGTGGTCATCATCGTCATAGGTATCACCTCTAGCTAACTGTTCCGTTAAACAAACGATCAGAACTATCCCAAGAAGCGCCTTCAAGGCCATCTTACAGGGTGGAATTATAGACTAAATGAATATTAAAAAAGAAATCATGAAAAAGGACATACATAAAAACGAATATAGCGTCAAAGAAAATAGCATTAGACGGATCCGGGAACAAAATACGCCGCTCCAGAAGTGCGTGTACCAATATGGCGGTAACTAATTTTGTTCGCCAATTTTACATCAAGTTGTGTAGAGGGACTGAAACCTATGGGCAGGGAGTATATTCACTTGACTAACACAGAAAGTCCCCGAACTTGTACTAGAACTAAAATTAGAAAAATCGAAATAGAATTATGGCCTAACCCTAACCTGGTACACACACTACGGAGTACCCAAAATACTGCTATTGCAAAAAAGTCCCCAACATGCGACCTACGATACCTGGAAGCCTGCATTTTGACAATAAATTCTATATTCTTTATAACATTAATATACAAGCCGAGATTAAATGACGTGAATAACTGTCACCATAGCGCCAGCCATTGATATGCACATACGCCCAACGCTCTAACCTCGAAGCCAATGCGTCCATATTATCCAGCCTCTTTATTTGGGCTTAATATCGCGGCTATAAGTACTAACGCCCATTGGCGACCTCGTCTCTTCCCGAAAGAATACACTTCCAGTTTATTTAGGTCAACGAATCAGGACTAAATCTACGTAAGTTAAATTAACGTGAAAGCGTTATATAAAACTAAACAGCTCATTTTTGTCTCCATATACCTTATATATACTTCCAACTGTGACTACCAGAACAGTAACAAAATTGAAATTATAAAGATAAAAATTCTGTATATACTTTTTATATACTTCCAATTTATCCATGAGTTGTATAGGGTGTCCATATTGTCTGATTAATTACTGATTAAAAAACAACAAACCTGATTGAGATATACTGAAAGCTGACTTCATAACAATTAAATTGTATAGGTAAAACCCTATATATACGTTTAATATACTTCAACAATGACTACCGGAAAAGTTACTGTACAAACACATCACTTATTAGATTTCAGTCAAAAAGCATACCAGACCAACGGTGAACAGACCATCCCTAGTTACTCTATAATAGTTAATACTTTCATCACACTGCTTCGCCAACGTAAAACTATTCAAGTGCAACAGGCTGCGTGACTTTTATATAGATTTCCAATAGCACGCTCTTTCGAAAATCATACGTCCGGTGAACGGCGACCCTCTATTAGCAATTAAATGACCTCTAATATGACTTCGCCAAAGCCCTGGAGCAAGATTTAATAGAACGGAGATGACACGCGACAATCGTTGACAAAATAAATAACATAAACCGATTAGAATCTGGCTTAGCTGGATAATATCCAGCGATATAGTTTGTCCATTATTTTAATAGGCTCTGTTTACCTTGGACACGATGTCAATCAAAAATGACTTATGTTCATACCGCTAATTTTGACCTTCATTGAAAATCTATGACTTCGAATCTGGCAGACGTGGTGATCACGGACTGATATAAATCTCAAAATCTGCATTGCCAACATGACTAGGCGCCCCATTACCAAGTCAATCTTTCGTGTTGTTCTCATTCAATTGCCCTTGCCGATATTCAAGACAAAAACATTTACTCAACACGATTTGTGATGAAACACGATAGATATCGTGGCGTCTCACGAATATATTTGTCTGAAAATTTTATAATTCGTAAACGACAATAGTTCAAGTTTTGGAAACATCTAATTAAAAATATGAAATTCTGAACTAAACAATTTTATCAGCGCGTACAAGGAGGAAATCAGGCGGCTCAGCCTCAATGAGAAAGCCTTATACTCGAATTACCACTTTTACCATGAATCCCATTCCATAGACTTATTATTCGATAAACGTTTTCACGCGAATGGGCTGCTTTCCTGTGGCAGGTGTTCTTGCATTTTATGCTCTATTCGATTACTATTTTTTCAGGTGATGCGCGGTGGATCATTAGTCTCTAAGTGCAATCTAGCTCTCATACCGCATCTAGCTCAAGCCGCATCTGGTTAACATGAGCTACAAATTGACAATCTAAACTGAAAATTTAAACTGGATCAACCAGCAGAAACTACTAATAATACTGTATTAACACTCACACAACACAGCCACTCCAATACGCCCTTTCTCTGTGGTCGTCCCAAAGTTATGGAGTAATGCGTTATAATTTTATCTCTTTAATATCAGTGACAAATTGATTTAAAAAGCTCGATTAATTATAATACAATTGAGATTAAACTATAGGGCTACGCCCAAGATACCGAACGAGAGAATGGTGGCGACAACGCCCCGTGCAAGAAAAATATTTAGAACTAATTATAAACAAAATAAGTAAATTATAAACGCCAATTTCTAGCTTCTTTGTATGCTCAAAGGTACTCCCGAAGTATGTGAACCAAGATGGCGGACACCGGAAAGTAGTATGTGTATCAGGTTAGGGCTATGCCATAATTTCAGATACAAATACTATTAGTCACTTGGCTAGTACCCGAACACGTAATAGAACTAAAATAAGGAAAATTGGAATAAAAGTATGGCCTGACCCGAATCTGGTACACATACTACGTTCCGGTGTCCGCCATCTTGGTTCACATACTTCGGGAGTACCAATTCAAACTTGGCCAGCTTATTTGCCATTTTCATTTCGAATTGATATAAAAGTTTTAACACGAAAACGCAGAACTGATTATGGAAACAGTAAGTAAAGTCAAAAGTGACGATTCCGGATTTCTTCATTTCAATCCAAGCTTAACGAAGAAGCGAAGCGATTTTTGTGCTTTGGCAAACTCGTACGAAGACAAGTTACTTTTCCTATTTGTCTTTTTAAATTGATGAAAAAGCTTTGAACTTCATATCAATGCATGTTTTGGTACAGTCGAATGGATGCGATTTTCTAATAGTTACATCACTGGTTTATATACCTTGCACTAGCGGCCTAGACAATCACAGTAGCGCCTGATTTCTAGCAGTAATTAATCAGCCCACCAACCCATCCTAAGCGTAATAATATTAACAGGCAAAGCCGAGGCTGGAATTTGGTTGAAAAATGTTTCAAAACGCGATAGCATTGATAGTTAACTAACTGGCCGCTTGCTTCAGAAAATTCACAGTTCTATTAATAAAATGTTACAAGGCAAACGTGTCTCTCAACTCGTAAAAGAATTATTCAAATTAGCTGCTGCATCCTCGTATAAAAATCACAAAATTGACTGACATACGATAGTGAACATAAAATTTGTTTTAAGCATGATTTTCTATTCAATCTGCTGTCAAATTGGATTATATTTGAATAGCGTGTATTATTACTTACCCATACATGAGTTTGAAATAGTCACTTAGGTACATTTCGGTAAAAAAAAATCTAAACGAAGTAACTACAAAATACCATTATTTTACGTGTCGTGTTCATAGTAAGAGAATCATAAATCTTGACTTCTAAGTTATTTTTATGACTTAGCGACTTTATAGTAATAAACGTGTGTCTGAATATACCAAACTAATTGAGTGAATAGTCGGTAAAGAAAATTAAACAAAAAAGCGAAAGCAAATGGCAGTAAGAGATTTACTTGCAGTGTATAAAATATGTTTTATCGTAATAACAATTGAAAATGTCGACGGATTTTATAGTAATAGCAGTTGTGAGTTTAAATAAATTTCATTGTATGAAAATTGAGAACTACGACCACAATAAGAACTAATAATAAACAAAGACTACTATAAAATCGGGCAAAATTTGCGAACACCCTGTATGTGTGAATAATGTCGTTAAACTAAGATTCAGGATAAATTGTATTCAAACAGCATGGTATTTGAACATTCAAATAATTAAATCTACAGTTTTTGTCGGGATAAATGTGCGAGTATTCATAACGTACTGTTGCAATAACGTGTTAGTTAAATATAGCAAACAAATTGGATAAATAACGATAAAGAAAATAAAAAAGAGAATGGTGATAGGGTTATCTAACACTTTATGTGTAAATAAAGTTATATGCCTGAAATTTTTATTTAAAACGTATTGTTTTTGAACATTCGAGTAATCAAATTTACAGATTTTATCGGATATTATGCGACCATTTATAAAATCCTGTAACAGTTTCAATTTTGTTTCAGTTAGTTCTCAAAATATCCTAATCAGGTTTATTTTATTTTAATCAGTGTTTATTCAAGTTATTTTACTTAATCCAATACACCCGTAGGGCCAGAAGACTGTACATGGCATCAATAAATTAGCTTGCGATTAGAAAAATTTTTGGACTTCATGAACACCCTGTATTTATTTATTTTTTCATTTATATGTCGACAATTCCAATCGGTGACGATCCATTATGGGTTTTGCCCTTATTTACGGAACATAAGGCGCGCTTTAAATTCCCTTTTTTCCCTAAAAATCAATCGTGCGCCTTATAATCAGGTACTACCAGTACTGCTACTATTGTTTTATAAAAAAAAACGGTCGTTTTACGTTTTCTTCGAATAAAATTACAGTAACCATAAAAAAATATTAAGTTTTTGTTTAATAAGTTTTGCACGGTAACCCAATACTCCTTAAAAATCGTTGCGTCTTATAGTCCGGGTGCGCATTATGTATGGACTTAGCAATGTACTGACGATGTACTTCATAACCGTTGCCTGCGCTTTCGCTCCGTAAAATACCGCAGTACGGCGTATATTATAGATACAGACGGATAAAAAAATTCATGGCTGCGGTTCAAGTCTTCGCACAGTACAGGCTAATATTTCAGCATAGGTTTAGAATCTGAGCTATTTGACCTGCGATTACAACATAGGTAATACCAACACTGTGACCGCAAGACTAGATGAACAGGGCTACTCAACTATTTTCACTAAAGGTCCGTTCACGAAACTTCGATATTACTGGGGTCCGGACATTACAGAAAATTCATTTCATCAAATAAACGAAACTTCAAATGCAATATTAAGTTAAATACAAGAGAAATAAGTGGCTCGCAAATATGGACTCAAATATCGCACATCGGTACCAGTACGACAAACTGTATAGCTGTGTATTTAAATTGTATCAAAATCATCTAAAACTATAAAACGATGCTTATGCTGCCAATATAAACAAGCAGACGCGGTCCAAATTTTATGGTCAAAAGCTCCGAATTCGGACGCGATCCGCCAGTTGAGTAGCCCTGGACTAGAATCACCTCGCCGACATGAAGCTCATCTATCTATCAAAAGTTACGCTAACGATATCACTAATCTCTCGCATACGGATTTTGTCGTTTAAAATGATGCTGATGCCTATATCCTAATTCAAGTTTTATTCTCAACTATTTCATTTTTGTACTATCCATATCATTCTTAGAGCCAACCAATTCTTTATGCATGCAAACCTAATCGGTTTATTTAAGAGATGATATATTTTATGCAAATTCTTATAGGACAAATTTGGCAATCTTATCCATTGACTGACAAAAAGCTTATGACAGTATATAGATAGACTATTTTTATAGAAAATTATGAAACGATAAAATTTTGGAAAGATTCCCATATCTATAATAAGAAAACACTGTATGACAAAACTAACGCTGTTATTCCTCCAGACGGACACTTGGCAGAAAAATTTGCAATTGAAAGCGGTTTACGTCAAGGTTGCCCTTTAAAATTTGAAGGTTTCGCAGATGATGCGACGATTCATTATATGAAATATTAAAGGAAGTTACCCTTCGAAGCAAAAGCACAAATGGATACACGATTTTTCCGCTTAAAGCTGCTGTTATGTTTAATCTACTACTTCATAACTATCTTCTCAATTGTATTGCCGAGTTTGGCCGTGGTAGTCCGTAACATCATTCAGAGATCAGATTACTTTCCTTCTGAGTGAGTGCGCGTAATATAATTTCGAGCAAATTTTATTATATAGACGTCCTCTAGCCCAGAGCTACTCAACTATTTTTACTGAAGATCCGCACACAAAACTTCAAAATTATTTGGTTTTTCCAGAAATCAGATTTTGACATCCTCAAACGCGCATTTCCTCGACCGGCTGATGATTATTAGCTAATCAAAATTGCTTATTAAGTCTTTATATAAAAGAAAACTTCAAAAGTTGAGTAGCACTGCTTTAGTTTACAGCCACTCATTTGAATGTTCTTTGTACACTGCATTACTGTATCCTAAAAATCCGACCTCGGTATTCTGAACTAAATTGTACGATCTTTGATTGACATTTGGAATTAAATGTTATGTATTTAATATAATTATTACGATTAGTTTGCAAATGAGTACACCGTAATATGGATTGGCATTTACAACGATATTGTAACCATTTATCATGAACGAAAAGGTTATTATACCCCACATGTCGGATTGGGGATCAATAAAAAATATCAAACGGATTTGATACCCGAAAAACGACTTATATTTTACGTTCTTTTCTCTCAGTATTTGAGCATTTTTGAGCATGTCTTGGAAGACAACCCACAGTTAGAAGCGAAAAAAAAAATAGGAGCGAGGATAGTTAAGAGATATCAAACGGCAAAACGATTTCTATTTTACGAATTTTGTTCGCAGTATTTGAACATGTCTTGGACGACATTATAAGCGCGACAGCATGTCAAAGAACTTTGTGAAACTTGGCATTGGTTTTTGTCAAGGGCATATTGATTACAAATTGATTAAGGCCTAATACGATAACGCTATTTAGGAAAGTCCAAGCGGTTTCTATTTTAAATTGTCGGATGGACACGATCGCTGAGCGGTTACCACGTTGAACATGCACATCGCCTCATCAGTGCCGTATTAGACTGGCGTCGTAGGTTATAATTTGAAAGCCCACTATCTGACCCGGTGTAAAATTGGTTATCCTGAGGTATGTGTACCAAGATGGCGGACACCGGAACGTAGTATGTGTACCAGGTCGGGGGTAGACCATAATTTTATTCCGATTTCTCTTATTTTAGTTCTTTTACGAGTTCGGGGACTAGCCAGGTGACTCCCATAGTATTTGTATCTGAAATTATGGGCTAACCCTAACCTGATACACATACTACGTTCCGGTGTCAGCCATCTTGGTTCGCATACTTCAGGAGCGCCGCAAAATTAATGGAGCTATTATGTCCATCGGCAAAGATTAAGGACTCATATATGGGCAGCGACTTTCTCAATGACCACTCACATATAAAAAGCAACGTAAAAATACGAGGATAGTTTTAGAGCTGTAACAAAATTTGCCGTTTGTATCCTATTAAAAATATACAAAAATGGCGAATTTACAATCGAATTAAGTATTAAGCATAACACTTACACCCTTGGTTTATCACATCTTGGTCTTGAAATCGAACTAGACGATAGCGCATATTTTTAGTTTTGAAAGATCTGTCAAGAAACGATGGGCAAACAAAATTATGTCTAGTTACACAGTCTTAGAAATCCCGAAGAAGATATTTCTTGCATACGGCGGCACATTTTCATCTCTGAAGTGCACTTATAGATCGTTTTTCTAAATATTTGTTGTTGTTGTCGTTCTGAAACGCTTTTCGGTTTACGAGAAACTTCGAAAACGTACAGGGTGTCCATAAAGTCCTTTTACAATTTTAAGTTTGTTATTAAGTCAGTTCTCAATATATCTTAACCAGGTTTGTGTTTTCAATCAGTAATTGTTAAAATATTTTTACTTTATTTAATACATCTGTGAGGGTCAAAACAATATATGGTATCGATAAATTCCCTTTGCAATTTTAAGACTTTATTAACACCCTGTACTTCTCGTACACGACAGCAGCATTTATCTATCGTTACTAGTTTTACTCATATTTAGCTAAAATCCGGTGCTCCCGAAGTATGCGAGCCAAGATGGCGGACATCGGAAGTAACAGGTTAGGGTTAGGCGATAACTTTTTTCCAATTTTCCTTATTTTAGTCCTATTATCAGTTCGAAGACTAGCCATGAGCCTCCCGTAGTATTTATAGCTAAAATTATGGCCTAACCCTAACCTAGTACACATATTACATTCCGATGTCCGCCATCTTGGCTCGCATACTTCGGGAGCCCCTAAAATCCTTATTGTATTTCGCGATCCTATCTAAACTAAGTATCTGAATTTAATATTTGGGAGCAGTTTAAAAGATCTTTATCTTGCAATACGTATCAGGTACCGCAGACCACACACAATATAACACATATAACATATATATAACAACAAATTTCACACACCGGCAACAAATTTAAACTTTCACATGCGACAGAATTCGATGCTTTATTTGTATCAAGAATTTGCCAATTTTATTGATTATTTAACATGCGTAATTCCTATAATTCTTTTTTTTTAGATATGCATCCAAATGCTTTTCTTGTTATAGTTGAACTCTGACGGAAGTCTGACCTTGGTCAGACGAAACGTTACAAAAATATATTTGTGTTAGAGGGCAGCGAGACTTTTCAATCACTCAGGATAAGATACGAATAATTGTAAATAAAGTAAAAATAAAAATGTTCATCTTTAAACTAAAATTGGCGAGTCTTTTGGGCATTTTTACTTAGTGAAATTCATATTTATCGGCAAATTAATGATTTCTATAATAAAAAATATCGCATGGGGAAATGAAATATCGCATAGGGAAATGAATAGAGCAAATAATACTTAATTGACGTTCTTCAAAGTAAGGTACGAAAAAACAGAAGTAATGTAAAAGTAGAATTGTATTAAAAAATTGATTTAGCGACTCTATATTTAATAAAATTCGCCCCAATTACCAAATCTATGATTTTCATAACGGAAAAAATTTCAAACGAAATGGACAAAGTATGGGAGCATATTATACACTTACCCTGTAACGATCAATTTAATTATTAGAGGGAATTTAGGAATACAACCAATTACATAGTCTACCTACAGGACGGCCATCTCGGTCAGAACAAAATCACCAGGTTCGAAGGCGTTACTCACATACCCTATACCAGCGGTTCTCAACCGGGGGCCTTCGGCCCCCTAATGGGGCCACAGAGAAGTTGGAGTGGGGCCACAAGGATGGGCTGAAATCTGAATTTACTTTCCACTTTAAAAGAAATCTCACAGTTTTTCCTAGTTTGCTGCTCAACAAGGTTATTTCGCAGGGTGTTTTCGCTCTCTTTTGTGCAAATTGTTTTAACATAATGGGATTTGGAATCTATCAATGAAAATAACCCTATTAATACCGCTGGAATATTAAAGTGGGGGCCATGAGTGATAAAAGCCTGCATAGACGAAGTCGTGAACATGGGATTTGAACCCGAGATATGTAACTTGCCATGCCAAGATATTCGAATCTAACGTTCAAACCACAACCAAACTAAATCCAAATTTTGATGTTTTAGCTAAAAATTGCTCAAGGAATTTGTTGAGATTGCGATTTAATTTAGTTTTGGCACGAGACCTATTGTATTCTACTTGCAATACTGTAGATATTGTTCATAAGACGTAACTTTTTACATTACACTTACCGTATATGGCCTGCCAGTGCTGGAGGGCAAATTTTTTAGATCCTGGTCTAAAATCCAAGCCCACCACTGGTCACTCCAAGTCTCCAACTCATCGCTATTTTCAATTCTTCCTTTTTACAAAATAGCGAAGACCCTAACTCGCTGGCAACTCAACCACTACTGTTCGCTAAGTAATGATAATGACGGTAAAATAACTCTTTTCGTGCCAGGACGAGATATATTGATAAGGATCGTGGTAACGTAGCCTAAGGGCGGTGCGTAAAACGTTAAAAATAGCAAATTTAACCCAAATTTTCGATTTAACATCAATAATACTACCGAAGTGCAAAGGCCATGCAATGCATGGTATTCCTAAAAAGAATATTAGGTACTCCCGCAGTGTGTGTACCAGGTTAGGGTTAGGCCATAATTTTATTTCGATTTTCCTTATTTTAGTTCTATTACGAGTTCGGGGACTTTGTGTGTTAGCCAAGTGCCCATAGATTTTAGTCCCTTTACACAACTTGATGTAAAGTAGGCAAACAAAATTAGTTACCTCCATATAGGTACACACACTTCTGGAACCCACGAGCCCACTCGGAAGTAGGAAATATTTTAGTTGACAGTTTGAAGCCGACTCAAATAGAAAATCAAATGAAATAATTCTAACATTTTGTGGGCGCGGAAATCTTCTCTATAACTCACAACCAGATAGTTGTAATGTGAAAAACAACCAGTCTAAACTATGTTGGGCATTTCGCGGATGGATACTTTCTAAATGAAATTGATGGGTAACAAACGTGGACAACAGACGTAGGCAAAATTAAATGAAACACTAAATTAAATAATTATAATATTTTGGGGTTGTGACAATCTGCTCTATTCGCCCCAACCAGGTACAATTTCTAAGAAGCCCGCAACTCGTTACTTTGTGAAGCTATGTTGTGCATTCCGCAAATAGATATTTGCTGAATGAAAATTATAGGAAACAGACGTAGGCAAAGCCGGTAATATGTAAATGTTCAGAGCATATCGGCAATTCGGAGGCAAATGTTACAAAATATGAAACGGAAAAACAAATTCCAGAAGAACAAAACATTTTCCATAGTAACCTCTGTCGGTGTGTATGACCTAAGACATATCTGGATACGGGTATTAACAAGTATCGGAAAATTAGTGTTGTTGTTAAGCGTTAATATGAAATCCTCTCAAAATACACACATAAATATTTATTTCTCTTAATAATAGAATTTTCAATAGGGGGTTGTCTGAAATTTCAAATTGCCAAGTTAGAAGTATCAGTTAGACTCGAGCAAATATAAATTTTCTCTGCGTCCGAATGATCGTCTTGATTTACAGACCTCTAATCCGACACAAGAACTGACTTCAATCTTCGAAAGAAATAGGCTTCAAAACAAGAAAGTGATGGTCAAATATATGGACACGAAGTCTCTACCGGTATTAATAATCAGGCTTGTCCATGGGAATGGGATTTCCATGGGAAAGGTCCAATAAGATGGGATGGGACAGCACACATTTGTATTTCCCATGGGACACGTAGGACACGAAAACCGTATGATTTTTGGGGAAATGATATTAAAACATTTCGTTATGAACTTCTTTTCCATATATTTGAGCACAGCTCTATTGCTAGGTATACAGAGCAAAATATATTCAGCATTAACAATGTAAGCCTACTTCGTGAAGGGGCTGATGGACACATATATAATAGTTATGAATATAAATTGAACGAAGTCAGTAAATTCTGTTGTTTTGCATGTCACTTCGTACATGTAGTCCTATTTAGTAGACGCCAAACCTAAATTTAACAATTTTTATTGAATTTTATTCCAATGGAATGGGATGGGACAGGCATAATTGCTATGGAATGGGAATGGGACAGGAAAATATGTCACATGGACAAGCCGGTTAATAATTCTCCGCGTTTCGCATAGCGTAGAGTCAAATCGGATACAGCCGTCATGCGGATTGAAAACCGTGTTCACATGAAAAATAAAATATAGCGAAATTTTGGATGAAATATCAGATCTCATAGGATTCATATAAAATATGGGAATAAGTAAAATGAATATACTTCTAGCTAAAAAATACAACCTTTAACCACTGAACAGTTCAAAGGAATTGGTCGATAAATGAATGAGAAAAGCGATTGAATGAGAAAAATACTAACAAGAGCAACAATATTATAGCAAAACGATCCATAGTTCGATTTCGCTTTAAATAACTATTTTAGTATATTTAATTCATAGATATGCAGAGATACAACCGAGCTATTTACAATTAGTTGATCACAGAATTTCCTAGTTGAAGGGACACGGAAACGCAGGCGAACGAGCGGGTATTTAATTATTATCCTGTTATGTTTATATATCCCCTGTTTTATAATTACAAAGTACGGTAATTAAATACGTTCAAATGTCCAGATTTATTCTTAGTTGTGTGTAATTATCATTAATGATTATCGTCCGGCGCTTGTGTAACTTGGTATTAAGTAAAGTCCGCGTACCAGATTACAGTCTGCATTTCCTCGACCACCTGTCTATTAAATATCGATATCCCTTAAATTTGTATCGCTGTTGAAAAAACTTTGCCCGATTCGTCAAAAGGTTGACAATTTTGGTCTAGAAATAACGAATTTCTAAAAATCAGATGCCATTTTTATACGATATTTATCCACGCATTTCATTAATCAGTAATTTATTACTTCGTTATGCTGAAAATACGCATTATATACATACAGTCATACACAAATCAAAAGAAATATATATAAAAAATCGCATATTAGGGTGAAAGGAAACACCGAAAACAAATAGGCTACTGCTTATCGAGCGGCGGCAACCTTGAGAACGTCTAACAGAAGATAATAAATAGAATGAGGTCGAAATAAACATGTTAATAAACATTTCGCCCGGAACGAGGCCGTATACATGCGTCTACTGGTATCTACCTGTATGGTTAACGTAGTGGATGAGATGGGGCATGGAATTTGAACTCTTGTTGTGTAATCTGCGTTGCCAGCACGTTTTTCTGAAGGCAAAATTTTTCAATTCGGGGGGTGTGACTTTCGGGCACTTACAATTGTATTATTCATGCCGTTCGCACCGAACGAGGCCCTGTGTAAGCAGCCCTGATATCTAACCAGTTGCAGTTACATAGCGGAACCGAAATCTTTGCGGCTCGTCACTGCCTACTCGATTTATTACACTCTGGCCGGGGTCATAGAAATTGAACCAGTGATGTGTAATCTGCGATGCCAACACAATTGGGTTTCACGCTTTACTCGCTTTGGCATTGCCTGTTAAATTTATTTCTCGCTTCGTAGGATTTGAACGCGAGATGTTTATCTGCGTTGCCAGCACAATAAAGTCTGACGTTTCAACCGATAGGCCATTTCGACGCCATTTTTTGAGAAAAGAATTTTTTCATTTTTTTCGGGTTTTACCTTTGCATAGGAAAGTTGTTGGGCCACGGAAATTTTTGTTTAACAAAAGTGGACCCCGAGAGAAAAAGGGGTTATGAACCGCTGGCTTAGCCATTTTGAACGTGCGCTTTTCGGATGCCAATGATAATCGATATACACGTGTTAACCTGAGAATGTCAATGAATATCGATCAGTAAAACAAGTTAATGATTAGTCTGTTTCTGGAAGTGTAATGAAAAGCGACGTGTGCTGACTATTTGAATAACTCGAGTCACGCTACCAGAGGGGGGGCAAGGTTTTTGGATCGGGGCCCAACAATTTTGTTCACGTAGACTGGAGGGTAATGTAAGTGTGACGTAAAAGGTTACATTTTATGGAAAATATTCTCGGTGATACAAAAGCAAAAGTGGAAAACAATAAGCCTCGTGCCAAAACTAAATTTAACCGCAATATCAACAAATTCCTTGAGATATTTTTGAATAAAATATCAAAACTAGGTTTTAGTCAGGTTGTGGCAGCACCAGGCGAGCCATATTGAATTACCCAAAGAGCCGGATTTGGCCCGCGGGACGTAGTTTGCCCATGTCAGGGTCAGACTAACAACTTCTTGCAACCCCATATTGGATCTGTATGCGTAAAACACAATAGTGTATTTGTTTAAAACCACATTTCTTCATTCCAGTGTGTCATTTTGTGATCCCTCTTACACTAATCGATAAATCCTCGTATAAGTTAAACAAATAAACGTTAAATTAGGGGCTGAACATTATAGTCGCCCAACTCTTGGAAGAAAAATAAACCACAGAAGCGTCGATACATAGAAGTTTATTTATTAATATTGGATACGCCGATAATGATGATTCTCCGTTGTTCTGTGTTATTTATTGTTGAGATGATATCTATGATAGTAACGTCCCCAGCTACTTTTGAGCAATGAAACATACTTGGACAAAAACTTGCGAGTCTGTCTATTGGGGATGGGCCGTTTATCTTTACTGAATGAATATAAGCATAAGCCCAGATACCACAAGCAAACGCGTACCACCGATTTCTACACGTGAAAGTGAAAATCCTTCCTCGGAAACTTTGAAATGAAATTTTTCATGTCCACTTCGGTTGGAGGAACTTTAATAAGACGGCCTAATCACGTGTAGGAATGACTTAGTCCAAGATAAAAGAATATGGGATGAATAAAAATAACAATTAGTTTTAATAGGTAAAGTCGACTAATTAAGGTCTTCACACGAATTTCAAGATTATTTATTCATAAACAACTCGGTAAATCCATGTCATATCAGTTCATCAGACTGTGACAACGTCGTTTCTTAACATTGTGACATAATAATCGCATTAGAAGTCTTCTTCCGGACGTTAAATATTATTATATTAAGGTATGAAGTGATAGTATTATGTGTGAGTGTTTAGCATGACGTGCTGATAAACTAAATAATGATGTACATTCAGAAATAATCTAAGAAGCAGTATACCGTGTTTCCCCGGAAATGAGACCTCCCTTGTAAATAAGAACTGGCCTGAATTTTAAAACTGATTTTAATATAAGACTCCCCCCCCCCTTAAAAGTCGATAGTGCGAAAGTTATTTTGATCTAGTCCAGGGGTGGGCAACCCCTGGCACGCGTGCCAAGCTTGGCACTGGAGCCCATCAATTCGGCACGCGAGCGAGGCCTCGGAAACGAGATCATTTTCCTTCAGATAAAAAGTTTCAAGACTCTGAATTATCTGATGAAACTACGTGTTCGTTTATTCATTATCGTTCGTTGACAATCCGTTATTTATTTACACTTTTTGTCCTTTCATAACATATGGCTACAAAGAAATATATTATGACGAAACATATGAGTGAGCTCTCGCGAAATTTTGTCAAGAAGAGCGAAGCATTCACTTGGCTACGTTCTTACGTAATATAGTTCATATGTGTCACCCTTTTTCGTCATTTCTGCTTGATTTATGAAGTTGTACAGCTCATGTCGGTTATAGTTGCTTGCTAACTTACTGTGATAAATTAATGTCAAAAAAAATATAAGCGATAAGAAAAGGGAATACAAGAGAAAATTGCAGAAAACTAACTATTGCGTGATTGGGATGCCATTCCCGACAATTTTTCATGTCTTAAAAACTTTGCAACTGAATTACTCTCCATGTTCTCATCTACATAATTATGCTTGTGAATCTCTGTTCTCAGTTATGAACCTTATTAAGTCTTGTAACAGGTGTAGCCTAAAAGATGAAACCAGTAGTTCGTGTATTTCTTTGAAAGTTACAAAATATAAACCCAGTGTGAAATCTCTATCAGCGGTAAGGAAGCAGCAGAAGTCTCACTGATATAGAATAAGAAAAGTAATCAAATCTTTTGTCGGATGGATATTCGCACTAATAGTTATCTGTCTGTACAAGTTTAAAGGTTTTATTATTGTGTATTTTTGCTTTGAAAGTAGCAAAGCATTGTTACTAATTTTGGCCGGCACGCGGAAAAATTTTGTCGTCAGTCAATGACAAGAGGCTTCTCCTACACGTTATAAATGATTAACCTAAAACGTGCGAAAGAGGGAAACGTGTCATTTATAAGTAAATGGATAAAAGTTTTTATATTTTGTATATTTGAAATTCTCGTTAATTTTCTACTTGTCTATGTCGTATTTTCGGGAAAACACTGTTGTATCACTACATAATGTTTTCAGAGCATCGTTTTTTTCGCTTCAATCTCTACATTTGTACAGCGAACGATTGTTTACTTGCGCCACTGTACGAACCAAGTATCCAAAACCTATGAACAATAATTGTGAGAAACGGAAGACCTCTGACAGGAATATCGAACCTTTCTCCTAGCAAAAACTCAATATAAGCGGCGCTCCATAAGCGTGTGTACCAATTTGGAGGTAACTAATTTTGTTCGCCTACACTGGACTAAAACAGACAGTACCCAAACTCGTAATGGAACTAAGATAAGGTAAATTGAAATAAATTGGCCTAACCCAAACCTTGTACACATACTACGGGAGTACCGACGAACGACTAAAATGCGCCACCATGCGAGCCAACTTGTAACAAACAATAAAATAGACACCAAGTCTTGACATCAGAAATAAAACACGCTAAACTGCATATATGTATTCATATATTATATACATCAAATTTTACAAATTCATTCATTTCTTGTAAAATTAAGAAGAAAAGCTAAGCACACATGAAACTTTATACAAATGTGTATACAATATACCCTGTACAAGATCCTTGTTGAGAAAATTTTTTAGACGAACTGCTTCAGCGCGCGACTCACTAAAAAGGCCAAACTTGGCTGCAAATGCACAAAAAAAATTTACTGAAAAAAAGCTTAAAATACTGTGGTTTATATACAGATGTAGAGTGAAAGACATACCCAGCGATTTTCAGAAATTAGCTTCAAGAAAGGTCATAAGAATGAATTTTAAAATGAACCATATGTACAAATACTAATTGATCTTGGTGATTCCACAACTTATACTATTTTATGTGAAACACAATTTTAATATCCTTAAAGTTTCTCGGCTCAACAACCTGTCAGTGTTCGAGCAAATTTACTCATGTTACATGCAGGCGAATCATCCAACATCAAATTGAATGAACTATTACTGTTAACTAAGTACCAAGAAGATCTTGATGAAACCACAACTTATACAACTGTGTATGGATTTCAATCAATTCCATATTTTTGAATTAAAAATTGAATCAAAGCAAATTTGATTTAAAAATTGGAATTGAAAATCAAAATCCATATAGAATTATATAAGGGATTTTAAATATTGACTGTTGGCTCAATTTCATATTCTAGAATCAAGATTTGACAAATTAACCGACCAATTATAACCATTGTTGTGAAGGCTCAAGCCATTGATCCGACAAGAGTTGAACTCAAGTCATTAAAATTAGATGACTTGGAATCATCACCACCTAACCACTCGTGAGCTAAGTAAATCAGTGATTCACTTGCAACCCAGCACTGATTATAAACCTTTTTGCAAAAACCCCATACAGAGAAGGATAGGATTTACATATCTATCCCAGAGGAGAGGAAAGAATTTAGGACATCTTATCCATATGGCGAACCACGGCGACTAGACCGGTTACGTGTCCACGTCGTGTATGAGATCGGTTTGACCAATTATTTGTTTTCATATGCATGGGCTCGAAATGTCATATAAAACATGACAGGTGTAAATATTTTCAGCAAGAAGATATAATTGTTACTTGTTGAAATAACAGCAAGCAATCAGAGATAAGAATTACAGATCGCTAAAATTTTAAGATAAAATAGACGAGAGAAATCAAACTATAATGTTGACTGATATGGAGGATCTATATTATACAATGACCATACTATATCTGTTAGGGTAAGAGATTATAATTTAATAGGCAATTCTCAATGGGCAGAAGCAGAACAGTATAAATGTCTGCTAATGTAGAAATTCTAGTAATAGGGACACATTAGCTATTGTGGGGCCATTTAAACTGGGGTTCTGGCCCCCGTGTGGGTCGCCGTCAAATATTTTTCATCACCAACTGAGACCCACCATCACCAAAACAGAGCTAAGATTCGATTTTTTATGCGAGAATATGCAAGCTCGTCGATCTCATTATAGGGTGTTGTCAATTTTATTATCATTTTGTTAATATGCTCTGTATTATTGAATCATACTCTTTTTACATTTTGTTCCAGGTGGTCGCGAAAAAATTTGGCTGTGCCAAGATGGTCGTGATAAACAAATATTAAAAAGCAATTGCATTACTGATAACCCAACTAATAACTTTGCTTATTTTGGATGCCTGCGGAAAAAATATTAAAGTATAATTCGGTGAATCCAAACATTAAAGAATACTACACACGATATCTGATATTTTGAATTCATTTTAGGCCAAATATAAAATTGACAATTATTAGAAAATGAATGTTGGACAGGCCGATTGACAATTATTAGAAAACGAATGTTGGACAGGCCGATGTCTCCAAGCCATGAACAAAAGGTGTAAAATAAAATATATAACAGATCTTTCTAAGCATATAATTACAAATGAGCACATATAAAAGCTAAATACATACATATATTTGAAAAAAAAACTTCGAAAAAAAAAAGTGCAAAATTAATAGCGGCATTATCGCAAAAATGCTTAGTCATGTTTATTCATCCGACTCATCATCTTCGTCATGAGTGTGAGTGATTTCTTTTGGCAATTCCACACGAGATAAACTTTCTTCGAGTTTATGAATCTGGTCGCCGAAATCATTCTAAAAATAAGAAAATTTGTTATCACTTATATTCGGAGAGAATTTTAATGAAAATAACATATCAGTATTAAAAAGTGAAATTTGACATATAGATCACAATTTATTAGTGTTATGGACTAATTTGGAACATGTAAAATCATTTTAAATTTTTCGAGAATACTAAAATATATTTTCTGAGCAGAGCAATCTTCTGAGCTCCCAAACGAAAAGTGTGAATAGTATTGATAAAAAAGATGTTAGCTGAGTCAAATGTTAGCTATGTTGAGACATGCTCTTGCAAAAGAGATGCCAGTAGATATTAAAGTGCTCCACATCAGGAATGATTATAATTATAATGATTGATGATTACAAAACACAGTGAATGGCAAAGAAAAATTGCTATTTTTTTCTACATTCAAAATGAGGGTTACGACCCTCGAAACTCCAATTCCCCCCTGGCTACTACTCCCCTGGCCCAGGAGCACCTTTCCAAAAATTACAAGCATGAAATTGCGATCATCCACCGAAAAATCATGCAAAATGTGAGAAATGTAATCGCATGATGATGTAAATGTATTTTTTTTATATAGATTATGACATGCAACTGCTTATTCATTTATTTCATTTACTTTTCTGCAAGTAACTAAAAATGTATTTATTCACTTCCTCATCTCAAAGTTTCCATAACATTAGTAGCCGCTTGGAATTCTCATGATGACAGGATATTAAAGTATTGTGATTAATTTCCAATTAGGAAATAATGTTGTGGGCTAAAGTTTAAAGTGAGTTTCATCCTCGTTGGAAGACAATCTAAACCAGTGGTTCTCAAACTGTGGGGCACAGAAAATTTTTGAGTGGCCGTAAAGCTAATTAATTTGTTACATTTGATCCAGCTCGCCTAATTTTGGATATTTACATTTAATTATTTTGGATATTCACGTTCATCCATCTTTTGAATAAAAACATACCTTCTATTTACCCTTACTATCTCTTATTTGTAGCTTATTGTTAGCTAGTTATTTTTAAGGTGGGGGGCGAGGCTTGACAAAATCTAAAAAGGGGGCGTGGCTTTAAAAGTTTGAGAACCACTGGTCTAAACATAGATCGAAAAGTAGTAAAACACCGACCATACACTGGCAGTAAATCAAGGAAGAAGCTTCACCACACCACATACTCAGGATGCCAGTGGGTATGGCATCTTCACCCCGAGTGCAGGGGCAATGCTTGATAACCCCTAAGGTTTCTTATAAGCTCCATCCCCCAAGGTTTCTTATGAGCTCCATATTAGATTTCATGAATGATGGGTAGACTTATTATATAAGAATGTATTTTTTTATAAAATAAACAATTAGGATTTTCAGATTAAGAGAATCTTAATGAATATTAAATAAAAAAATAAATCCCGCCATATGCCCAGGGTGTCTGTGGATTCAATACCTTCACTGGCATACCAGGGAAATGCTGTATAACTCCCAGGTTCCTTTTAGGCTTCACATTAAATGATAAAGTGTGACATAAAACTTATAATATACGAATGTACATGCCTGACAATAAAATTTACATGTTTACCCAAGTATTTTTGTATAAAATAAACAATTAGGATTTTAATATTGATTATTCCAACTTGAACACCCCTCATAAGACAAACAACACATTTTTCTCAACAAGGATGTTGCACAACACATTTAGAAATAGAAAATAAATCCTTATGATGCAACAAAACCACCCAACCGTAAAGTGATGTAACAATGATGATACTCATCACTTCAGGTTTTGCAAGAAATACCTTTATTACTGCTGTGTTGTAGTATAATTTGGTTTCCTAGAAATTTTAGAAATATTATAACTAGGTGACATGGAATTAGAAAAGGTGTAAAAGGGAAAAACAATGAAAAATCGAAGTTAGCTTAATCACATGGCAAATCACAGGCTATCATTCGGTCACCATGTCAGTGCAGAAATGGGATTAACCAGTTAGTAAATGTTCTGTTTATATGGACTTTTGAGCGGTTGAGAAAGGGGTTACATGATTATTAGACATGAACAAATCATGGTGAAGTCATAGAAAGCCCATTCCCAGCATTGAGACTATGGCTAACAATAAATATGTTGCCAATCAAAACATTAGTGGCTCCTTATATATGAGTGAGTACTTTTTCAGAGCCTTGTTCATACAAAAAACAAAATGTCGCAAAGAAGTAGTCACTCTGGCTTATAAAAACTGACTTAGATTCAGCATTGCTTACTCAATTAATTCAGAATTAATAATGATATGATAGACTTGATTTTATGTTGTTAGTCATCATTATGAAAAGACAATTTTTTCAGTCCAATCAGGTAATCATTTATTGGCCTGAACTACTTCAAGACTTGTATTAATTGCCGCCTTATGAAGCACCATGTATCGATACTCCCAAAGAATGTTAACCAAGATGGCGGACACCGGAACATGGTATGTGTACCAGGTTAGAGTAAGGCCATAATTTTATTCCAATTTTCCTTACTTTAGTTCTATTAAGAGTTCAGGGAGTAGCCGAGTGACTCCCGTAGTATTTGTACCTGAAAATATGGCATATGCTAAATATGGTACACATACTACGTTCCGATGTCCGCCATCTTGGTTCGCATACTACATGAGTACTTGTGAATCTATATATTTTCAGCATCTCTTATCATTTTAGTAACTTTGCACATAGATGCACTTAATTTAATTAGTATTTCAATATAAAGTGCAAAAATTATGAATTAAAACTGTGTGGTTAATTACTTCGAATCATTGAAGATAAAAAAGTTATAAAAAATCACTGAATTGCTTATGTGAATGTGGAGAATATTTAATTTCGGGTTTAGTGTAGAACAGTACCGCAGAGAAGAAACTGAGCTGACAGAATAATTGGATTTTGTTTTGGTAGAAATTATTCTGTCTGCTAGTTTATGTGGTACTGCACTACATTGTACCCATATTTTGTTAGTTACCTTATTCTTAAGAAAATACTGTTAAAGGCTGAAAATCAAACAAAAAATGATATTTTTAAATAAATCTACGAGCTTGGTACATGAAAACGTGTTAAATCAGTAAAACTGTTATTCTTGTGGTAAAACAGAGTTCTCTGGTTCTTTTCACACTGTATATTCAGAGTTATTGAGGTTATAAGGTTAGTTTTTCAGGTTATTACAGGAATGAATGAGAGAGCCCGCTTTTATTTAAATGTAGCAATTTTTTTTTGATAGAAATCTTAATGAGAAACATAATTTTTCTGCGATCAACTAGAAAATATATTCTTTCACTCCCTTCTGTTAAAGTTTCCACAACATTAGTAGCAGCTTGGATTTTCATAGTGAGTTCCCCCCAGTGAGTTGGAACAATAACGAAAAATTATCAAAACCCCTGACCAAACACTGGAAGTAAACCAAGAAATTGCGCTAAAGGTAGACAACTCATAATGACACTCTTGTAGTACAAGCTGCCACCGCTTTTAATAGGTTCTGTCATAAAAAATGAGGGTACTCCGTACTCCCGTAGTATGTGTAATAGTAAGATGGCAAAACCTGAACATAGTATGTGTACCAGGTAAGGTTAGCCCATAATTTTATTCCAATTTTGTTTTATTTTAGTTTTATTCAAGTTCGGGGAATAGCTCAAGTGGTATTTGAACCTGAAATTATGGCCTAACTCTAACCTGATACACACACTACGTTCTAGTGTCCGCCATCTTGTTGCACATACTATGGGAGTACCCTCATTTTTTATGACAGAACCTATTGAAAGCGGTGGCAGCTTGTCTAAAGCCTTGTACAAAGAATATGTGTGAAACAGCATGAATTAGCATAAACAACTAGAGATTGTTTTCAACTTTTGCTTTTGTAACACTGTAAATGTTGTTTATGAAATGTAACTTTTTACGTCACACTTACATGGCTCGCCAATCTAGGTGGGCAAAATTTGGCCACCCCTGATCTACACTAAAGATTCATATCTGTGAAACAGTAACTGCTTTGCTAGAGCTGTATTCAAATTAAGGATGCAAAAAATAAAAACAACTATGAGACGACTAACTTTATGTTTGATGTCTCTTGTAGCCATCGGACTTTCTTCTTCCTCATGATATTCGGACTGGTGATCAATAGTTGATTCATGAGGCATCTAGAAAAGTTTGAAATATGGATGGTCGAAATTGAAAAATATTTCTAATTCAAAAATGTTTTGAATACAGATTATTTTCTAATTGAATTATGTTCAGCAGACAAATCTAAATAAACCATTGAATTTGGTAAATCCGGGCAGTTTTGATACCGATGTTCAGTCGACGCGATTTTTATATGTAACATTACTACACAGTCAAAAGTTGAACAATTTCCAATTCTGAAATTCTCAACTATAAAATACCAAATGTATTCTAAATTGGATCATATTTAATAAAAAAATTTGTGAAAATCATAGTGATTTGATAAAAAAATTTATTTTGAATAGTTTAGACCAGTGGTTCCTAAACTTGAGTTGGGACCCTTTATTTATTACCACAGCTTATGGCGACCCATTTTTAATAAATTAATAAAATCTAAATTTCGGGGAAACACGGTAAGAAGTGCTGTACAGTGTACAAAACTGCTATGCATAAAAAAGCCACATGGTCATTCTTTGTGTAGCAAATTTTTGTTCTTTTGAGAAGATCGTAAAAAGGAAACTTTCACAGATTAGAATTTAAATTATATTCAATTTTTTTTTGTTTTTTTGAAGATTTACGTATTCGAGTCGCTACCGATCTGAATAACCAGTATAAATAATCAAAGCTTTCTACATCTTTTCACGACCACCTAAGATTTCTTTTGCGACCCATAGTTTGGGAACCGCTGGTTTAGACAGTAATGCTTTAATTGATTTTCTATTTTCACAAAGTCAGATGTTGACTAAAAATTATCGTTTGTTGGAACATAAGATTACAAATGCACAAAATGATTTCTAAGATGATGATCTATGCTAAAGATTCTCACTGTATTCCCTATATATGAAAATCTACCCGACTAAAAACAATGAAAAATACTCACCAAGATAGCAGGGGCTCGGAAGAAATAACAAAATGGATAATGGAACAAATTGATGAATGATGAGGCATAGAGATCTGCATAGCGGGTCATCTGTAAAGAAAAGCCCTATATTAGTACAAATACCTGCGTGGAATCGTAGGCCGCACCTTAATTTAACATAGGCTCTGTAGTAGTTGCAGGCACAAAATATTAGTTATTGATTTTATGATATGTGTTGCTCGCTTCGTACATGCTAGCTGTTAGGGCAGGGGTGTGCAACAGGCGGCCCGCGGGCCACAACCCGGCCCGCCAAGACAATAAGTGTGGCCCTTGTCAACACTCAGATATTTTCCCACTAAGCATCAAATTCTAACCTGACTGTTTATGTTTAAAAAAGCGCACACACGGGTTAAAATCCATAATTTTAAGTCTTTCGTCTTTTTGCCTTTATTACTGTAAGACTAAGCTATAGCCTTTTTGTGTTGAGAATTTTTTAATTCATTATGTACCCGAGAGATATTGAATTTTTTTAATTGCCCGGCTAGATGTCAGAAGTTGGTTATATGGCCCGCCGACAAAAAATGTTGCACACTCCTGTGTTAGGGCATTGCAATGCCATGGGCATTGATAGAAAAAATTGGACTCTGGTATAGACTTGGAACTTGCGCGTAATAGATTGAACTAAATTAAAAACTCGCTTCGCAGGCCGCACATTTTTGATGATTTGTAAAATGTAAGGCTTACAGCAGAATTAGAGATAAGTGGACTCTCTTTTTGGTCATACTGATGGTACAACGAGAATATCGGTCGGAGACCGAAGAATTATCGATCGAAACTGTGGTTTCGATTCATGACTCTATAGTGACACCGCGTGTCCCGTCACTAATTAATTAATAACTCGCTTATTATACGACATAATTCATCAAAAATCAATAGGCTTCTGGTCTGAGATATGATGAATGCACATGGATTTGGAGCAAATTCAACCACGCCTTCATGAGGTATCGCGTGTATCTAACAGACAGACAAATACCTATCAACATACTTACCGATCTTAAGATCGATAAGTAATTATGTAAGGGTGCTACTATTTTCTGGGATGACCAAAATTTCCAGTTCAGCATTGTCTTTCATGCCTATATCTAAATTGATGTATCATAATTAATACCAAATGAATATTTGGACAAAAATGTGGGCTTCATTGACCAGATTCAATAATCATGGATGCCCCACTGTCTAGGATCGTGGATGTTCCTTTTGAACATTTCTTACTTACGATCAAAGCCACCCAATTGCCGGCGCTTCAGGAGGATGTGTACCAATATGGAGGTAATTAATTTCGTTCGGCTACTTTACATCAAGTTGTGTAAAGGGACTGAATCCTATGGGCAGCGGGTATATTCACTTGGCTAACACAGGCAGTTCTGAACTCGTAATAGAACTAAAATAAGGTACACATAGTACGAAAGTACGCAACTGCCTACATCCTCAAGATTATAACAAAATACCAGTGGATAGTTCAGAAAGTATGAAAGAGCACAACAGACCTGACTTGCAAAGAACGTTTGCCTTGATCCACTTCTGAATAAACTTCCAAATATACCGTACGACATGTCCAACTCATGAACTACTTTCTTAACCTGTTCCTGGAGAACTTGGATATTCGGTATTTCATGAGATGCACTATCAAGATTTCTGTAGAAATAAAAACAACTTTTAGTATATCATTGAAAACATTTTGTCTGGGTTACCCAAATTAAAATGTTTTAATTACACCAATTTAAAAGCAATATATGGGAAGTTTACTTTCAAATTTTAGCAAAAGGATTCTATCCTCTAATTTTAAGTATGTTCATATCATTTTATTCCCCCTTTACACAATCTGTCCCTTCCTCCCCCTCCCCCATAACAAAAAAAAGGCTTTGTCTTATTATGCCTTTCGAATCATGGAACATTGTATAAATTTAAATTGGTGATAAAGGTATTCACAAAGAAAAACCAGTATTTTTGAAAAGACCAAAATCTCGCCATTTGCACTCATCTCAGTAATACTCCATACCTCCAAAAATATCTAAAGAAAAACAAACGCCACAAACCTGTATTTCTCAACAATTTGAGCATCAAGATCAGTCAGTCTATCGTAATAATCTTTCTTTTTCAACCAAACATTCGTTTCTTGTGACATTTCTGGTATGACAAGGAATGTCCTCCAGCCTCTGCGTTTCTTGGATTTCAAGATATCACCGAAGATATGATCGCCTGAAATGAAACATTATTATGATAGGATTATTTTATTTATCCCAGAGAGGAAGATGAAAAGGCATCAATTATATTATAACAAACCTCAGATTACGGGTCAATGTCAAGTACGGGAGTGGTATTTCAATGAGCAAAATTTGTTAGAATCTCCGTAGTGATAATCAATTAAGTCTAAAGTTCTACAGCGAAAAAAACGTTTTTAACAGTCTATTGAGGAAACTTGTATACGCCAAGGTTTTTGTTCTCAAAATTTTATTCAGTTGAAGCCTGGAGTCGGAGCCGAATAAAAACCAGGAGTCCGAAGTAAATATTATTTTTAACTCAAAGTTGAGTTTGAAGTCAAAAATGTTTTGTAAATATGTTATCGGGAGCCAATTTTTCCCAGACTCAACAGCCCTGTTAATCAAAATCTGAAAACGCAAAATTTCCTCACCAATATACAAAATTTCTTTTCCTTTTGCACCGATAAGATCACAGATAGCATCTGATGATCCTCCAGAATATATTGTTCCTTCTTCATGTGATCCTGTGTAACTTCCAAGACATAGCTTGCCAGTTTTCTGAGGAAATTAAAACAATTACTGAATCATTTGAAGAATTATTTGTTAAAAAAGAAAATCAATCAAAACATTACTGTCTATTTTTGTTTAAAGAAATTTTCTTGAAGCTAGGTAAAGAAGATTGAGCAAAGTTTCGGGCGACAACTAACATGCCAGGAGCTACTGAGACTATATAGAATTAAAGTGTAAAATTATGAGTTTGCCAGATTTCTGAGAAAATGAATTATTATCAAATTTATACCTGATACCCTCATAATATCTGATTTTTTTTTATAGGAAATTCACCAAAAGAAAGGCCACACGCATCTCTTAGAAATAAAGAAGATCGATCATTGAGCAAAGTTAAAGGCGACCACCAGTAATGTTTCAATAGCTAATGAGACTAAAATAGATTAAAGCGCAGAATTATAAGTTACTAAATACCGATTGGCACGAGACTTTAAGCAGCACACATAAACGCCAGCAAATTGACCAGTAAGGTTCGAATTTGAATTTGATCAATAACTAATCTTTATCCTTGCACTATACAGATTCGCCGGTGCAAAAGTATAAGAATAATTAGTTGGTCCCACAGAAACCCAACCATGGCATAATATTTATAGGACTTTGATAGGATAGGAGTCAGAGCTTATAACCTTGCTTTGAAAAAAATAATCCAATTGATATTTCATTTTACCTGATCAACTTGTCTTAGAACTGTTCCTTCTGCGAAAAACTTTGGTTTACGAGCTTCACAGAGGATGAGATCGAAGTACGTGACCCATGACCTATGAGGTGTTCCAGGCTGAATAAAAATCAGAAAAAGGTCACACAACCTATTTTGAATCTAACTTCAGTAAAAAATCCAGTAAAAAAAACAGCAAAATAAATGGTAAATTGACTACAAAAACAGACTGAGAAATGTATAATCGACAGTCTCAAGCACTGAAGTGCACAGCGTGCTTTGCAGGGTCAAACGTAGCCCACTGAAAGTTTCAAAATCCCATGCAGAAACTAAGTTTATATGTTGTTTTAATTTTAACCTCTGGGTTTCATTGTTGAGTAAACAAAGCGCAACTTGAGTTTATGCTGTAATAATACTTGCAGAAATCTCACTCAAGCGTGGCAAGATGCAGAATGTTGTGTGATTAAGACAATGTGATCCACAATTTGAGTTTAGATAAAATATTAACCAATATGCATGTTTAAGTTGCACATATTCGCTTTAGCAGAGTAGATACAAACATTGCATACATGAGTTGCCAAAGATGATTTTTTTTTGATGAACAAAACTTTTTGTCGGGCGATAACACCATTGCTTCGAGCAAGGCTCTGGATAAGCATGAAAAGAGCTACATGTCTTAAACGAACTGAGATTGTTATGTTTAATTAAAGCTTATTTAATACAGTGGTGCCAAAAAACTTTGCCCGATAGTAATAACAATTATTTAAATAACAAAAGTTTGAATACATTTAATTTTATGATAAATGAGACTATAAGCATATAATAACAAATAACTAATAATAAACAAATACAAAGAATTTTTTAATTGTATTTATTATAAAATCTGGCAAAATTTTTTGGACTCAAATTTCTTGTAACATTGAATTCTGGATGAGGTTGTGAGTCTCTGGGTTTGAGCCAGAGACTTGAGATTAGCAAGTAATGACAATTGACATTAATGATATTTGTAAATAATAAGCAAACTACATATTGAATTAAACATCAAACTATGATTTAACACAAAGAATTACTACAATAAAATGAAGGATCTACAATAGATTTCTTGAGTCGCCATTTTCAGAATAAATTAGAATTCTCATGTTCAGAGGTGAACCACAGACCCATTCAGTTACCAGCCCATGTCGAATATAAAAATAGTTAACAGTTAGGATAGGATTTACATATTTATCTTGGAGAAGTGGGAAGCCGTTAAGACGGTTTAACCATATGGCGAACCACGGCCTCTCGTCCAGTTACCATTTCATGTCGGGTATGGGATTAGTTAGTTATTTGTTTTAGGACGCATGGGCTTGATGGAAGGAGAAAGCCGTAACCGGCCAGCGGGTACGTGAACCACTCATCAGCGGCGAAGACTCCAGCAATCCTCTTGCACATAACTATCCCCGCATGGGGTTCGAACCTGCAATTTCATGCAGGGTAATCAGAGGTGCGGTGGCGAGCGTATTTCTAATGCTTAGTCTGATTCGCCAGACTGGCGAGTTCCACATGCATGGACTTGATGGTGGATGAAGCTTTAACCAAATAGCGGAGCCTGGGACCCTCTATAACTCTATTCAGCAATTCTCTCGGACATTATTTTCATATGCAAAGTCGTGAAAGGTAATCAGTGTAAAACGGCGAGCATGTTTTTGGCGCTCAATGAGCTAATCATTAAGTTTTTAGGTAAAACTAATCTATATTTGCCATTTTAATAAATCTATAATTAAAATGAAGAAACAAACAATTGTTACTGTTACCTTGTTACTCTGCTAGATCAATATGAAGCCACAGCACACAGGTGAAGGATCAAAGGTCAAATGAAAAACAAAGCAGGAAGTGAGTTAACAAACAGCTAGTGAAGTGATAGGGTGGGAGCATAATATGATTTTCCTTGGAGAGAGGAAAGCTGATAAAACAGCTCAAACAACATGGTAGACCACATAGACACTAAAATATAAGGGATGGGGATGACCTACCTACTTCGAAACCCAATGCAAATAATTTCTTTTATAAATACCGATCGAAATGACATGAAAAAGCACAACAAACTACACTAACAATGCTTGTTTAAAGAAATTAATGACTTAATGGGACATAGCAAATCAAAGTTTAATAATGACGCCATTTTGGTCTAAAAAATCATATTCAGAAAATTATAGGTTTGGAGATTTCACAGCATCTAACTATGACAACGAAAGCTGCAGAATTAAACAGATTTTTTTAATTTGTCCAAAGCAAGGGAATGGCAAATTTAGGCACTTTGGTTCAAAGTTAAACACTGAAATTCAAAAATGCACATTTAAAGTTTGCATTGAAGTTTATCATAACATGACTCATATTCTTATGCTGAAGCAAATAATCAACATTACGTGATTAATGGCGCAAATGATGAATAATGCCAGTGTTGCAAGAAGAGCATGTTTTGAATGAAGAAATTTCTAAAATCAAGCTTTGCTAATTTGGATAAGATTTAATATTTATCGCACATGGGAGGAAACCAGTTGAGAAGACTAAATCATAGGGCGAACCACAGTACAGGGGGATATGGCTATATTTGACCAGTCAATCATTCAACTTGTATGAAGTACATTCATTAATTATCACAAATTTTCAAAAAATTTAAATGTAACATGATATGCTCATCAGTGTGCGGCAACACTCTTGAATTATAGACATTCGGACCCCCAGCAATACGCCATAGAGCATAAAGTTCATCGTACAGTGCCCCAGAACTCCATGAGAGAGACCGTTGGCTAATTTTGTAACTAATCCTAAAAGAAGTATTAACAACAGCCAACCTCCTCATGGGCAACATAACACCAAAAGTTTGAGAACCCCTGTCATGGAGGATGGGTTGGTCCCACAGAAACCCAAATGATAGCAATTTCAATTCGTGTTGGAAAAAGTCATGGGTATTTAGAGCCTAGAGTCAGTCACTGAGACAAATCTCACTAGACGACTTTGGCCACTCCGAGTCTTTGATAAATGGTGACTTAAGTTGAGGAAATAATTTTCCCAACACTGCCAATAACTTTTAGTCTTCTTTATGAATAATTTTTGAAAAACCGCACCAGCGAATCAAAACCCTACTAGCAAGTCAGTTCTATTATCTTCTTTCACATAAATTTCAATAAAAAGCAATAGCCTACGTAAATCAGTGCAACTTGACAAATCAAAACACAAGCGACAATAAACTTTAAAAAATTCACAGCATGAAAACAAAGCACAAAAAACTAGTAATTACTAACAAAATACCAACCTCGGGTCCATGAGGAAAATCAAACAAGTATTCCATGATTTTCTGAACAAAAAGTAATTGAGATTTTAACAATAAATATTGAAAAATTCCAAAAGCAAATCTAGCGGAATACGAATAATCTATTACAAAGCTTCCAAAACTTTTAAGACGCTTCGAATATTTAAGTTTCCCGCTGCCCCTGTGAAGTCGGCATTTTTATGCAAGTGCATCACTTCTCTGCTCATATGTAATGTCTTGAAATCGTGAGATTTATGTTTGGCAATAATTTTAATATTTGTGTTTCGAATCTAGAGTCCAAAACAATAAAATGGATTTTGTACTTTTTGTGAAATTGGTATACCCTTTGCGGCGCCCCAAAATCTGTTGCGGGGTCGCAACCCCCAGTTTGGTAAGTCCTGATCTAGTATACCCAGATTAGAACATCAGACCTAACTATATCGAATTCACAGACTAAAATCTTGTGTTACAAGCACATTGTGGTTAGTAACGGTCTCTAGGTAGTGGTGTATGATCTTGGAATGGTCATAATTATTACTCCAAATTGATTGATAAATCTTTTAGCTTTTACTGAGACCAGGTATTTATACCATGTTTATACTACGCTTTATGACTGACAAAAACTCTTTCACTTTAGGAAATTTGACCACATTACTGTGTAGAAGAGCAAAATGAATAGCAATTCTAAGTGTTTTTGTGACTTATTGATAACAAAACAAGCCTGTAAGTGCCCAGGATCTCAGCTGATAGTTGAGGCCCTCACACAGGCGACCGGTTACCATCTATAGAAACTTGCGCATGTAAAACAGCAGCGTTGTTAAGTATGCGGGCCACCGAAACTACCAGTTCAATTTAAGCTCTGCTCATTACGTGGATGTTCACGCGTGAGTGATATACTGAAGCTAATAATCGAAATAATGTTCACTAAAATCCCTAAGGCTTCCCCAATTTATGGCCTATCGAGATGAAGGATGGCTTGTTCGAAAGAGTAGTTTATTCCTCAGGGGGTCGCGTTCCCGGAATTTTACTTTTGCTCACGGTATGTAAGATAATGAATATTGTTCATAAAATGTAACTTTTTACGTCACACTCACATGACCCGCCAGTCTAGATGGGCAAAACTTTTGGCCCCTTGTTTGAAATCCTTGCCCATTCTTGCTCTAAGATCTACTTACATTAGTATAATTATAATCGCTGTTAGTAATCAGCAACACTTTTCCGTGTTCTCTCATTCTGTCAAGCAGCAATGGTAGTTTAGGTTCTTTGACGACGTATCGATCAATGTCTTCAAGAGTTTTGTCTTTGAGGCTTCCCTGAATGAGATTTTTAAATGACTATATTATTCTAGGATATATTATTTTAAATAATTCCCAAAAGAATTGCTGTCTGTGAATGCTATTGTTTCATATATTCTGGCATTTTAACTACAAACATGCAATCGCTTAAATTGTGGAATATTTTTGCATGACTTATGGGCGCTCCTGAAGTATGAGTACCAATATGGAGGTAACTAATTTTGTTCGCCCAATTTACATCAAGTTGTGTAAAGGCAATGAAACCTATGGGTAGGGTCTGCCCAGACCTGAGTAGAGGGATATGCACTTGGCACATTCTGACAGTCCCCAAGCTCCTAATAGAACTGAAACAAGAAAAATTGGAATAAAATTATGACCCAACCCTAACCTGGTACGAATATTGCAGAGTACCGACTTATGTAGAGATGAGCGTTATTTGCTGTTATATTTTGCCTTGATCCACAAAGTGAAACTGGAGATGAAAGAGTGATCTATTGAGAACCCCCAAATACCAGTTAAGATTGTAGCTGCTTATCAAAACAGCCCAGGGGCATAGCTGGAAATTTTCAAGAGGGGGGGGGTTCGAAATTTCAAATTGCCAAGTTAGACAAGAACAGCTAGTGCAGGGTGGTCCAGGCCCGCGGGCCACATGTGGCCCGCCGCTTCATTATCTTCGGTCCGCGTCACATTCGGAGAGTAATCGATAAATCGCATTTCGTGTTGTTTCGTAATCAAATTTATCCGAAAAATCTTTTGACATATTGTTGGATCAATAATGTCACTGAATTGACTAGTCTTATGGCTAGCAGAGGCAACTAGCGAAGTTGAATGACGTGCTTGGCAGTCTAAATTATTATCTGGCTTTCTATCTTTTCGGTCGGAAATATATGCTAACAATATAGGCATCATAGGAAACTAAAAATCGAATGCGGATTCTATTAGTCTGGAATGGCTATGTCTGATAACTACATTATTTTCTCGGGCTATGTCTGATAACTACGTTATGTGTTTGCATAATAAAAGTGTTCATTTTGTATTGCACTGTTTACCTATTCTTGGCACTATTGTGGTCCGCAAACAATGAAAAAATAAATTTGTGGCCAGCGGAGCAGACAACCTTGGACCACCCTGAGCTAGTGTGCCCGGAAAATGGGTTCCAAGAGTCTTGAGGGCCTAAAAAGCGATTCAAGTTACGAAACATTGATGTTCATGATACAGAAAAAGGCTTTTTATTTCAAAAGAGGGGGAAGGTTTGAGCCGCAACCCCCTCCCCCCTGGGTACACTCCTGAAACAGTCAGCCATATTTAATAGAAGTTGAAGATAGTTATCATGATTGTTGGAAATACAAAATCCATTTAAAATGCCACACTGACCTTCATATGCACATAGTCAACTGCATTTCTGATGTCTGAATGTATGTTGGCATAAGTCATTCTCAAATTATCTTTTTCAATTCCACTCATTTTCTGTAGAAAAAATCATTCATATAGGTGAATTGATAAAAGAGAGTTACAACTGTTACAACAGAATTGAGTTGAACTGATCGAAAAATTTTTTTATTCATTTTGACCAGATAAATCAAAACGATGTTTGCTGTGCTATTTTCATTTGTATTTATTCATTCATTTGTTTTGGTTTCTGATATGTACCTTGGCATCTGAAGTAATAAATGAATTGAATTGAATAACAGGTTGATTTATTTTTAGGTGTCGCTGACACGCTAACTATGTAGTTTATTCACGGCATCTATTGCAGTCGAATTATTGTACGTTTTTTATTTTTTTCTCAATTTATATATTTTTACTGTTTATTTTTCATGCACAGCAAAAAAAAGTTTTTCGGAATGAGCTGCATTGAGAATTTTTTTTCTGCAAAGGCCACGTTGAGAAAATTACTTAACTTTTTCAAATGTATCATAAGCTTACCATCAAATAAAATTCAATAGCAAAATATCCAAAATTAAAGACATTGTTTCAAACCAGCGATGAGAAAACATTATTATTTCAACAATAAAGCTTAAAAATAAATTCAAATTTTGTATAAAAAATTTCTCTAAGAACAGTAGGGCTTCATGTGGCCCATGGGT
Source organism: Styela clava (assembly GCF_013122585.1). Taxonomy (NCBI): domain Eukaryota; kingdom Metazoa; phylum Chordata; class Ascidiacea; order Stolidobranchia; family Styelidae; genus Styela; species Styela clava. Next base: position 15,728,150 of record NW_024102836.1, read on the forward strand.
TAGGGTAGTTTGCCCAGCCCTGCCTTGACCAATCGCAAATCATTGACTCCTATACAACATAATGACCTCTTACCACCACATATCCAGCAGCAGTACTGAAATAGTTAACAACGCAGGCGTATAGATAAATTTCAGGTAGATTGAACAAGGTGTTATAGATAAAATATCTTTCTGTGTCGTCCATGCTTATGAACTTATTCGGATAAAGGTTGATGATTTCCGGTCTGTGAAATAAAAAAGTTGAAATTTAGGATTTGTATTTGTATTGAAGGTATGGAGTGGTAGTTTCCATTGAAGTTGGTCCACAACTCTGAATGAGACAAAAAAGTGGGTCGAATAAGCAATGCAGCAGCAGTGGCAGTTTGGAATGTTATGGAGTTGAAATTTATCATAACCCTACACTGGTGTCAAAAGTTCGAGACTTTATAAACTGAATCAAGAGTCATAGCAAATTGAATATAATAATAGTAATTTGTCATTGAGGCATAAGGTCAACATGCCTCCTGAATATTTTGGTGGGCTTTTCCAGTTTGACCAGTTTGAGTTTATAAAAGCCAAAGAAAGATTTAAAGAGTTTCACTTTAAAGTATTTATTAAACACAATTAATGTTAATCAATATTTATTAAAACTTTAATAAATGTATTTTATTGATTATCACTAGTGTATGACTGCTGAGTTTATTAAGTAATTAAAACAAGTAGTGCATAGTACATGTTGAAGATAAATTACCACCAAGGAATTTCCTGCACATGTCTATATATAAATGATTGTCAATGATTGACATAGCATGCGGCTTATGATATATAAAGTAAGTCAAAAGGTGGTCGACACGAGATTTGAACCATAAATTTAAATTCGCGATGACAACGTCGTTGAGTTCAATGCATCACATGTTATTACCATCATGTTGATTTATTCGAACTCATAGACTAAGGCTGTAATCAATTGGGTAGGCAATAACAAACATGAAATTTACTGGCGTTTCAGAAATATTAGCTCCTCATATATCAGTGGCTACACTGCCTTGTTCAGAATGAAATGCACCATTTAAAAACCGTCACAATATATATAAGATTTAGGATCTTAATTATTTTTCAAAATGCATTTTGAATAGCAAACCGTCTAGCTAGGTAATACAACTTTCTCTGCCAATTTACCTTGGAAACGAAATAAAAAAAACTTACGCTTTAAGAAATTGAAATCCATGAGCACAGACCATAATGTTGCCGTATGGATCAATCTGAAAAAATAAAATAAAATTATTTGATAATATACAGGGCATTTCGAGATATAGGACTTACAATTTACCAAAGTATGACAGGAATATCATAATATAGTAATTACCTTGGACAGTAATATGACTACCTCTAGTATTTAAAAATTATTACGAAAAACTATCCGAATTGGCTTAATCAATCACAATTTATAGATTTAAAGGAAATTACTTGAACAACAGGAAATGAAGAAGCTTCGGTGACACGTTGATGCATAGACCCTGATCTCATTTGTCAAATCCATCAATTAACGTCTCCCTTTTTACGCATAGCAATAAGTAGGTAATCTATATACACTAACAAATTCTAGTGACAAGGCAGGGAAAATTTTACCGTCTAATTCAACTTTGGTGCCTTATAATTTTTTTGGTTTAGTTCTACTGCTTATGACTTTTTTATGATTCTTTTCTAGGTATTACATGTAAATATTTTGTCTTGAAAATGCTATGGGATGAAATTAAAATGCCACATATGCATACAAATGAAATGTTGGAGATGGGTAACACTAGAGTGATTCCAACATCAGACAGCCCTATTTCTTCATTCTACAGTTATTAAAAGCAATTTCAAAATTTCAAAATTCTAAACAAAACTCAATAGCCAAAACTGAGAAAAATATCAAATGTATATTTATTCTATATATAAAACTGTAGAGCCAAACAAAGTATTATAACCTTACCAATAGTTACCTACCTCTGTGGTGTGGTTAAGGTCATGTATTCATGGCCAGGGATTGGACGATGATAACCTACAACCCCATCTGCAAAGATGTATGGTTGGTAACCATAGTAACGATACACAAAAACAAATATTTCTAAAATCTTATTGTGAGCCAAATAGAATAAAAGAAATTCTGGAGAGACTAGCATTCAGATATTAATAAGAACATAGAAGGTTTGCAAGCATTACTATCTTGAGATATAAGTGTAGACTGATTCATCTAATTAATTATTCAATTTGTTTTCTCATTAACAACACATCATACTGAAGTGAGTGAAGTCTAAATTCATATGTGAGGTCACTTGGAAAAGTTCTACATTTTAAATAGGCGTACATCTACATTAGAATTTTGTATAGATCAAAGTTATATATAACTACATCTAGTGGTTGCTTGTCAAGTTCTACAGTAAAAATAATAAACAATTGAATCATGTGAAAGATATCGCACCAAACTTTCTAAAAATGAAAGCTAAATCTTTAATATCGAATCTTAAAGGTCTTACAATAATTATCTTGGTAAATTCGTAAAGTAAATTTTGTACAGACTGAAGTTTTTATGTTTACTGGTCAATTAGTGAGGATTTACATTGAAATAATAAACAATTTGATTTTGTGTCGCAAAACACTCTTAAAAATATTAAAAGCTAGAATTTCACACTGGATTTTATTAAATACATAATTTATCTCAAGCATACAAAGTGAATCTTGTACAAGACTCAATATTTCGCGATTCAATCATACGAAGTTAAACAACCCTAATTAAAAAGCTAAATCTTTGTTTGGATTTTCTAAAATGTACAATTTCACGCACAAAAAGTATAATGAGTCAGTTAACTTTGTCTTTGCAGGGCTACTGGTATTCAAAACTAGAGTAATAACAGTCTTATGATTCATTAAAACATGTTCTCATCTTCTTGGTGTGTGATTGAGCTCTATGACTCATATAATGTTTTCAGTTTATTTAGGATTTGATAAAACAAGATTTTGCAAAATTGCAGCAGTACTTTGTTCTGAAAATTTATTGCTTTAAAAAATCATAAAATAAGAAAAAGTCAGTGAGTTACTCTGACTCATTCAATGCTTACATGTTTATATGAGCTTTGAAATTTACCAAACAAGACATTTTCAGACTTTAAATTCAGGCTTTGGTCAAAATGGTTCTTGTTACTTATACAATTTTGCAAAAATAAAAAAGTCAATATGTCATTATCTACTCTGACTGATACCATGTTTACATATTTAGTTTAAATTTTTACAAGATTTTGCAACATTTTTGCAAATCATAACTGCAGAATTTAAAAACATCTGGGCTTCAGTCAAAAACAATATTGAAAAAACTTTTTTTTCCAATAGAATGAAAATTGCAACTTTGGTGTGAACATTTCAATAATTTGATATAATCTATAGTCCAATAAAAAATCTACCATTCCAAATAGGGAATAAAGTTACTTTTTCAAATACTAAATAACAAATGATCATTTTTAAATTTCTAATATCTTTATGTGATGTTATATAATCCTGAGATAACTTGTCATAGTTTCATAAGCATTGCATCTATTGCAGTTGATTTTGCAGAGTGGTCACGTTTCATTTATGACAATCACATTATTGATCATCATAACGAACTCAGGGACGCCATCAACTCCTTTCGATAATTATTATAAATGAAACACTGTTTGTCAAGATAAATTTAATTTACTAAGTAGCGTTTTCAGAGAATTGGCTAAGATTAATATTTTAAAAAATTGCTGGATTGGTGTTTGCATAAATATATTTTTTAAAATATTGCTTGTCCAACAATGAAGAAAATTAAGGTAGGTAGGCCTACTCCCGTAGTATGTATATGAGGTTAGGTTTAGGCAACAATTTTATTCTGATTTTTTTTATTTTAGTTCTATTACGACTTACGAGTTCGGGGACTGTTTGTGTTAGCCAATTGAATACCCCTGCCCGTAGGTTCCGGTCCCTTTACACAACTCCATGTAAAATAGGCGAACAAAATAAAAAGCTTATAATATTAATATTCCAAGTTTAATTGAAAATATCTCTTGGGAAGGATTTGTATGCCTACCAGTAATTATAATTTAACTAAAAAACATTTTAGAGATCCATTTAAAACTGAACCAATTAAATTGAATTCAAGAAGTAGTTCAGAAGTAGCCTACCAGGTTAGATTTAGACCATAATTTTATTCCAATTTTCCGTATTTTAGTCCTATTACGAGTTCAAGGACTAGCCAATTGACTCTTGTAGCATTTGTACCTGAAATCATGGCCTAACCCTAACCCGGTACACAAACTACGTCCCAGTGTCCGCCATCTTGGTTCACATACTACAGGAGTACCAATTAATTAAAGTAAATGTAAGAACCAGCATATGGTGAAGTAAAAGTGTAAAATTAAGAAGCTTAAAATATTCATGATTGACAGGTATGAAGGGGAAGGAAGAGAGGATATTGACTGCATTATTGATTTTAGCTATGAATTGGGATTAACATGAACATGCTGTGAAAATATACTAATATATCTGCAAGCTTTTTGATTTGATTAATGTGACATTTCTTTAGGTCAGTGTTTATATAATTTGTTCAAATGAAATTCTGATTTTTTTTTTAAGAAGATTTGGTATTTTTCAAATAAAAATTATGCTTTTGTTCTTATTTCACTCTCGAAAAACTGCATAAAATGGCAGAAAATATCGATATTTAAGATCATATTATATTATGTCGTACGTTCAGTATGATCATATTTCAAAAGTCAGGCTCATAGTACTAAAAACTATTTTTAATTTTAAGAATTGAGATATTTCTTAATAAATACTTTTTTAATTTGCTGACCTTGCGCTTTAAGTCATTCTCAATGTCAAATACTAGAAAATAGTTTCATTAGGAAAATTTTAAATCTCAATTAATTAAACGATAGATGTCTTGAATACCAACTATTCGTGACAGAACTTAGCGGCATCATCAAAATTACATTACAATAAGAAATAAAATTATAAAGTGGAAAAGACTAAGAAACAATATCAAAGTAACATGTTATAACATTCAACATGACGGCAATCAGATACGTAGCCTACATAAATAAATGAACAACACACAATTCAAAAACTCATGGCTACCATCAGTATAAATATAAGTGAGGAAATAATAAATGGATAAAGTTCATAAATCAATATTAAAAATGAATGAGTCACAATTAGCAACATGACTGAATCCAACAAAATAAATTAACATATATTCCAAGGATTATGCAACATGACAGCAATCAAATAATATGGTCTTGGACATAAATAAATGATGAACATGCACTTTAAAAACCAATGCCTACTTTTAAGATAAATATAAGTGAGGGAATATAAAATAAAAAAGTTCATAAAACAGTATTAAAAATTAATATAGTACTTAGAAACTGCATCCAACATATATAAACATACAATCCAAGGATTTCTACCCACCTTCAGAAAGTTCCCATATTGTGTGTCAAGAACGAGCCCACGTACAACGAAGTTGGGATCATATACACATTCCTTCAATTCTGCTGGGTATCCACATTCTACGAGTCTGTGAATGAAATCAAACAGTTCAATGATAATTTTTAATTAAGCAGGTAATGGATTGTCTCGCTAAATTGTTTATGTTAGGATTGTTGTACTATTGTTGGGATGATAATATATATATTTTTTGAAAATACTGATGGGAAAACAATGCCAAGCTAACACAAAATATCTCACCTATCTCTCGCCAAATCAAATACCAATGCTTCATACTGAGGTGATTTATACCGTTTCAGAGCCATTTTAAGGGGGTCGGGTCGGCTTATGCGTAAGATCAGCTTTTATGCGAGGATATTCTGTAAGCTATCTGAGAAGTCTGATTATATAGAGATGAAGCTGAATTCTTTTGAACTTGAAACGGTAATAAATTTTGTGCTTGCTAAATATTTTCTAAAAATTGCTGAAAAAAAAATAAAATCCCAAGCTAACACAAAATATCAAGTCTGTGCTTCTGAAAACAAATACCTGGCTAACTAATCCCCTACCTGAAATGGACTAGTGACCAGACAAGAGGCCGTGGTTCGCCATATGATTAAGCCATGTAATCATCATCCCTCTTCCCCGAGATAAGTATGTATATCCTATCTTACCTGTCTCTTGCCAAATCAAATCCCAATGCTTCATATTGTGGTGACTTATACACAGCAAGAGTGTAATCCATGTCAAACCCGAAGAACTTGATTTTTCCGAGGTTCAAACTTCGATTCACAAACACCCTGGAAATAGTGATTATACAATATTTTGATGGAGTGAAATTTAAAGTATTGTAAATAAATGTATTGTCTGAAAATAATCTTTTGATGAAAGGCATTTGTTGGTGCTTAATATGCCGCAATAAATTTAGAAAGTTTCAGTAACTCTCAGCGTTTCTGTGGTTGCCAATTACTTTGCTCACGGATGAGTCTCTTGTATTTCTGAGAGTGTGCACACGACCTGGCTTTCGCCATATAAACTATGTCAAATCATTATGTCAATTGGTCAACTTTCGCTAATGAAAAGGAAGTTCAGATGATTTCGGACAGATGACGTGATGTCAACTTTCAATAAGTGAGTCCAACGCCAGTAGCTGGCATATCATCTTACTGCAGCTCAATCTACCTATGTAGCGTGATGGGACCTCAGCAAGTGGATTCAAGGATTCCTATCAATAACAGAGTAGGATATAAAGTAGACCTAACAGAGAGGCAAAATACTCGTGAATTTAATCAATATACCTGTTTGTTGGATCCCGTTTATAAGCTCGAGACTCTTGTCTGCTCATCATGTATTCTTCTTCTGTATAACCATTGCTGAAGCTTTGATTCTCCTTCATAGCAGTTCCGTTCCCATTGCCGTTTGGCACACTGGACTTTAAAAGTGCTGTTTCACCATCCTGTACAAATATACTTATTATGGCCTGATACACAAATCTGCTCCAAATAAGGGTCTACATAAGCAACCCACTTACTCGATATGATTTATTTTGAAAATTAGAACACGCAAAACATAGACTCAGGATGGAAATTCATGAATGTTTCCAAAACTTCAAATGGGGTGTAAACATGAAACATAACTGGGCGCTTCAGAAGTGTGTGTACCAATGTGGAAGTAACTAATTTTGCTGCCTACTTTACATCAAGTTGTGTAAAGGGACTGAAGCCTATGGACAGGGGGTATATCCACTTGGCTAACACAGACAGTCCCCGAACTCATAATAGAACTAAAATAAGGAAAATCGGAATAAAATTATAGCCTAAATCTAACCTGGTACATATACTACAGGGTGTATCCATAATTGTACTACACAAGTAATCTCACCGCGTAACATAGAATATAGGGGGAAAACATAACAAACTTTAATTGCAATTTATCTCATATATTTTTAAAAAATTGATATAAATTCAATTACTTACCATCTTGCAGCAGTGGTAGATATTATCGTTGATGACAGTCAGTCTTTACTTATAATAGCAATGCTAGGTTTATTTTTATTCGATTCGCTGCAAAAACAAAAATGTAAATTCTAAATACGATAGAGCTATTTGACAATTAAGGTAGGATCGGTCTTTGTGCAATCAAGAATCGAAGCTATAGTTTTTAAAGAAATAATATTAGTAATATGTAATAATAATTGATTAGTCCCGCAATTTTCAACTTTTTTTGAATCTTAAAATCCTTTCAATACCATAAACTGTTCGTAGAAAAAATTTCAGAATATTCAGAAATAATCTATCCCAGGGGTGTGCATCTTTCGATACAGGAGAGCCAGATACAAATAACTAGGTGAAACCGCGGGCTGCACCTTCAATCAACATAGGCTTTCTAGTAGTTGTATTTTTCCTTGTGGGCCGCATTAGGTCCACGTACTGAAGGTACACCCCTGAAGTATCCAATTAACCAAGAACTATCTAAATCAGTTTTGCCATAGGAAGGTAACAGGGGAAGAGACAAATAGCTCATCTGCTAGAGTTGTAGAAAGGCTTAACAAAATAAAATTAGAGACAACAAAGAATTATCTGAAACAGGTTGAAACAGTATCTACGTAACATGGCGTCCATGGCAAAGTTTAAAAATGCGCTTGATCATTGACTAACAATTTTTAGCTAATGTTGTTGAGACTTGAGACATGGTAATATTTGAGAAAAAGCACTACTTTTCAATTGTTTTAAAATTAAAACTATTTTATTGAGATATTTTATGATTGAAACATTTCGCCCTTTTTCACCCCTATCCAAGGCTGCCATCCCCCAGATATGCCACTAGACTGAAAGTAGCTATAAAAAGATTATTGATATATGGACTAATCCAATGACCACATGTCTCTTATTACGACAGTGATTGATACAAATACACAGTTTACTTCAACAATTTCTCACGTTTTTATCTGCTAGTTGTCATTTTCAAATACATATCCATCAAGGCTCACGGGTAATTGTTATAACGTGCGGTTTGTGTTATGAATAATGTTGGCAAACTGTCTGCAACTGACAAATCTATTGCAATTCTGCTTACTACGGCTGACATTGATTGACAATTCTCCAACAAAAACCTTTGAAAATTCTGTTTCAACAGCCGATTACGGTAAGGAGAAAAGCAATAATCGCTCTTTAGCAACCTCACGCGGAAAGAGACCTAAAATCCATTTCAAAGATACTTGATTGGTAACTTGAACGGGGAGAAAAAAATGTTTATATAAAAGGTTTCAAAAGTCCCTGAGAGCCGCTCGGATAGAAAAGCTTAACTTGTTTTTATGAAATATGTCAATCGAAAAAAATTTAAAACAATAATTTGATGTAGAACACGTAAAGATCTTTCATGAAACATCAATTTTCTGCGAAACACCGATTAAAAATCAATAGACTTAGAGACCACATCAATCAATAGACCACAAGCTCTTGAAACTAAAGATTATTTGGCGAGTCTTGTCCTCAGTAGCATAATGTTCAACATTCTCCTCACTGAAACCGGTATCTAGTTTAACATTAAGGGCACTCGAAAAAAAGAGCACTTAAAAGTATTTATGTTGTTGATTAATATTTAATCCAAAGCCCATTTCTCCTTTTCTCGATTGTAATATTTACAAGTGAAGTTCCATATTTGAGATAGACTTGAAACTAGAGTATCAGTTGAAATAAGCAAAATACTTGAATATAATAGTTTTGTAGTCATATCTAAAACGACATAAAAGTAGATAAAAGACGTTCATTGTTTTCTCTGTGATGTTTGTTACCAGTTGAGATATCTTACGTTTAGATCGGCTTGTATGACAGCACAAAATCCCTAATTTTGTAACGAGAATTATTTTTGAATTCAAAGATTTACTATATCAAATATAATAAATATGTCGGATAAGACAAGGTATGTTTCCATGACTACATTGGTAATACTTAAATTCTGTGGATTGAGCATGTGACAGATGTCATGTACACTTCAAGACAAATATCTTCCGTAATGTATCGTCAAAACAGTTATAATGGTGAATGGCAAGTGAATGAAGTAATTTAATATTATAGAATTCCCTTTATTCTTTTTTATTATAAACGCTATTCAGCTAATAAATGAGGTAACTTGATATTCTTCAGTTCTTTTTTAATAATGAACCAATGATTTTGAAGATTCAATTCCTGTCGGGAATGATTTTATGCGAAAAAGAATTGCTGAACCTCATAATATACCTAAGGAATTTATGTGCTGAGCTGATACGTTTCCGCATTTTGAAATTTCAATATGGTTTACATTTTAATATGTAGCATATGATAAACCTATGATTAACTTTCTTCTCCCTAAATATGTTCTATATCATCTTTGATTGGACCAAAGTTACTAAATACAATACTAAAATGTCAGATAAAATACTAAAATTTATTGAAATAAATAAAACTAATTTTTGAAAAAACCTACCGGTAAATCAATTTCAACATACCGGTAAATAGCAAATAATTCAGACAAAAACATAAATTTCTATAACTTAAAATTTTAAATAATCGCTAATCGCTAGAATCAGGAATCTAAATAACAAACATAATTAATTTCGAAACGATTCAAATATCAAATTTCTTTTGAACAATCCTACATCTAACCTAATACCATTCCTGTCTAAAAACCTGGACTCTGATCAGAGCGTGACTAGCAGAAAAACCAATCATACCACATGCAATCTCAGCAGAAATTTTGCTGATAAGTATTCAATGAACTAACAAGAATTGATAAATGAGCTGTGCGTGTATTTGCTCAGTCAAAAAAATGCTTAAACATTGATAACTAAACCGTAATCTCATATGATCATATCTAGCAAAGAGCAATGAAAAAGTCATTACTTGACAGAACGCAAACCAACCATCCCAAACTGACAAACAAACAATTGCATCATGTCATAAATATAGACCCATCCTTGCGCAAATACATTAAGATAGATTGACACATTAATGTGAACTGAGACATGAGGTTACTAGCAAACAAATACCCTAGATCTGTGGTTCCCAAACTTTTTAGAGTTGGGACCCACTATTTATTATTACCACAGCTTATGGCGACCCATTTAACTTTCTATGACATATCACAGAACACAGCAATGGCTAATCATCGCAAAACTACTGTGTTTCCTCGAAAATAAGACCTGGCCTGAAAATAAGACCTAATTTGAATTTAAAAAATGATTTTAATTAAAATAAATTTAAAATGTGTGAGAGAGTAAAGGTTAAATGACCTGAGGTAAGGTGAAGATCACACCACTATTCAAGATTGTGTGAAGTCATCACTTGATTTTTGTATAGGAAATACGAATAGAAACAATGGATGTCGGTTTTTATATAATATTTATTAAAAAATCTCGTGATTTTCTACAATGTAATTTTATTTTTAATAAATAAACAAAAAAGACCTCCTCCAAAAAATCACAGTGTTATTATTCAAAAAAAAAAAACTAAACCCTCGCAATTTCGGGGAAACACGGTAAGAAGTGCTGTACAGTGTACAAAACTGCTATGCGTATAAAAGCCACATGGTCATTCTTTGTGTAGCAAATTTTTGTTTCTTTGAGAAGATCATAAAAATGAAACTTTCACAGATTAGAATTTAAATTCAATTTTTTTTGGAGATTTACGTATTCGAGTCGCCACCGATCCTAATAACTAGTATAATTAATCGAAGCTTTCTACATCTTTTCACGACCCACTAAGATTTCTTTCTTTTCATAGTTTGGGAACCGCTGCCTAGATTGAACAGTGAATGTATTAAAAATTAAAAAAGACATAGAATTACGAGCGATAAACACACCTTCACTAAGAATGTCATGACCTGAGAGACAACATTGACTTAATTATTGAAACACTTACGAGAGATATAGTTTTTCGGCGCTCCAGAAGTGTGTGTACCAATATGGAGGTAACTAATTTTGTTCGCCTACTTTACATCAAATAGTGTAAAGGGACTGAAGTCTATGGGCAGGGGGTTTATTTAATTGGCTAACACAGAATGTCCCGAACTCGTAATAGGACTAAAATAAGGAATATGGAATAAAATTATGGTCTAACCCAGCGATTCCCAGAAGGTGCGCCGTGGCGAGTTGCTAGCTAATGAGCTAGAAATAACGAATAGTAAGATGAAAGTATGTTTTCTATTCAAAAAACTCTCTAAAAATACATGGATTGAACGTAAATAATGAAATAATTGAAATTTTTATTAAGCCTGTTTTTGAATGCCTCATCAAGTTTTGGAAAGGATGCGAGTGCATTTTGAATTAGCTGAAACAAGATCAAATCTAACAATATTTTTATTTTAATTAGCTCCACGCACCCTCAGAAAATTGTCTGTAAACAAATTCTGCTCTGGAATACTCCACATAAACCTACAATCTAGTCATAAAAAATTAACCTGGACTGAAGTTTGCCCAATTTAGCCACCAGATTACAAGAGGATCTTCAGCTTGAAAAGATACCGTGACTGAATACTATGGGTCTGGGTAATTTGAATTTATGACATCATAATAGTACCATAATTGAAGTCCCTGATTAGCGCAAAATCGTGTACTAGTAATCAAAAGTGTTTACTCAAGTACTGTGTGCTATATTTATTGATGTGACCTATATTTAAAAAACTGAGTGAAATAATTGCATATAACCCCAAAAAAAGAGATTTTGACAGGCCCGCTGACTGTACATCAGTACACTATGATATTACATTATTACACTTTTAGTACATTATGATAAATTCATTACTGTATGTGCTTTTTGGTCTCTATTTTTTGTAAAGTTTGAACTTCACTTTAAACACGATTTATAACTTTCTTTCTTGCATTAGCGAATAAGTATGTGATTAAGATATTGAATACTATTCAGGGTGGGTGCTCCCGAAGTATGCGAACCAAGATGGCGGACATCGGAACGTAACATGGGTAACTGGTTAGGGTTAGGCAATAATTTTTTTCCACTTTTCCTTATTTTAGTCCTATTATCAGTTCGAAGACTAGCCAAGAGCCTCCCGTAGTATTTATACCTAAAATTTTGGCCTAACCCTAACCTAGTACACATATTACATTCCGATGTCCGCCATCTTGGTTCGCATACTTCGGGAGCCCCCTATTCAGGTTATAATCCGACCCACCGAGGACTTCATTTTCCCACATCCGGCCCGCCGACTAGAGAAGTTGCCCACCTCTGGTCTAACTGATCAGCAGTTACTTAAACCATCAAACTAGACTGCAAAAAATCAATTTCTCAACAAGTGCTAATTATAATAAAACTGAATAATTATTCTCAGTGCTCACCAGGACTCCATAAACAAATAAATATGGATCATAAAGCTCTCCCAGCTATTTAGTTTTATTACTCCTTTTATTGCCATTAGCTATCAATCACAATGTAATTGCCCTACCCAAGGCTAATACTATAAACATTTTAAAGCTCTCACATAAATTTTAAAACTATCGTTGCCAGAAATTATAAAGTAAAAGAACTGACACGTTTTCCTCAAGAAAAGTGGGTTTTTCATAACTTGGCAAAGAAGTCTCTGAGCAAGTTACAATTATGTAACACACTTGCTGTGTTCTGCCCTGGAGCCTGGGAGAGATTTCACCAAAAGTCCAAATTCATGTTTCGTTTCAAAGGCATCAGCGAAAAAGTGAGGTGATCATTGAAAAATTTCTAGTTTTGTGACAATTTGTCTTCATTATCTCACAAACTACCTCGAAAATTAAAATTCCGAAATCGCTACCACCCGCATAAGTAAATACTCTTTCGAACAAACCATTTTTCATAATTTTGATGTGCATGTCAAGTTTGCATTTACATCATTAATGGCATAAAAACTGAGTTTTTAAAACGACTTCATTTAACTAAGTTATATTCTAAAATTAAGATTGAGAAACTTCTAAAATCAGAATTGGTCATGTGCAGTAAAACAATCAATTTTATGATTTCACTGCTCTTGGAATGAACTTCATTGAAAGTTCAATAGCTGGTTCAAATCATTGATCAGATTTTTTTTTTGAAATTTCAGATTTTATAACTATCATGCTGGTTGCTGATTGAAAATAATCTTATTAATTTATTTTGACCATTCATACACTTCTGCGCCGAATCAAAACCTTGTGTAAGTCGAGATAATATCCTTAATGACACTAACATTAACACAGAAATAAGGATATGGTAATCTTTAGAAATTGTAGTATTATAGTACTAGCAGACAGTTGCACAAGAAGTGTTAATGCAGTAATGAAGAAAGGTACACTTCATTGATTCTCAGAATCTTTTCATAAAAAAACGACTACATATTAGAAATAAATGAATATTGAATAAAAATGAAGCATTATTGACCAATAACAGAATAATAAAATTGAATTTCAGTGGATATTGTATCAATTTATCCATGAAGAAATAACCAAGGAATTCTTCAACTAACTACCGTACTGAACTATGAGATAAATATGGTACTCTATTTGATAAAAAATATTCACACAATACAGTATCTGAATATCTACCGGTACCTTAATCATCAAACAGTTAGGCCTGTAGACTGCGGGAAATAAACCAAGTCCAGAAGTCTCTCAGATTCAAGCACTCTGAGTGAGCAGAAATGGTGACGCACAATTTTTATTTGAATAACAAATGGCATTTTGAATAACACCTTGTTGTGGCTTCTATTAGATGAGTGAAGCAGGTCTAGCCCACCTCTTCATACATCCAACTTGGCAATTCTGATTGGGCAATTTGGCATTAGGTGACTCCAATTATAATCAGCTTGACGATATCTTTTGAGGAATACTTTTCTATCCACAATACATTACTCTTGTTGACTAATTCGGTATCCAATTTGGCAATCCTCATAAAATTATTAATTTGGTGTGGCAAAAGAATTTATTCATTTTTTTTTTTTATTTGTTTGTATATTTTCCTTCCTTTTTACTTTTAAGTCTCGCCTTTTTTTCGCTTCCGACAGTACTGCAGTATGTATCATGTCTCGATGATTGTGTGTGTGTGTGTGTGTGCGTGCGTGCCTTAATTAGTTTTTTTTTTACTTTTGGGTGAGCGAACACGTACTACTTCTTTTATCAATACCTTTCCATCTAAAATCTGTACGTTTCAAACCTTACTCTAGGTTTTGTTCGCTTTCACTATTCTATAATCAGTTACTTTTACTTTTGTTTTTATCTATTTTTTTATCGTCTATTGCTGATTATGGAGTCGAAATAAACTTATACTTATAACATGATACGGTACGCAGCTACAGTCTGAGTTTGGTAAGGCTGAGGCCGTACTCGAACTAAACACAGAAACAGTCAAAATGACCAAACCAAACATCCCACACCTTGATTGAAGTTATTTGTTGACTTCAAATGATGTTTTTATTGATATTTACTGGGCTTTATAGCGTTAACGAAAAAGTAACGCCCATTTCCTTCGCCGTTCGAACTGAGCATTCGCTTTGTTTTCACTTTCAGCTATCCAAGGTCTTTGTTTACGTCCGGAATATTAGTGACGTCACGACCAGCTGATGACTTTTCAAGTGCTATGATGTGCAACAGAGCGTGCAAAAATTATTGCATGTTCACGATTTTAGATAGATGTCTGTCGGCTTGAGTAAAGGTCCTATAAATTTACGGTATAAATTTTATTAGAATCCCAGAATTTCAATGTAGTAGTAGTAGTAGTAGCGGTGGTGTGGCTCAACGGGCTAAGCGTTAGGAATACGCTCGCCACCGCACCTCCAATTACTCTGCGTGGGTTCGCAGGTTCGAATCCCATGCAGGGATGTTTATGTGCGAGAGGATTGCTGGACTCCTCGCCGCCGTTGGGTGGTTCACGTAACCGCTGGTCGGTTACGGCTTCCTCCACCACCAAGTCCATGCTTCCGAAAACAAACAATATAACTAATCCCATACCCGACTTGGAATGGTAACCGGACGAGAGGCCGTGGTTCGCCATAGGTATAAGCCATCTTATCGGCTTTCCTCTCCCCGGGATAAATATGTAAATCCTATTCTATTTTATTTCGTCAACAATGTCAAATAGTATACATACAACATTTCAAAATTATTTTCAAGGCATTGTGACGAGGATGTGACGAAGCGACCGTTAGGTCATCGAGTAAGTCACAACCTTTAAAAAAATATAAAATTACCATTTTGTCAACGAAATTGAGCTAAAGTAACTCACTGAAAATAAATTAACACACAAGAAAAACAAAAAGAAAACAAAAACAAAACTCAATTGAACAAGTCAAAACCATACTATGTCGTATGGCATATGCACAGTATAATTCATGCCTAGTCCAACTCTAAAAGGGAATAATGGTTTTTTACAGTTAATGTTCTATAGTAGAGTCGTATATTTCACGAAAATAGGACTCCAAATTCGCTGATAATGCCAGTTCTATAAATATCATCGATTTCGACATTTAAAATCGTTGATGTGATTCAGACAGGAAATGAACTAACAATAAACTCCCTTATAATGGCTTGGTATTAGTTTATCATGTGCATTCAGTCATACATTCCATCCCTGGCCCTGTGATTTTATTGAAAAATATGATATGACTGCACCATACTTGGAGTAGATATAGAGAAATGATGACTGACTTGCTATAATGACCCTTTATCCTCCATATTCTTCCAATACTTATTGGACACGTAGTGGACATAACGATCGTTTCAATATTATGTTGTTGTTATTGTTCTTCTTCGTTACCCTCATTATAAAATCGCTTTTCTTATCGAATACTGGACCAATTGCTTTAAAGTTTTCTGTGTTTAAAGTTTAATTTTTTTCCAGAAGGCTATTACTTTCATTTATTCCTAAATTTTCTACGAATCCTGATATTTCATTCAAGATTTCGCTGTTTTAAAATTTACTCATGTGAACACTGTTTTGAAACTTATTTCAAGTGGTTGCGTGATCAAGCCTGCAGGTATGGTACTGCTCAGTTACCGTACCACAGTGAAATTGACTTATTCCTTTTGCGATCTTACTATTACAGTAATGTCAAATGTAGGTTTCCTAGAAAATCTAGCCTACCGTATTTGTTAATTTTGGTAAGAGCAAATTGAATTGAGTTTTGATATGCCATAGAACAGGATTTCTCAAACTTTTGGTGTTATGGAGCCGTTGAAGAAGTTGATTGTTATTTAGGAGCCCACAATTCCAAAGCTAAACCTTTATGAAAAAATATGTTATAAATTAAAGCCATAAATGATGCTAAATTTCACAGATAAATTTCATATATATGTATATTGAGATGTGCTGTCTTGTCCATTAGGCAAAATAAGCACGTGCTTAGGGAGCAAAGGAAAATGGGGCACCACAGAAATTTTGGCGCACCAAGATGACGCACAACATGAACTCAGGTTGTGTACCAGGTTAGGGTTCAAGTTATGCGCCATCAGTTTTGTAGGCGATTAGCATCGTCATAGGCTGTCAAGTGTGACGTCGTTAATTAAGTAAGATATTAATCCACTCTATCCTCAACAGTAGCGGTAGCTCAGGGGAAGCGATGAGACACGATCAAACATTAGGATCGTGGTTCGAACCCCACATGGTGGAGTGAGTTGTAGGGGTGGACCACCAAACAAGGCAGACGGTAGAGGGGTAAAGGGGCAGGCAGGGCAGCAGCCAAGGAGAGCAGAGCTGGAAAGGAAATAAATAGGAGCCAGCATTGTAGTCAGCGAAATCGATCAGCGGGATGGCCAAGCGATAAGGGTGGAGTAAAAATGGAGACAAGAGTAAGGGAAGTCATCGAGGCGAAACATATCAAGACCCAGGGCAGTTGAGGGGGTAAGGGTCAGGCGAGAGCCAAAAAAATAGGAGCCGGCGTGGGAGTGAGCGAAATCGATCAGCCGGTATGGCAAGAGAACAGGGTGGAGTTAAGCAGCCAAGGAGAGGAGAGATGGAAAGGAAATAAATAGGGAGCGAAAATCGATCACAGATGGCCAAGCGATCAGGTTGGAATTAGATCAGCCAAGGAGAGCAGAGATGAAAAGGAAAATCGATCAGCGAGCCCCAGCGATCAGCATGCAGGTCCAATATCAGAAGCCAAACTATCCGAGGCTCAAGACAGCGAGCGAGGAAAAGGGTCAGCAGAAAATCGATCAGCGGGGTTGGCCCAACGATCAGGGCGCGAGAGTAGAGAGAAAAAAATAAAAAAAATAAATAAAAAATAAAAAAAAATAAAAGAAGGGTCAGCAGAAAATCGATCAGCGGGATTGGCGATCAGGGAGGGCGAGATCGAGCGGCCCAACTATCGAGGCTCAAGATAGCAAGCGAGGAAAGAAAAAGGCTCAGCAGAAAATCGATCAGGGCGCGAGATCGATCCGAGAGTAGAAAAAGGGAAATTGATCGAACCATCGAGGGAGGAGGCTCCAGATAGCGAGCATCAAGACGAGCGAGGAAAAGGGTCAGCAGATCGAACCATCGAGGGAGGAGGCTCAAGATAGCGAGCATCAAGACGAGCGAGGAAAAGGTTCAGCAGAAAATCGATCAGCGGGGATGGCTTAACGATCAGGGCGAGATCGAGCGAGAGTTATAGATAGATCATCGAGGCTCCAAGATAATAACAACAAGCATCCAAGACGAGCGAGGAAAAGGGTCAGCAGGGGCGAGATCATCGAGGCTCCAAGATATAACAACAAGCATCCAAGACGAGCGAGGAAAAGGGTCAGCAGGGGCGAGATCTAGCGAGAGCCAGAGATCAGGAGCGAGATCGATCGAGGCTCCAAGATAGCACGAGATCATCGAGGCTCCAAGATATAACAACAAGCATCCAAGACGAGCGAGGAAAAGGGTCAGCAGGGGCGAGATCATCGAGGCTCCAAGATATAACAACAAGCATCCAAGACGAGCGAGGAAAAGGGTCAGCAGGGGCGAGATCTAGCGAGATCGATCGAGGCTCCAAGATAGCACGAGCGAGAAAAAAGGGTCAGCAAGAAAATCGATGGCCCCAACAAACGATCAGGGCGAGATCGAGCGAGAGTAGAGATGAAAAGAAAAATCAACGAGCAGGGCGAGAACGAGCGATCGAGAGCGAGAGCGAGCATCAAGACGAGCGAGGAAAAGGGCAGTCCCATCGAGCATCGATCAGCAGTCCAGCGAGCATCAAGACGAGCGAGGAAAAGGGCAGTCCCATCGAGCATCGAGCGAGGAAAAGGGCAGTCCCATCGAGCATCAAGACGTCAAGACATCAAGGGTCAGCAGAAAATCGAGCATCCAAGACTCGATGCAGTCCCATCGAGCATCAGACGAGCGAGCAAAAGGGTCTAACGAGCAGGGCGAGATCGAGCGAGGATCAACCACACATGCAGGAGGACACAATCAAATCCACACAGGGTAAGAACATCCCCAGATCGAAAAAGTTAATGAGGCAGTTGAGCCCCAAGCCCCTAAATATGAAAAGGTTTCAGGGCGGAAGAGAGCGAAAAAAAATTGCGAATAGAGAAAAAGCCCACAGAGTACGGAAACATTCAGAACTGGTAGGGCGCAATAAAAATCAGCTGAGGGAAAATTGAGATGGAATGAAAAATAATATAGACAGCACTGGAAATAGAAGAAACCAGCGAGAGGGTTTTCAGCAACTGTTTTTGCACAAAAATCGTGAAAAATAGTCGTAATTCTGCCCCGAATTTAGTATGGAATGGAAGAATAAAACTCGTTATCTGCTTAAAAAGTTGTTTTTCAACGAGTGGCCTAATCGCGAAGAATGTTGCGCGGTAATTTTCGATTCCAAATTTTAGGACAGGACATGGAAGAGCTATGGCAGTCCCTGTACCGTTTATTGGACACGTAGTGGACATAACGATCGTTTCAATATTATGTTGTTGTTCTTGTTCTTTGACACGTTTTTAAAAAGTCGCTTTTCTCTTTGATTACTGGACTAATTGCTTTGAAATTTTCAGTGGTTGAAGATGAAATTTTTCTCCAGAAGGCTATTACTTTTATTTATTTCAAGTATTTCTGTTAGCTCTGTAAGATTTGTTTTTGTTTGCTATGACGTCACTAAACGTTCTGCGGATATCGGACGCCATTTTGTGTCCAACGGACCATCTTGCAATTTCAATTCACGCTGTCACAAGACAGGACCTTCTAAAGAGAGAGAAGTTCTGGTACCGTAACACAGCGCCGTGACACTGAACTAACTCGTAGCTGTCAAAAGCTTGAAAATCCATACAAATATGAGAAATAAAAAGATGAAACTTGGCAGGTGGGTAGAGTTGTGTTTCTTTTAACCATATTTGAAGGTTTCGCGTTTCTACATTTGAAGGAGGGGGAATAGGGGGTGTGCATTTCCGATACGTCGATAATATCTTTGTCAACCAATTTGCGACCACCGTGTTTTCGTCTGTTTGATTGCTGTGATGTGGTGCTTTGTTTATAATTTAACGAGTTTTGTTCAAAATAACCGTGTTCTTGAAATATATGACGGTCAGAAATGCAATTAGAAGCCCAATGTTTTCACGCTGTCACAAGACAGAAATTCTAAAGATAGGGTAGTTCTGGTACCGTAACACAGCGCGGTGACACTGAACTAACTCGTAGCTATCAAAAGCTTGAAAATCCATACAAATATAAGAGATAAAAGATGAAACTTGGCAGGTGGGTAGAGTTGTGTTAACCATCTTTGATAGTTACTTCTCCCCCCGGGATAAATATGTAAATCCTATCCTAATACGCCGATAATATCTTTGTCAACCAATTTGCGGCCACCGTGTTTTGTCTGTTTGATTGCTGTATGGCTGCGTATGCGATAGTCTCGGCGCAGCAGAAACGATGATCAAGGCTTGAAATCCGTGGTCGCACACTGGTCGTTCGGTCGCAAATACGTCTTTCGAGTGCCGTACTTTGGGGGTTTGTATAGCTTTAACCCCTTGTCGGAGAAAGTTAATACGAGGTTTAGCGTGTAGAATAAATGCCGCCAATGCACCCACGGTGAAAAGATTAACGGGTTAGATATAATGGTTTTTGTTTTATAGCGGTTTGAATGAAATTGTCCGCAGACTGGCTACACCACCCTAGGCCTGGTGAGTTGTCCGTGTAGTCGAATTGTCCATCAGCCCTAAACGGCTATGACAGTCACTGTACCAACAATTGTACCCCGTTTCGGGTGGCGTTAAGTTGACGCATGTTATTTAGTAACGTTTTTATGTGAAATGTTTGACTGTGGTTCGGTACCTGATCCGATAATACGGTACATAATTGACTCATATCACGAGATATTTCAACTGATGTTTCAATTGTCACAGGACCTAAAATATCTATGACAGTCCCTGTACCGTCACGGTACCCCGATACAGGTACTGGTAAGTCACCGCCGGTATGTTAGTCGTTGGTCACCGCATATGATTTTTGGGGAATTGTTCTGCGTGTCCATATATTTGAGCATTGCTCTCTTGTTTGTACCCAAGTCAGTTACCATAGCTGTTTCACTGTTCAGCTTCGTGCGGGCGTAGGGTACCCTATGGTTGGTTTTCGGTGAAGTGATGATAATATATTTTGTTTTATTCTAAGTGCCAAT
Source organism: Styela clava (assembly GCF_013122585.1). Lineage (NCBI taxonomy): Eukaryota > Metazoa > Chordata > Ascidiacea > Stolidobranchia > Styelidae > Styela > Styela clava. Next base: position 15,749,174 of record NW_024102836.1, read on the forward strand.
ATATTTGAGCATAGCTCTCTTTGTGTTGTTGTTGTTTGACACGTTTTTGGACACATAGCGGAAAACCTAAAAAGTCGCTTTTCTCTTTGATTACTGGACCAATTGCTCTGAAATTTTTAGTGGTTACAGATAAAAATGTTCTTCAGAAGGCTATCTTATCTATTTCAAATATATCTGTTAGCTCTGTGAGATTCGTTTTTGTTTGCTATGACGTTGCCGAACATTCTGCGGACGCATGATCACGTGCCATCGAACGTCTGCGTGAAGGCGGATTCTGAAAATCGTTGCTCAAAAATTGTACTGGTAAGTTTTTTGAGGTTACGGTACCGGTGGTGCTAAGGGTACGGTAAACCGTCCTGCACTGCTTCACTTGGTGTGAATATATTTGTAGACTGGTATCTGCTGTTATAATAGTGTGATAAATCGAATTAGTTGGTTTTGCAAAGAAGAAGCGTCTGGCAGATACGGTACCGGTACTGCGGTAAGTTAACGTACCACAGTGAAATTGACTTACCCCTTTCGTGATCTTACCATTGCAGTAATGTGGGTTTTCTAGCAAATTTAGCCTACCGTATTTGTTAATTTTGATAAGAGCAAATTGAATTGAGTTTTATATGCCAGAGAAGAACCGTTCCACGATCGAATAGCAGGCCTACATACAGGTACGGTACCGTACTCTGGTACTGCAGTACTGGTAGGGGGGTCTCATGTAGTTTCGTACCCAACATACTTCTAGTGGGCGTAGCATGAAAATTTTTCACGTATCAATCCTAAACCCCACCTGACTACACCATCCAAAAATAACGTCATTACGACGTCACAGTGACGTAATAGAGCCCTTCAAACTATACGAACTGCCATCCAAGACGCGCAAACGAGCACCCGAAATCGAACAGTTATTTCTCTCGTTTTCTCGTCGCAACGATTCCAATAGGAGAGAGATCGATAACGTCAGTTAGTTCTTTATCGTCGGCGCCAATGCCATTTCGGTCGATCGTGCGTATAATTTGCAAGCTCTATGACGTGATTGTAATGTCGTAGTGATTTAATTTTAGGATTGGGGGTTAGGATTGACATATCAAAAAAATTGTTATGCTACGCCCACTAGAAGTACGTTAGGTACGAAACCCCTGATAAGGTACGGTACCGTAGGCGTAAGGAACCGCAATAAATATTGTAGCCTACTTTATTTTTTTATTTAATAAGAAAAAATGAATTGCGTTCTTGTATTCCTCTTATTTCTCTCTCAGGACGCGGTGCGGGATGGACGTGTCGACGTCTCTGCGATGACACGATAATAAAACTCGTTTATGGGACTTGGAAACAAATGGTAAAAGTCAGGAACAGTTTATGCTCGGAACGATAGACAACGGAAGAATTTTGTTAAAAGAAATTTGAATAATTCTACGTGGTACCGGCAATAATATTGAGGAAACATGGTATTTGAACTGGACACAGAGAGAGCGAGGCCTGATCAATGTATTTCACGGAAAAGGCATGCATACTCAAGACTTTGGGTCGGTAACTGGTGTCAGATCTATCTGACTATGTCAATTTAATGACTGACCATCATTCGCCAATACACAGGATTTCAAATGTTGGAGTGAAAACTATCTAAATTCCAAACCCAAGAAGCAACGCCCGAAACGAGTTTTTATGTTTGTTGTCTACTCTTTTGTTGTTTACGCTTTATTGGTTTATCAGGTAAAACAGAAGCTAATCACCTGAATGCTATTATACGGATTTGCATTTTGGCACAGGCACCGTCACATAACTTAAAATTGTTTTCAACACTTTCGCTCATCAAAATTCATTTATAATTATACAAGTAAGCTTTGGGCGTCGCTTAATCAAAACTTTTGGATTTCACAACTGCCTTGCGGATTTCCGACGAAACACGAGTCTGCACACACTACGATAGATACCATAGTAGTGTTTCGAGCAACGGGGAATAAATTTTTTTTTTTGGTAGGATTCAATGGTGGCACCCAGAATTTTCTAAATTGGAAAGCGGCAATACAAAATACTAGACACGGAAAACACCATAATGTTGTTTTAAGATTGTCCGCGACCGAATGAAAACGCTTTTTTAGACATTGCAATACGCAAAATTTTCCCTAAGGATTCTTTGCTTGACTGCCTCCACATTGGTACGTACAGTACTGGAGCGCCATAAGTAATCTACTAACAGCTCAGATTTTTCGAATTCACAAAAATACGAATTAAAACAACATATAATCGGGCACTTTACCCCGCATTTTTGTGTCCACGGTCATGATATTTTCGGAGTAGTATTGCTTCCAAGGCGACGAATATGTATTTTTGATTTACTAAATATTTTAAATATATTTTTAATAGGTACTAAATCAAGTTGTAGGATACTTTCTGAAAATTTATAGCAGATAGTAGGATTTTCCAAACAGCGATAACAAATTCGCAAGATCGCAAAAAATATGTATCAAAACTAAATATAATCGGGCAGTATATTCTTAAATTATTATGTTCGCAGATTGCCGTGGCATTTGAAGCAATGCTTTCATATTTTTATAAGTTGAGGCAGCCGCGTGTTACCATAAACACATTTGAATTAATATAGAAAGACATTTTAAATACTCGTTGTTGTCATGGATTGAATATTGTGCAACAGAAAAGGCAATCATACACCCAAAAATTAGGCTCTCTTAACGAAAGCGTAATTGCGCGAACTTCCGGTTTCGAAAATCGTTAAAATTCTGTTGTGTTTGGTTTTATTGTTTCTTCACACAGAGTACGGCTGCAATAAACGCACCCTGAGTCCGCAAAGGTTTTTGCCCATGCGAAAATGGTCCGCGACCAGAAAAGGTTGGGAAACGCTGCTCTAGGTATTGCCCATTTTCCCGATCTCTTCGTTGCTCTTTTCTGTGTTTTGTGTTGTCAAGTTGTAGACGAAAGATCGAAATAAAATTGTATTGTATTATATGACAAGTAAGAACCGTTCTGCAAACGAATTTCAGGTACTGGTAAGTTACTGTACCGCATATTATTATCGGAGAATCGATATTTTTTTTATTTTGCCTTGGTAACGTAATGGATAAGTGACTAGGATCACTTGGTATTTCAATTCACGTTGAAATTGGAAGTGGGACAAAACAGGCTTTAAAGTGGTCCGGAGTAGGCTACCCGTCAATCAAGTCTTCGATCTAGTCACACTAGAGTGATTTTGGCGTTTACAAGCCGTTAATCTCCGTTCTCGGAGCGGGAAAGCGTTCGCCCGGAAAATGGGATTTTTTCAAGTGGCATTAGGGGTGGGGGCAGTGCCTCTACCCCCTCAGTTGTGAGAAAACGTGTGGAAAGCCACGCCGGCTTGATACCTAACCCTGAAACGTCGCTTTTCTCTTTAATTACTGGACCAATCGCTCTGACATTTTCAGTGCTCGACGATAAACATTTATTTACTTCAAACGTGTCCATATATTTGAGCATAATTCTCTTGTTTTTCGATGGCAATTTTGCGAGCTGCCTGTTACAACAGTTAGATGGCGATTACGAACTGGTTCACAATTCACATGTTCATAACCATCAGCTTGATTCAATATATTTGACCACCTGCCCTTTATATGTAGAATACTGTTGGCTTATCTTAGGCTAGTTTGTCGCAGATTTTTCGGGTCCCATCTTTGATTAATACAAAGAACCAAAATTCTCCGGAAGACAAAATTGCCATTTAGTTATTTGGAAGTCGGTGCTGGGTTACACATCTATCTATAGAATCAATAATTACCGTATTTTATCCGTCAGTAGTGGGATTGAAAATCAAGAACCGGTTTTCTTCTGCGTCGAACTCATTAGCAACAGGCTCCCTCATTTCAGAAAATGTATGTATGTCAATGTCACCAGCATTAACATGACACGCTTTACATAAATCTAATAAATGAATTCCTAAACGCCAAATATAGCAGTAGCACATAACCCACTTCTTGACCTCATACCAAGTGCAGTTTTAAGTATTCTGTGGCGTCTGCAGCTGCCGCAAAACCATGGCGGTATTTCCATACCATGGCCTCTACGGCAAAACCTATGGCGACTGACTTCTTAGCTGCCACAAACCAATGACGAGCTGCCGTTACGGTACCGCGGCAGCAAATTGAAAACCAATGACAGGTAAAATTTTGCTGCCGTAACCACGGCAGGTGGGCCGTAAAGACACGGCGGCCCCTTATGGTGATAAATATTGGGTAAGTTGGAACGTTTTTCTTATGGATACAGTTTTGATAGATTTGGGGTTAGGGTTTAAGTAGATATAATTCCGCAGGATCAATTAAAATCCGGTACATTAACATTACCATATTCTGTGCTGTAGCTACGTTTTCCCCCTAATAGATATGCATTCCCAATCAGCATATGCTCATAGTTAGTATGCTCTCAACGTACCACACTTCGAAACCCAAAATCGAACATGTATCGAAAAATTAAGAGTTTATACGGCCAATTTCGCACCCGGCCCAGTTGAACGAAGGGATTTTTGCAGGGATTTTCTCCATATGCAACGAACCATGCAGATGGACTACGTAACAATGCAGGGAACAATGAAATAAAGAGCAAATATTCGGAAGTTTCCACTCATTGGTCGAAATTACTCAGCTTCGCTCTATGGCCGTTTCTATTTTCGGGTTAATATTTTTCGTCTGTCAAGCTCCATAATACCCTACTGCTCAGCTCCAAGCTGTGCTAGGAGTACAAAAGCTGGGTTTACGATCTCGTAACTGTGTCTCTCAGAATCGTGATAGCGAAATCTCGTTAAATGCGATTCACCAAAGAGTTCGTAAGCACGGTCACTAGCATTCTCTCGAAATCTTACGCACGGTCGCAGTTGAACAAAATGCACTGACTGATCACTCAGCCGTATCAGGTGTCGCCGCTCACGGTCGAGCGTGTTTCGCCTTGGCGGTAACCTATCGGCTTTCTTTGCTTCACCTTTGCAGCCTGCGTTTTGAAATTTTGTTCATATAGCAGTGGCGTAATCTATAGACTGACGGATAGGCTACATGGAATAAATGCTGAAGTTACAGAGAGAGAGATTTATTGCCACAAAACAAATTACATATTGTGAACTATTTGTGTGACAGACAATAAAATCAGTGCGTTGCCAAAGCTTGTTAAGATTCTATATTTTTAATTGAGTCTATAGTCCTCTATTAAGGTCCTTTCACTTGCATCTAGCGGATTTTTTTCTTTCGGATACGACATGGAGAGATTGTTGGGCTTTTCTTCTGCAAGCTTCAATATAGGTAGCCATTTGTGAATCTGTGTTTATAATACTGTAGGCCAATGCTAGAATAAACAAAAACAATGACTTCAACAACTGAACAATCTCTGAATCTCAACCCTAGTTTAATCTGTAAATGCGGCAGATATCCCACAGCTAAGTTAACGGCACTAGACTACATACACGCTTACCCGAGTAAGGCCTTTTGATACTATGTCAATTTTTACAAAGTATGCTAACGTCTCAACGAGCCTATTTTAATTTGAATCACTGCTGAGAGCAATCCGAACTGTTAACGAGGCGAAGATTGTCCTCGTTAGCTAGCGAGCTCTTCAGCGCGTTAAAGAACTTTCGTGAATACCGATTCTCGGTAAAATGTGAGAAGAAGGCACTTTACGAGACGTCTCATTTGGCGCCAAAAAAATTTTCTTGAATAATTTCTCTCGAATCTTTACGAAGCTCTGTGAATACCATTTTTGCTTTTCACGAGAAAGTCGGTGCTTAACTAACACGTTACGCGGTAACGAAGCTTTGTTAATGGGGCCCCAGACGGCCTACCGGCGAACTATTTTCATTGGTAGATTTCAAATTCCATTATAATCAAACAATTCAAGCACAAGGAAATGAATACACCCTGTGATCGCAAATAATCCTATTCAGGTAATGAAACTGCCGTGGAAAGTATGCAAACGAAGTCACTATATAATAAATTATTAGTCTTGTGTCGTGGCCCCCCTCGAACTGCTTCGTAGCCCCTGTAGGGAGCACCCGGATGAGAACCACTGCACTAGTACAATCAAGTGATTTTACATTTAAAAATGACGCTACAGCGCTGGACGTCCTACAGTGGGTTGCAAACATCGTTTATGTGAATCAACACCTTATTTATTCATGAGTCTCAAGCTTTACCTCATAGGCCGCGAGCCGAGGCAATTTATCTTTCAGTTTCGTAGCGCACATAAGGTAACTACCTGAAAATGATTTTAAAATGTTCCTTAGAAATTTAGTAACAAATATTGCCTTGTTCCCACTTCCAAAAGGTGCACGTTTCACAGAAAAGACGCTTTTACTACAATAAATATGTGTTACCATCTGTCCTATTTTCTCTGCTTTTCCGGTATCATGGGCCAATCAACGCAGACTTCTGCATGACGTAACAATCAAATTAGTCAGCTGTAGGTGGATCCCCAGTGGTCGGATGAATATCACATGTACTACTACTGCTCGCTTTTGCGTTGAGTAGCCTTTCCACAGTTTTTTTCAGTTATTATTAGTTCAGTTATTCTAAGGAGGTGTTGAAAAGTACAAGTAAGATATTAAACACTTGTATATCCTTACCATAAATAGCAATTTTAGTTAAGCACAAGACGTTGTTAAATCGGTACGGTGCGGTAACTCCAAGGAAGGCTAGACCTAGAATAATATGTCACAAACAACGATATTTTCTAGCTTGCATGAAAGGTTTATGATTAATTTAATGACTCTTCTTGACTATTCAGCAGACCTATACTACTATATAGGCCACAGCATATTTGGAAATAGATATTAATGGCTGTTTCTGTAATGCACGGTTGTGTGAAAGAGAAGAAAATAATCAATTTTACTAATGTCGGTCGGTCTAAATCTAAATTCATAGAGTCGACAAGAACCTGGGAAGCAATGATAAGTTATGCCGGAGTGGAAAGAAAGTAGCATTGGAAACGGTTGAGAGGTGAGAAATCGAGTTGTAGACAGACAGTTGATGTTTCAAAATATAGTCTATAGTCCATACTCATACTATCATAGGGCATTTCGGACTGTGATATATCAAAATTTAGTGTAAATATAGTCTAGTAATGGTATGCAAACACTGCTGGACTGTAGTACATGCAATGAGCATATATACGCTCATTGAGTACATCAGATAAAATGCATTATGTATTCAAGGTATTAGTTAGTATTTAGTGGTATTTTTACACTCATGCTGTTCCAAATATGATTTTCTTCCTCATTTTAGATACTGTACTACAAAAGAAAACGGCAATGTTTCACCAATCCGACCTAACGCAGGCTCTAATCACTGCTGCTATCAGTGCTATAAAATGGATTAAACAAGAAGTCTTGAAGCGTAAAGGTATATGAGAATCATAATAGTTGCAAACAGCTTAGATGGGCTATTCATATTGAAATACTTTAGCACTTTTCTGCAATTGGAACTGCCCATCAAACTCATATTGTAGACACTTCATTGAGGTTTTCAATTCATTTTTTTCTCAACTATGAAGATCTTTTGAGGCTAACGAGGCATTAATAAATAAAGCTGATGAATTTGTTTGTTCACTGTATGTAGAGGATATGAAGAATGTAAATGATACCAGGGCACGTCTATTTAACACTGGCAAACATAAGGATCATACTCTCCACCCAACAATGATTCACTGAAGAAGCATAAGGCCCTCAAATCAGTTCTTGAGTTGGCAAACTGCAAGTGTAAGAAAAAATAGTCAAAGTAATTTATGCAAGTGTGCCAAAATCAACTTAAATTGCACATATTTTTGTTTTTGTATTGACTGCAAAAATCACAGTACACTTATAGAGAGGCGCAGTTTTTACCACTTCATGGCAGCTCCTGCCACGAACGAACCGCGGCAGCTTTTGCCATGGTTTTATAGCGCTATTCAGTAATCAGTATTAACGGTATATTCACAAATGAATGTACCATATTTTAATTGATCATGTGGAATTATATCTACTTAAACCCCAACCCTAACCCCAATTCCATCAAAACTGTATCCATAAGAAAAACGTTCCAACTTATCCAATATTTGTCACCATAAGGGACAGCCCTATCTTTACGGCCCACCTGCCGCGGTTACGGCAGCAAAATTTTACCTGCCATTGGTTTTCAATTTGCTGCCGCGATAACGGCAGCTCGACATTGGTTTGTGGCAGCTAAAAAGTCAGTCGCCATAGGTTTGGCCGTAGCGGCCATGGTATGGAAATACCGCCATGGTTTTGCGGCAGCTGCAGACGCCACAGAATACTTAAAACTGCACTTGCTTATATAGGAAAAGTCGATTTTCGAGATAGGGGATTTCGAAAACAATTCAGAAGAAAGTGAATTAGATATTGTAGTTGATTTAATAAATATCATTTATTTGTTTGTTTTTTCGGACATTTGTTAGTGTCGTAGTCCTGTTTCTAGAAATAATATTGCCTTTGTTCAAATACATAACCACATAAACTAAAATAAGACTAATTGTAATATTTTTGTTCACTATGTTATGTACATATTGTACATTCATTTAATTTTCTTGACTTTCCCGGTAAATTTCTAAGTGAGAAATAACTGATTTATTTGTGTTTTCGTGCTCACGATGTTAATTTGTGACTTCATTGCTTAAAAATAAATACGTTTGATAGCTTCTATAAAATGGATGTAGCTTTTTATGCTGTTCTTGTTGTAAACTGCTTGTGGTTATTACATAAAATTTATTCGCTAATGTGAATCAGCGTTGTTGGTGTCGCTGCTTTCGAGGTCACTTGCGACTCCTGTCACACAATTAAAGTATTTTTTGTTGTTGGTTACATGTATGCCATATTTTTCGTAATCTACCTAATAAATTATGATTGACTGAGGAAGTCCGATTTTGGTCAGGCAAAACATTACAGGAATACATTTGTGTTAGTGTGCTGTAGGGCTCTCGAATTGCATAGTTCTTATGTATGTGTTGTAAACTTATGGTTATTGAATTTCCGGGAACCTCTTATATTCAATTTCGCATCAGGATTGTGGAACAAGCTGTAATGCGTTCAGTATGTTCATTTTCACGAATTCATTTAGTTATCAGATGTGCGGTACGAAACTCATTTTCTGGGCTTTTTCAAAGCCTCGTCTCACGGCCCATATCCATGGTAAAGATCTACAAGTGTTAAATAACTTACTTATACATTTTTCAACAACGTCTTAGCATAACTTAACTAATAATAACTAAACGGGGCTATGGAAAGGCTGCCCAACTAAACGCAAGATCGAACAGTAATAACTAATATTCATCCGGTCGCTAACAGCTGATTCGATTCAATTGTTACGTCATGCAGAAGTCATTGTTCATTGCCGAAAATATAGAGAATATAGGACAGATCGTAGCACATATTTCTTGTAGTAAAAGCGTATTTTCCGTAAAACGTGCAACTTTTGGAAGTGGGAACAAGGCAATATTTGTTACTAAATTTTTAAGAAACATTTTAAAATCATTTTCAGGTAGTTACCTGATGTGCGCTACGAAACTCACTTTCTAGGCGTTTTTCAGGGCCTCGGCTCGCGGCCTATCACTGTAGCCGTTCCTTTCACAAGCTGCGAATAACGAAGTCGAAACCCAAGTTGATAAAGTTGAGATCGACTATGGTAGAAAGCAGGCTGTCTGTGCCAGCAATACTGCCTATTGAAAGTGATTTAGTCGAGACATTATCTTTTGACCAAATAATTTCTGAATTTGCTTCAATGAAAACTAGACTTATTGAATTTGGAACTGTCAATAAATTTTTACAATTACTGCTTCAATTCTTTTGTTGTGTGGAATTTTATTCAGCTTTTACGACGGTGTTAAGGAGACGGCATTTCGCGCCATACTGCGTTGTTACGCCACTAAGTCCATGCTTCCAAAAACAAATAACTGGCTAACTAATATCATACCCGACCTGGACTGGTAACCGGACGAGAGGCCGTGGTTCGCCATATGATTAAGCCGTTTTATCGGTTTTCCTCTCCCCCGGGATAAATATGTAAATCCTATCCTTGTTTCGCGATTCCCAAATTTGGCACAAGATGGCGTCCATGAACTTGTTAACCCTTGACGTTAACATTAGGCAAGTTGGTTGCCGGCCGTTGTGGGTTGGAACTGGTTTGCTGAGAAGTTGGTTCTTCCGTAGTCTCGTATTAGGTTAAATACGGGCAATAAAGAGAGATTGTTCTTCACTACAGACAGATTCAAAATAAGCTCAGATAAATTAAAAATGGTAAAATGAATACGGAATACTAGAGGTGGAGAGACAAAGAACGCGATAGACAGACAGAATCAAAATAAGCCTAGAGTAGGCTACCATTGAATTGAAATAGTAGAATGCACGCTAGATACGGAATGCTAGAGGTGGAAAGACAAAGAACGAGAATAAGTACCGGTATTGTGTCGGTATATTTGTATGAGGATATTTGAGTCAGTGAGCATTCTGACAATTCTGCAATTACTGTACTGAATTAACAATGCCCACGCACTGATGCATTTTGGCATTATGCAACACATTTTTATATACAGATATACCATACCCGGTACCGGTATTGTAGTTTTGTTATGATTTGATTCTACCAGGATATGGTACGGTATAGTACTGTGGTTCGGTACGGTACCGGTTACACTGTAATAATCCATTCTGCCCTTGCTGCCTTGTCAGTCCTGTGATCAAAGAATCATATATTTTTATTACGATACTTTGATATGCCTTGATATTACTGCGACTTAAAATTATAAGGATTCACCGAGTTATTTCAATTTTTCATCGGGACCGTAGGTTTGGAAAGTTTGAAACAATCACGCTCTACAATTTTTTAAAAATATAATAAAATGACAGCGAGAAATTTCTCGAAGGAAAATTTTGAAATGTCAATTTTTCATTCTACAGTTCTTACCCAGCAACTAATCAATTCGACTATTCTAAATATTAAAAATATGTAGTAAAGTGAACACTATTTCTTATCATAAATAAACAGTAGAAAATGGGTTCTTCCATGAGCTCATTGGCTGCGTGTGCGTGCGGAAGGAACATTATAACAATAAATAATCGAAGATACTTTTTCCAAACTAACATTGGGGAGGGAGGCTTTAGTTATGTTGATTTGATCGAAGGAAAAAAAGACGGACAATTTTATGCTCTGAAACGGATTATCTGCCACGATAAAAAAGCTCGAGATGAGGCTTTAGAAGAAGCGGAGTATTGTAGACAATTTCATCACGATAATATAATTCCTCTTGTGGACCATTGTGTGGTTGATAAGGGCAGATTAACAGAAGTTTGGCTTTTGCTGCCGTTTCATAAACGAGGAACATTATGGGACGAATTTCAACGCTTTATTAGTAAAAAAGAATGGATTGAGGGAAGGAGAGTTTTGCGAATTTTTTATGGGATATGTAGAGCTGTGGAAGCGTTTCATACTCACAAACCTCACCATTGGCACATCGGGATTTGAAGCCAGCTAATGTTTTACTAACCGATGAAGACGTACCTGTGTTAATGGATCTAGGATCTGTTGCACCTGCTAGAGTTGAAATCAAATCTTTTTCTCAGGCGCAAGAGTTACAAGATTTAGCCGCGGAACGATGTACAATGCCTTATCGAGCACCTGAACTGTTCCAGGTTAACATTCACACCATTATTGATGAGAAAGTTGACATTTGGTCACTAGGTTGTATTCTATACAGTCTTATGTGTCTTGAAGGCCCCTTCGATAAAGCTTGGTTAAAAAAGGATTCTGTTCATTTAGCTGTCCAAAACAGAAAGTTGGTCTATCCAGATAACCACCCTTTCCTCCAAGTTTTCGAAATCGTTAATGAGCTTATGGTTCTTGAGCCAGAAACGAGGCCCAACATAGAGTGGACTATTTCTCAAGTTGAAAAATTAAGAAATTCACAAATGGATGATTCATAGGAGTGATCTCAATATTCGTTTGATTTTGTATTTCCTGCCTCATGCTTTGATTAACTTTTCAGAATAATGTAGCCTAATTCTAAAGCAAGTTGATTATAATACAAACTTCTGTCATTTAATTTTGATAATCAGATGATAATCAACTATTTATTTTCAAGTTCAGCCTTCAGTTATTGATCAAGCAATTACTGTATATCCTCGCCATTCAAGCCGACCTCCTAAAGTTTTTTTTTTTAATTCGCATATAAGCCACAAGCGATCATGTGTATGACAACCAATCACAGACTGTTATCGCTGGTATAGCGTACCAAGCGAGCGCGCTTTGTGTGTGTGAGAATTTAGCATGGTTCGAGTTGTATTCATTAGAATTAAGTTAGCATAATGTCGTTTCATTTGAGTGTGATCACTGATCAGAGTTTTATGCGTTTAAGCCTTAATTTGGCAATTTTTTGTTGAGTTTTTAACTCCGCTTACATGCGTGGATATACAATTCCACAGAAATGCCATATCATGGAAGTGGATTTGGGGCTCCCGAAGTATGCGAACCAAGATGGCAGACATCGGAATGTAATATGTGAACTAGGTTAGGGTTAGGCCATAATTTTAGGTATAAATACTGCGGGAGGCTCTTGGCTAGTCTTCGAACTGATAATAAGACTAAAATAGGGAAAATTGGAAAAAAATTATCGCCTAACCCTAACCTGTTACCCATGTTACGTTACGTTGTCCGCCATCTTGGTTCGCATACTTCGGGAGCACCATGGATTTTATCAACAGCCTCTATAGACTGATTATGATGTAAGGTTAGGTTTACACCTTTTTCATTCATTTGACATTTAAGGTATTCTGGTGCTACATACTGTTCTGATATGTGTATGAGAATCAGGGCTTTTTTAGCCCATTCTCACATTGTTGCAAATTAACAGAATTTCTTTAGTTACAAAATTATCGTGGTGCTTAGAAGTCGGTGGTAAATTCTGTGTTATTATAAAATTACAGTAGTCTAATAGTGGGGTCTAGCTGCTTAATTTTTTGGTGTTTTACATTTTAGCTTTAACAAGTTTGATTTTGCATGTTTATCAAATTTATTCCTATCAAATCCCTATCAATATATCCTAATGGATATTTCAAGTATTTTGATATTTCATTCTGTATTATATTTTACATGACAGTTTTAATTTAGAAATTTGAATTGAAATGTCACTGTTATAAATTCGATTTTTTTTATAAATGCTGATTTGTAATCTAATCTACTTGTGTTCCACCCTTCATAAGGCTATAAGCACAAGCAAAACGTTGTACCAGGGTGTAGCCGTGGCCAAGCAAAATGTTGTACCGACTACGGACCCATGATAACTCGAAGCATGCAATTTCAAAAAACTTTTTAATTTTATAACTTTAACGCTCTTGTGCTAATGGCCTTATATGACATGCCTTCCTTTATACAATTTAATGGTTTGAAAAGGAAAAATATATATCGTAAATTCTTTTGTTTTTGCGGTGAAAGTTTGTTTCCTTATTTGTACCACTCTTGTAGACGTTCATGTATCTTTTAAAGTTTTGAACCTTAAATGAATGCTTATTATTCTTGTGCAATATTTTTAATATTGTTGCATCTTAAATTATTTTGTGTATTTACTTGATTTTAGTTTTAATTTTAAACATGAATGTCATTTCATGCTGTGGATGACTCTTAATCCTGAAAGAAACACCCCTATGTTGACGAAGCCAAAAGTAACATTTATTAGGGTGGACAACTTTCCTAAATAAAATAGTTAAAGTATCAGGATTTTGTGTTGTGTCTTATTTTAAATTTTCTGTATTCTGTCTAATCCAGTGTTTCTCAAACTTTTTGAGGCGTATTGAAATATCCAAAATAATGCAGGCAAGATAAAATCCAACAAATATTATTTTCAATTAGCTCCATACCCCCTTGAAAAATTGCCCCCTTGAGTGGCGCGGCCAACTGTTTGAGAAACGCTGGTCTAATCTATATTGATCGTGTTATCTGTCCTGGGAAAATAGCTCTTTAGTATTTATGTTAACCTTCAACCACATACACTGTAAATATTCGTGTCTTTCCTGTGCAGAAAATAATATATAGAAATAGATTTGGTCAATCGATGTCGTACAAAGATGAAAATGTTGAAATGTCAGTGGAGATAGCGACATCGAGTGTTTCGTTGGGAAATAACGAACCATCAGATGAAAATCGTGAAAAAACAGATGACCTTTCACCTGCGCCTGACGCTGAAAATGAAATGGGACAACTTAAATCAAAATTGAAAAAAATTAAGGGGAAGAAAAATGAAAATAAAGAAGAGGGTGAAAATAAGGAGGTGGAGATAGAATTTGCTGAAGGAGATGGTAGTTTTATGTGTGGGGTTGTAGAAGGCTTCTATGGTAGACCATGGACAACTGCTCAAAGGAAAGAACTTTTTCAAAGGTTGGCGTAGTTGGATTTGTTATATAATATGATTCAAATCAATAACGCACTGGTTGACTGTATTAAACCTCAATTAACTTGCACAGATCTACATTTAAGCAGGTATATTAGTCTGGAACATGCTGTGGAATCAAAAGGTTGACATGTTTTCTTTGGAAGTGTCGTTGTTCAAACTGCTCGAAGTCTGAATCATAATTTTGAAATCTAGATCGAATATCCTCCTTTCATTAATAATGAGGTCAAAATTTTCAACTCAAAAATTATTAATTTCACTAATCGTTTTTAACAATCTGTAAAACAAATCAAAGTATTTATTATCAAAATTCGATTTTCTTAGAATTTCGAGTTTGAATATTTCGTAAGTCTGACTCAAAAATTTTTTTGAAGCTGGAGTCAGGAGTCGAATATATTTTTACTAAACTTCTAAAGATCTCTCATTTTATTCAGAATGAAATCGATGGGAATGAATACTTATCTTTACGGACCGAAAGATGATTACAAACATAGATTATACTGGAGAGACTTATATTCTATGGATGAAACAGGTAAAGTTTCAATTTTTCCATTGGCTTACGCTGGTATGCAAGAGTCCACCATTTATTTGAAGACGAAAAGGTTGAAAATTCTTCGTGTTCCAGCATTGCCTACTCACTTTTTACACCCTCTCTCAGTTCGTGATCTGGTCGTTTGAAACCAACCCAAGTTGTTTAACCTGTGCAGTCAGAGGGGTGAGTGGTGGTGCTGGGGTTATGGGGGGCTTGACCCCATTTAAAAATGTTCTTTAGAAGAGTTTCTAATTTTTGCCTAAAACAAATCACAATTTAGTTTTACGGTAAGCGCATCGCGATAAAAGCGCATCATGAAACGGGCCAAGTTTTCATTTTACTTTGAGATGTTTATACTCTGAGCAAGACTCTGAACTAGAGTTAAAAGTTACTATTTATTGCAGGGTTTAAACTTCGTCTACCCCAATTTTTTTACAGAGGGTTAGGCAATTCCCTCCAATTATTTTCCCTCCACTCGATATGGGACAATATTAGTGAATTTTGGAATCACTGATTTAAAACAAGCAGGCGCCTGAAATCAAGTAGCTTTTAGGTTAGGCAAAATTCAACTTTTACCTGTTCATTATAGTTGGCCGAAATTGTTTTACCATGAAAGATTTCTCAGTTTGAACATGATTGGTAGCTTGAAGTCTATTTGGTAATGTTAATAAGGAATATGGTCCCTGAAACTGAGGTAAATTACCCCGAATAGGTCAGAATTTTTCTTTTTTTGTGGGATTTTAAATTAAATTTAAATGGCAGGATATTATCTGAAGATAGCAATCAATATAAGTTAACTCCTTAGCAATATGTTACCAAGTTAATATGTGCATGAAGAATAACTGCTAACATAACTAGTAGGCTTGCACGTAATTTACGGATTTACGGAATTACGTAATTATTTGGAGTTACGGAAGGGAAATTACGAATTACGTAAAGTCGTAATTATTGCATTGAAACGAGCTTTCTTCAAAGCAGTCAATTTCGTCGATTGCGAAAAATGAAAGCTCAACAGTAGGAAGAGAGTTCCGGTATTCGCAGCCGTTTTTCTCTCTCTTGTTACGTAGGTGAAGGAAGGCCTGACGCGTTGCCATTTACTAACCTATTATCAACTTCTCTGGCATGGCCAATGTAAATTATTAACGTAGTTAAGGGGGAAGAACTGAGTAGGGCCGTTTGACGCCAACACACCTGGTTTTAACTTCTCCCGTAACTTAACCGTAGATAAGGGATAGAATTGCGTTGAGACCTATTGACGCCAACACACCTGGTTTCAACTTCTTCTCGCTTCTTATCTAGCATGGCCGTGGCCAATGTACATAATAACCGTAGATAGGGGGAAGAATTGTGTTAAGACTGATGGACGTTAACACGCCCGGTTTCAACTTCTTCGTGTGAAATGACTAATGAACGCAGAAGATCAATCTTTCAAACATGGTCTATCAAACATTTGTATCCATTTTACTTTTATTTATTATTTACTTGTTCCAGTTTTTCGTTACTTATGGTATATAATATATATGTTCCGTTTCTATTTTATAGTCACGCGTTTAACTAGTGGGAATTCCCCACCAAGTGTGGATTAGCAATGCTTAACCATTCTTTATTGTTAATATGAACACTTGATATATGAACATGGAATATCATACTGTTTTTGGCTGTTTTATTTCAGACTTGGGGTATAAACAGGAAAAAATCCATAACATTTCAGCACGACGATCTTGTGAAATTTAACGAAGAGCTTTCGCGACGAATTGGAACCGAATAAGCGAAAAGAGCGATTGATCACTCGCGCCAATACCTCGCCGTGATAATTAATGTCGCGCTTATCAAATAGCAATATGACGACAAAAGAGAGATTGCGTAATGAACCAACGCAACTTCGTCTTCTCGGCATCGGTAAAGCGATTGAGACGGCAGAGAAACAGCAAAACGACGGATCATATATAATCAAATATGAGCCAGTGTGTTTATTCTGTGCGAGATCCATTTTCTATTACAAAATCTTGATGTTCTGTTAACGGTTTTATCGTTATATATCTGTCCGGACTTGGCCTTGCTCATGATGTTTTCCACAATTCCTCTCAATATTTCGGCCATATATGATTAACTGTCTTACCAAATGCGGCAACTTAGTTTGATTTATCGTCGACTTGAATACCACCGGCACTCGACCAAACTTGTGTCAATCTTGGCCGATAGGATCGACGACTTGAGTTAGCAAATAAATGTCGTGAGTGTAAAATAAATGTCACAAAATGCATTGTTTTGCGATATAACTTTGTGTTTTCGGAGAAGGCATATCATATGAGTTCCATATTTAAATTATACTCAAATAAATAATATTTGAGCTTAAATTTATCGCAAATAATGTTATAAACATTCAGTCCGCGAAATGATTGAATGTAAAATGAAGCATGGTAATCGGAATATCGTCAATAAGTCGACATCAATAATTATCATTATAAAATGCTAACAAGGCAGTAATATCGGATAATGCAGAAGACGCTGCAAAAACAAGTCTTCGTCGCGAGGAAATCGCAAGTATAATCAAACGAGAGAATACGCTCGTCGTTAGTTAATAAATTAGAAACCCGTAATTTTTATTCAGCACTAAGGTGGTTTTAAAAAACTATCGTTTCCATAAATATCCGTATACCAGTGTCGGTAATAATAAAATAAAATTGATCGCATAAAAATGGGACGGTTAATTTGCGAAGGTGATAAAGGAAAACCAAAGCTAACACAAAAGACAAAAATCAGAATAAAATTAATTTGAATTCACTCCTCGATATTTGCCTTTAACATCTGCCGACGGCGTGTAGTACTGCCAAGAATATGAAAACCCAACTTCAATGTCCCATTCGGAAAAGAAGTGGATTCAATTGGTTGTTATGATAGGTTTAAATGCATGGAAAAATATCGCAATTACGGGGTCATTACGTAATTGATTTTGCCGTAATTACGGAATTGATTTTTGTCAATTACGTGCAAGCCTAATAACTAGTTACTGTGTTATGTGGCCACACCTGTTATGATAGCTTTTTATGTGTGGGAGTCGGGAACTAGAAATTGTATGATGCACTACCAGTAACTAATAAATACCATCAGTGTGTATATAACAATACTCATTAGGTTACACCCAGTATCTTAATAATGCCCATACCTATGAATTGATTGATCCATCCAATCATTCATGTTCGCTAAACTCAATTCAGCAGATAAATAAATTGCAGCTGGCGAAATTCCAGCAAATAGTGTCTTCCTCTATTGTTACGTAACAGTCACGTAACAATAAAGTCAGACACTAAGTAACAGAAAGTAAGCAACATAGAAAAGTAAAATGAATTTATTGATTCATAATATACACAACATTTGAAATAAGAAACGATAAAACATTTATAATAAATAGAATATGTAATATATTCTATCATATATTAGTTTAATAACACAATTCTGTTAATATTTGGGGCGCACTTCGGGAACTGCTAGGTTATCCAATTTACTAGTTTTTAAAAATAACAATTTCTGGAACCTTTCTGTCATGTGTTCAATTGTTGCACGCATTATAAATTGATTCTCTGAGAACATATCTAGTGGGATTAATCAATTTTAATAAGCAATATAATTAACTAGTTACTATCTTGGCTAATATAATACTTTGTCAAAAATACTCCCTTTTTAAATCTTTTACGAAAATGAGTATATGTGTTCCTCCTAATTAAAAATGAAAAAGTATATTCTGTTGTACACTAATTTTCTCAAAACAAGGTCTCTAGCTATGAATAGAGTACTAATTGAGGAGTTGCATACAACCACTGATTCTTCTAAGAGAGTATTTAAACTACAAAAAGCAGAGTACACGTTTGACTATTGCTAGTGAAGAATGAAAAGTTCCAAGATGGGGAAAGGTGGAAATGCATTGAAAAAGGATGGGAACTACTGTTTTAATTAAGCGAACAGAAATTGTGAGGAATATGCCAATTATGTGAAATTCTCCTCGCCCTTTTTTTATTAAGGAAATTGGTACTCTCGTAAGGTGTGTACCTGGTTCGGGTTAGGCCATAATTTTATTATGATTTTCCCAAAGGTTTCAGGCCCATAGGTTTCATTCCCTTTACACAACTTGATGTAAAATGGGCGAACAAAATTAGTTACCTCCATATTGGTACACACACTTCTGGAGCGCCATATTTTTTGCCTGGTGGGTACGGTGAATGTAGATGCGTGAGAGCTTACAGCCAACCGAGTTTGGCACCACAAAATTTTCTCCAAAAGTTCAGAAGTTCTTACTGATCCTTTCTGTTACAGCTCTGCTAAAGCTCCTCATTGATGCAGCAACAGAGCAAGATATCCTATTCATTTATGCCATATCACCAGGCCTTGACATGTCGTTCGCTTCAGATAAAGAAGTGGAATGCCTGAAAAGTAAACTGTTGCAGGTAATTCATTAATGAGGGTGCTTGTGGTAAATTTATTGTGTTTTTTTATGTCTTTGCTTTAAACAAGGCTCTGCAAAATTTTAAACAGCTGTTAAGTCAAATAGAAGTTTATTACTAAAGTAAATAAACAGACAGAGCACATACTTATCATATAATCAAGGGCAGACTCTTTTTACAGCTGAATGAACAGTATTTATACCAGTGACCAGTGAGGCTCGCAATGAAAAAATGACATGACAGTAATAATTACTGTAAACAAACATATGATTCATAGAAAACTATTGCACTATCAACAGCAAACCACAGAAACTCAATTCTTTATATTGTAATTTCAAGCCTGACCCTTTTAAAAATATAAGCTTCATGCAATTTACTGAGTGAAGCTATAAAAACACCTGATGAAAAAAATTTAACCTGAGCCAACATGAAAAAATGTCCAATAACATTTAAAATTATGTGACTGAATGTAAATTTATTAAAATTATTTAATAAGTCTTTTTAAAATTTATCCATATATTCATTCTCACAGGTACAAAGTCTTGGATGCAAAGCATTTGCTCTGTTGTTCGATGACATAGACCCGATCCTATGTGCAGCAGACAAAATGCAATACGCATCTGCCGCGTCTGCTCAAGCTGGAGTCACAAACCAAATGTATCAGTTACTCGGGGGACCAAAGTTCTTGTTTTGTCCTACAGGTGGGTGGAAGTTTTTATTGTTGTCATTTAATAGAAGGAGTAGACATTTGATTCTTGCTCAACTAGCAATAAATGAAGTTGAGCCAATGTTATGAATGTTCCTATACCTCTATTTTTGGTACTCTTGTTAGGCCATAATTTTATTCCGATTTTCCTTATTTTAGTCAAATTACGAGTTCGGGGACTGTTTGTGTTAGCCAAGTGAATATACCTCCTGCCCATAGGCTTCCCGTCCCTTGCACAACTTGATGTAAAGTAGGCGAACGAAATTAGTTACCTCCATATTGGTACACATACTTCTGGAGCGCCAAAGTTTGTCTGTATATACTGGTGCCGGATTAGTTTGGTCATTAACTCTTTTTCTGTATTGTTTATAATAATAAAAAAGCATCTTAAGGAAATTTTTATCTGAGGTTTTGTGGGCTGATGATCTTAGCCTTATTTTGACACTTGACCTAATATTTCTTCAGACTCTAAAAAAGAGCCACAAGAATAAAGACTGCGGAACACTGATCTAAACTATATAGTTTGCTTTGATTCATTTTAAATTTGTTACATTCATTTGAAAGCAGAATCAGTAATTCAATTTAGGCACAACTGGCAAAAAGTACTTTTCAGCTAACGTTTCGAACACCTCTATAGTTCTATTTTCTATTCATTCAATCAATAATGTTGCAGACTGGAACAAGTTACAAAAACCTAATTTGGAAACACTTTAACATGTTATGTAATATCTTATTATGAAACATTGTTATGATAAATTTAATTGACATCCTCCTCAAATCTTATTACTGTTGCATATGCAAAGAAACAACAATTTGCATAACAGGCAAAAAATAATTATAGCTGACTTTTTCATCACCTCGACAGCTCTATTTTCTATTTATTCATTCAATAATGGTGCAGACTGGAAACAAGCCACGCAAACCTAATTCATCTCTACTTCAATATATTATGTAATACCTTATTATGGAACATCATTTTGATGGAATTTAATTGGCATCCTCCTTAAATTTTATAGTGACGTACGCAAAGCACCAACGATATAGCTTATTAAGGACAAGGATTGCCAATGCTTATTAATATACTATACAGATTACATTATGAAATAATATTTTTGAACATGAAATGTTGAATATATTTTTAGATTATGTTATATTCAACAAAGAACAAGTAGAATTCGATGAATATATTTTCAAATAGAAACAAATATTTTGATTATAAATGAGTATTTTTCAAATTTACATAAATGGGCCATTCCAAGCAAAAGTTGAATTCCATCAATTTTTTAAAAAGTGTAGTAAAAGTAATTTTTTTTATTTTCGATACCAAAAGGCATTGGAACTTTATTGGACTACATTCTTTCATCGAACAATTTAAAATTTCACCCAGGTTTTTGATGGTTTATAAAAAATGGCCTGAAATGTAGAAATTTTGGTATAATTGACATATTTTGTGATGATTCCTGACACAAAGTGTTCGATTGTGTGGTACAGTTATTTCATATGGAATTGACGCACTGGATTTAAGTTAATAAAGTTTGAATGTTTGCAGTGCTGTAGGACATTTCTTCACCCATTTAACGATTTATTACCAGAATTTTAAGAGATGATAGAGGCCGCTATTCCGAAGTGGAAAAATGTCCTGTAGTGTCACATACAATATGCACATTATTGGCATGGATTTACAGTGTTACATTAAGTAACTTGAGCAACACATAGAGGGGTAGTTCAGCTACTGCACCAGAAAATATTATGAGCTCCTACTGTACCATCGCAACACAACGTACTGTTAGTGCATGGTGGATTTGCCGTCCTGTAGTGTCACGCTATATTTTACTATATTTTTTATCTACTAAGTAAGTCTTGGGTGTAAGATTTGTGCAATTTTTTACATATTCAATAAAGCAACGGATTGGACAATGAAACAAAACATGTAGCTGAAAATGTGAAAATATATTGCATCCAACACCATGCAAAATTTCTGGAATTGTCCTGTAGTGTCACATGGAATAGCCCAAATATACATTATGACTAAAATTTCTTCATTCAATTCCTGAAAACTTTAGATAACTCAGGAAAGTCAAACGCCACCGAAAAGAAAAAAAATCATAGCTTTGGGATGCTTGTTAGACCTTCAACGCTCTTGAAAATCCATGTTTTCTGGCCTCCGACCGCTAGCCGATACGGTATAACTTGGCAATTAGAAATTTCAGACCCCCTCCCTTTGAAAATACCTGGCTATGATTCCCTTGTGAAGGTCTTTGCTCATGTTCCACAGACAACCGCTCTGTGGCTTGGCACCCCAGAGCGGCCAAGAGTTTGAGAAATATTTCTCGTAACTATATCATCTACTTTCTACCAACTGCGCATCTTTACTAGATCAGCCCATCTCTCTCCCTGGCAATTTTTGAGTTCATTGTATCATTTTTCAGAATACTGCAACAGTATGGCAATACCAGATGTCAAGAATTCGTTGTATCTCAAGACTATAGGAAATGAATTGAATAAAAATATATCAATCATGTGGACAGGTGAGCTGGCTGTATTTGCACTGATGGTTGTATTGGTATTGTTGGCTGTATTTGTACCTGATGGTTGTATATATATATATATATATATTGTTGGTTGTATTTTTACTGTTGGTTGTATTTTACTGTTGGTTGTATTTGTACTGATGATTGTATTTCTATTTTTAGTTGTACTTGTATTGTTGGCTGTATTTGTACTGATGGTTGTATTTGTATTGTTGGTTGTATTTGTATTGTTGGTTGTATTTGTACTGATGGTTGTATTTGTATTGTTGGTTGTATTTGTATTGTTGGTTGTATTTGTACTGATGGTTGTATTTGTATTGTTGGTTGTATTTGTATTTTTGGTTGTATTTGTACTGATGGTTGTATTTGTATTGTTGGTTGTATTTGTATTTTTGGTTGTATTTGTACTGATGGTTTTATTACTTATTGATTTCAATCGGTAAGTATGTTGATAGGTATTTGTCTGTATGTCTGTCTGTTAGATGCACGCGATATCTCACGAAAACGAGATTGAATCTTGTCCAGATTTTTCATGTGCATTCATAATATTTCGGACCAGAAGCCTATTGATTTTGGGCGAATTATGTCGTATAATTAGCGAGTTATGAATTAATTAGTGATGGGACACAAGGTGTCACTATGGAGTAAGAGCGCTGTTTTGGGGGATCCCCTAACTTTTGATCGATAAGTCATTGTTCTCTGACCGATATTCTCGTTTGTATTTTTGGTTGTATTTGTATTGTTGGCTGTATTTGTACCTGAAAGTTTGTTGTTGGAAAACATTCCAACCAATGGATCAATCAATTTTAAGTTTTTAGTACCTAAAAGAAATCCCTTTTTTCATATGAGACCTGAAATTCTGTCCAAAATGTTGGCTGTTTTATTTTCTAATCGTTTCCTTCACAACGAACATAACTGCCTCCAGATTTTTTCAGCAAACAAAGTGGTCTAAGGCCTAAATGTACTGGTACATGCCTAAATGTACAGGGGCACATCTAGGATTTCCAAAAAAAGAGGGGGGGGGGTTCAAATTCAGAACTTTCCATGCTATGGCTTCTAAAACAGTTGTTGCGATTATGTGCGCTTGTCTTTCTTCTCGGCCAACCTTTTCATCGTATGATGATTTTTCTGTCAAGTAAAATATTCAATTCATGACATCTACGAGAATTTAAAATGTCATTTTATATCAATTTAATTGTGTACAAAGTAACTTGCAATTGAGTCAACTTGCTACAAAATAAAAGCATTGATACCACAGCAATCTGTGAACATGAAAATGTGAAAAAAAACTGCCAGATAATATTTAGGCTACCTATGTGCCATCATATTTGAGCATTGCTTTAAATTCACATTTAGCAATTTCAACAGCAGAAAAACAATGATTCAACATGGTAAACATTGCGCAATTTTTACAATTCAGTCAACCTATTATGACATATTTGTCATAACTATGTTTGCACTCTCATAAATGTAAAAATTTAAAGTGAGTAAATAAGTAGCATATTTGGCATTCTTTTGTCAATTGGTAAGAAGGCGTCATACTAGCTTGTTAAAATTCCAAATTATGTACTGAATTATTATTTGAAAAGGCCACTGTCACTACCTAGTACGCTGTCGTTATAGGTACATTTTTGCGTGGATGGTAACGGTTTATTAAAGTTGCCTCATGTACCAGCGGAGAACCTGGGCGCCCACTGACTTGTTTAATATTTGTTTTGATAAGATTTTGCCATCTTCTTGTCTGTGTAAATTCAAGATGGCAAAAGTTAGAAATGGAGTTTTAAAATATCTCGTCCCCGCCTATTTTTTAAACTTCTTGATTAATTATTCCCACCTAAGCTAGAGGGCAAGAAACAAGATTATTTTGATGCATCTGAAACAAATAGCTGGATGACTGATTCTATGAATTGGACTGGTAATTGTACGAGAGGCTGTGTTTTGCCATATGATTAGGCCGTCTTCGTGGCTTTCCTCTCCACCAGGTCAGATAAATATGTATATCCTTCCAACTATCTATAGAAACTGAAATTGGAACACAAATGGAAATTTGTATGGGTATTGAAATTGTGTTTTCAAGTGGGGATCAATTATAAAATATGGAGTTTTGTACAACAACAAAAAACATTGAAAGTGTTAAAACTTTAAAATAGAAATTTCAAATAGAATTTTTGATTCAGGGCCTAAAGTTGTATCGAAACACATCTCAGTGGAATCAATCAAAGAACTGACAGAGAGTGTTCAAAGAAAGATTGTCATCTGGGACAACATCCATGCCAACGATTATGACCCAAAAAGAGTCTTCTTGGGACCGTATAAAGGTAAAGATTTTGTAAAAAAGAATTGTGCAGCAAGAGTGTAATGTTGGTTTTGGGGTACTCCTGTAGCATGTGTACCAAGATAGGTTTAGGGCAAATTTTTATTCCGGTTATTCTTATTTTAGTTCTATTATGAGTTCGGGGACTGTCTATGTTAGCCAAGGGAATATACCTCCTGCCCATAGATTTCAGTACCTTTACACAACTTGATGTAAAGTAGGCAAACAAAATTAGTTACCTACATATTGGTACACATACTTTTGGAGCGTAAGGAATTTTTCTGAAGCCGAAACTAAAACTGACCTCAACATTCACTTTTTTATTCGTTATGCCTTGAGCCAATCGGGTGGGTTACATGGGAATGTATCTTCTTCTAAACTAAATTCTTATTTGCCGTTCCTTGAATAATTGGTACCAAAAAGCAATTGCTATATAGGCTGGGACAAGTCAGCCGAACATATGCCTAAAATTTAACGGGACATTCAACTTATGGTTCTATATATGACATGGGCAAACTACAGCCCGCGACTAAATCCGGGCCGCTAGGTATTTCAATCTGGCCCGTCTGATGCTGCCGCAACCAACCTGAAACCAACTTTTGATGTTTTATCGAAAAAATAGCTCAAGAAAATTTGTTGAAGTTGCGATTAAATTGAATGATGGCACGAAGCCAATTGTTTTCAACGCTTGCCTTTGTAACTCTGTAGATATTGTTAAACTGTAACTTTTCATGTCACACGGCCCGTCAGTCTAGGTAGCCAAAACTTTCGGCACATGGTCTAAAAATCTTGCCCTACTCTGTTCTATATTCTTAGGCTGAACTGGATAATTTTGATAAACTTTTGATCTATAGGTCGTTCTACTCATCTTATTCCTCATTTATCTGGAGTTTTAACAAATCCCAACTGTGAGTTTGAGTCCAATTATATCGCTATGCACACGCTCGCCTCCTGGTGGAAGAGTTACCAACTTCAAATTGAAATTGCACAGAAAAACAATGAAGCTGAAGCAGAGAAAAAGTTGGATATAGAAATGGGTAACTATATGATAAAGTCATTAGTAATTAGTAATTAGCATTAGTGAGGGCTCAAAATCGAAACCATCAAAGGTAAAACAAAACGAATCATGACAGCCTAGCGGCTTAGCAAGTATGATCAGGCGAGAAAGTTTTCGATGTGAGAGAAAACCTTTGTCTCTGAATAATAAGTTAGTAACCTAAAATTCAAAGACTTTCGCATGGCACCGAAGAGGTGAAAACCGAATCCTGTTATCGGATCCTTTTGGATTCGAATACTTCAAGATTCATATTATCCGAATTCAGTATTCTGAGTTTTTGGATCAGCAAAATTGGCTATAAACAGTTAGTTGGAAGATTCAACTCATTGACTCATTCCCAAACGTTTCCTATCACTGTTTAATATTACTCACTTTCAGAAAACGTCATCAAGAAATCAGATATACAAGAAACAGTAGAATTAAAGGAGGAGCCTGATGCCGGGAAAGAACAGAATAAAGAAAATAACGGAGAGAAAGAAGAGACAAATGAAAAGGAAGGTAACGAAACCATAGGTGTTAGTTCCAAAATGATTTGCTTTATACAAAGTCTAGCTCTCCAGATGTGTGTACCAATATGAAGGCAACTAATTTTGTTCGCCTACTTTACATCAAGTAGTGTACAGGGACTGAAACCTATGGCAGGGTATATTTACTTGGCTAACACAGACAGTCCCTGAACTTGTAATAGAACTAAAATAAGGAAAATCTGAATAAAAACATGCCCTAACCTGGTACATATACCACAGGAGTACCAATCCTCCGTGAGGAATCAAATCTCTTAACCTTGTATAAGGTAAATAGCAGTTTTAGCATTAACACCAAGCTAAGCCTAACTGTTGAAAAACCGACTTAATACAACCAAATACTCAAATCAATTACATGGAAAAAAAACACCAGTTACAATGTTGAATAACCGACTTCACCATAAATATCGTGTTGTTATTACCGAAGACCTTTCGTCTTCTTTTATTAACATTTATGTGTTTTCTCTTTCTTTTTCTAATGGGGAAAGAGCAAATCCAAATAGTAAATTAGTTGATTTTGTCCATCCGAGCCATCAAGCCAAGCTTACTTTTTCAGCTTCATCATCAAAGCCTTCTCAAGATGAAAGTCCAAATATATCTAGAGATCTGGCAACTGTCAATGAGGCAAAAGTGGAAGGAAGTGAAAATCCGAAATCTCCTAAAAAAAAAGATTTGAAAAATAAGGAAACGACGGGAGATGGGATGAATGGAAAAAAGGAAGGTAATGAGTAGATAATAAGTTATTCAAAATATTTTTCTGTGTAGTAATACATGTAGTACATGATGATCTTTGAGGTGATAAATACATTTCGACCGAAATGGTCGGTTTGTAGACTATGTATCTGGCTGTATTCCTGAATTCCTTTGTCTAATATTATTGCCACTGACTTGCAATTAACTTGACTTGTTAAATTTATTCCAAAATGAATAATCCAGTCTTTTTATTGAGCGACGAAAGATAATACGACAATAAGAACGGGTGAATAAGCTACATCAATGACGTATAATAGCGTATAATTTGAACCTTGGATGCTATACTAACATAGATAACCTGCTATACAAAGATAATTCTAACGCTTCTATTTGCGCTAAGTATAACCTAGACCAGCGTTTCCCAAACTTTTTGGGCCGCGGACACCTATTTGTGGACATTATTTTTTACGGACCCCCATCCTATACCATTTTATGTGCGTATTCGGGGAAGAAGGATAATGTTCCATTTGGATTTAGAACAGAACAACACAAACGACATTAATGTGACGAATCAATTTGTGACAAGCAAACTCGTAGGCCCAACCCTACAACAACGAACTAATTTAACTGTGTATACTTGAATAGTCTCTCACAATTAACTTACCGTATTTGCTCGTTTTGTACCACGGACCCATATTTTTTTAACCAAACTCACTAACTGGGCCCTCATTCAAGCACAGACGCTTGGTATTTTTAAAGTAAAATTATACACAAAAATTTATGTATACCGGTAACTTTGTTAAGCCATGTGTGTGTCAAGTCTTCATTCATCCATCCATTTCGACTGTAAGCACACACAACACCACTTCCTTTCTGAAGGCCTTTATCCACTCGTTTACCCTTGAATACTATGAAAGGTGAGGGCTTGCTATCATTGGCCTTGGCAGCTAGTACAACAGTCACTATTGATTTCTCATGGCCAGTGGTCTTGATAGCGCCTCTCTCATTTCCTATTGTTCTCTACTACTGAAAAATCAGCTTTTACATCGGGCGGGTATTCAAGCACCGGCTCTTTTTTATTTTTATGTTCTGTTCACACAGGCGGCTATTCAAACGGGCCCTTAATCAAGATCGGGCGATAAAACAGCATCTACGGTAACTGGGTTTCACGCCTCGTTCCTGCATCAACGGGGCTCAAATGACCTTGGCAATCTCGACTGGTGATAACTCAATAACGCATACAATCAATTATTACCGACATTCTAGCTCTGTGACAGAGGTCTACCTCACAAACACTGAAAGCGACGATCGTCTACATTTACAATAATTTTTTCACTCCCATTGTTAAGGTCTCGTAACAATTACCATTTGCGATTGCGTTAACTTACGACTTCATCTTGTTTATGAATGACTATGTAACAGTGGATATACGTTAAATGTATATATTTCAAACTCTTAATATCGCTGCGGACCGACCCCCTGCGTAGTCCTCACGGACCCTTGGGACCCCAGTTTGGGAAACCCTCACCTAGACAGTTAAATATTATCTCTCTTTATACAGTCAATGCTTCTATAAGTCCGCTGAGCAGCAAAGGCAGCAGTTTGATGGGAAGTGAAGATTCCGACACAGACAGTGATTATTCATCGCACGAAGAATATTTCTCTGTTCAAAGATATTCTGTTTCACCACCATTCGATCATGGAGCATATGACCCCGAGGACTCTCTCAGACAGGTTGGGCAATTTATAGTATTAGTCTGGAACAGCATTTCTTGAACTGTGTTCTGCGAGCTTCTTCAGGGCGTTTTGTGGAACAGTGATCAAAATTGTGATTAAATTGGTCGCCATGGTGATCTCGACCACACTTTGGTGACTCTTGGTCTTGTCTTCTAACTGGTGAGAAACAGACGGACATGGCTTGTTATTTAAATGGGCGAAAGGTCTGGTGCCAGTCTGGAATGCATGGAGTTTTCGTTAATCGCCAGCTTTAGTCTTAACTATCAATTTTACAGCAAACGTTCAATCTTACCCTAGAAATTTTTTGTGAACCATCCAACAATTTTTCCTTTTAATTTAATTTGGTGTTCCTCAAGGCAAGACGTAAAGAGTAAAAAAAAGGTGTTTCAGGGTAAAAAAAGTTTGCAAAGATCTACGTTGAAGGATTGGGGTAATGCGTGCCATCGTACCTAGGATTGCTCTGCATGGGTTTACAGATTTGAATCCATCTGTGATAATTATGGGGGAGAGGATTGCTTCTCGTCCTCGCCACATAACTACTAGTAGGTTGGGGCTTCCTCCACCATCAAATCCAAGTATCTGTAATAAATAACAGTTACCTATGCCTGACATAGACTAGTAACTGGAGAAGTTAAGCCGTCAAGTTGTCAGATGATTAAGTTGTCTTAACAACTCTTTTCATTCAAATCCATACATATTGATAGATAAACTGTCTTAATCCATTTAATTTACGGAACAATTTTATATTTACACAGGCAATCAGAAGTTGGCTTCCGTACTTTTCTGCCACTCGGTTACCTCTTGGAAAACCGATTGCACGAAGTGGACCTCCACTTGGAATGCTTTCACAATGTGACGTTTCTCTAATCTCAAATGCACCTATGGGTCCGACAAGTTCCACAACCAATGTATTAACAAATGACCCAATACCAAGTACTCCTTTCGCTATTTACGGATACGGGTCCGCATCTCACTCCCCAAATATCGAAATAAAAACAGACTCTGCGGAAAACGAGGCAAAAGATGACAGCGCTAATGATGTCACTGTTGCTGTTAACGATAGTCTCCATGGTAACGAAATTTCTGATGTTGAAATGGCCGGTGCTACACCGAACCGTACGCCACCGAGTGTAACACAAGTTCCTCCAGATGGTGCTAATGAGTTAAAATCGGACAATAAACCCCCCTCTGATTTGGATGTTGATATGAAACCTCCGTTTGAAGATGAAAATATGCAAATGGGAGACTCTGAGGATTCGCCAGTCAAAAGAATAGAGTCGACTGTACAAGTGAGTTTCCAATCATAGAGATGCCTCAACTTTTCAACCAAAGCATGGCTGTGAACTCTCCCAACTACGAATGATTTAAAATATGATTTTTTTTCCTAATCTCTCTTGACTCCCTCCTCCAAATTTTGGTAGCAAAACACTTGTGTGTACATAAAGACTTTCCTGACAGTCTGTCTTTGTTGCCACTATTATAAGTTCGGAAGTCGGCTGCATAGCCATGTTTTTTTTATACTGAATGACTCATTCAAAAAAGTAACCAATCGAGATAATTGCCACTGTGAGAATCGCCGTTTTTTTTAATGCACAATGATTGCTTTATGAACGCATTTCAAAAATTTTGCAGCTCAGATACTTATATACAATACACAACTGATCCTAGCAAAATTAGAAACTTTGATTGATGTTCCCTACAATGATTTTGGTATCAAACATCCAAGACAATTATTTTGGCAATATGTGTACAATGGGTACTCCCATAGTGTGTGTACCAGGTTAGGGTTAGGCCATACTTTTATTCCGATTTTCCTTGTTTTAGTTCTATTATGAGTTCTGAGACTGTCCGAATGAGTTGAAAATATCTGAAGATCACTTTTTTATTGTGCGCTTCTATAACTCCACTCCAAGCAAGGATAGACATTGATATATATTACGATAATGTTTTTGTGAGGACTGTTCGGCCTTGGTCTGTCTTCGATCATGGGTTCAAACTGAAGATCTTCAAGCTGCTTTGATAGCATAACTTTATTTCTGTTTCTCCCGTAGTGTGTGTACCAAGGCAATAATTTTATTCAGAATTTCCTTATTTTTGTTCTATTTTGAGTTTGGGGACCGTCTCCG
The DNA here is from genome assembly GCF_013122585.1 of Styela clava. Classification (NCBI taxonomy): domain Eukaryota; kingdom Metazoa; phylum Chordata; class Ascidiacea; order Stolidobranchia; family Styelidae; genus Styela; species Styela clava. The sequence goes on from NW_024102836.1 coordinate 15,780,218, forward strand.
TTAGTCACGTGAATATACCCCCTGCCCATCCTTCAGTCCCTTTACACAACTTGATGCAAAGTAAGCGAACAAAATTAGTTACCTCCATATTGGTACACATACATCTGGAGCACCCTTAAATGAGTTGAGAGCTTCTTAAATGAGCTTCTATAACTCCACTTTAAGCAAGGCTTTAGACATTGATCTCTAAAGATACCCCCTGCCCGTAGGTTTCAGTCTCTTTACGCAACTTGATGTAAAGTAGGCGAACAAAATTAGTTACCTCCATATTGGTACACATACTTCTGGAGCGCCTTATTTCTCACTTAGATGGAGATAGAAGATGAAGAAGAACGTATGCAGTTCGATGCCGAAGCTGACAGTGATGTATCCATGACAACCAACAATAGCACAGAAGAGAAGAAAAATGAGAAAGTCGAAGATGATAAAGATAGAAGAGGTTGGATAAGAATTTGTGTGTTAATTTCATTGTTTTTTCAATTAGGTTATAGCATGGGTGGGCACCAAGATGACGCACAACCTGATCACCCGAACCTGGTAGGCTGGTACACATACTATGTTCAGGTTGTGCGCCATCTTGGTGCACATACTTCGGGATACTTCCAAATTTTGTTCATCTAGACTGGCGGGTCATGTAAGTGTGATGTAAAATTAACATTTTATGAACAATATTTTACAGTGTTACAAAAGCAAAAGTGGAAAACAATATGACTCGTGCCAAAACTAAATTTAATCGCAATCTCAACAAATTCCTTGAGCTATTTTTAGTTAAAACATCAAAATATGGTTTTAGTTTGGTTGTGGCAGCATCAGGCGGACCAGATTGAATTACCCAACGGGTCGTACTTTGCCCACGTCAGGTGTAGAGTCTTTTGGGTAACATTATAAATGACAAGATAATTCTTAATCCGCTGTCCATATACCAGGCCAATAGACCTCTATGATTTGAAACTATCCATTTCTTCATGTAACTGACCATTTCAATGTTGTTTGAAATCAAAATCGACTCTCAGATCTGATTTCACTAGTGCAAACATGTTTGTTTAAATTTTCAAATAATTTTAAGGTTCATTGTCTGGATCATCTGTTGACATGGCAACACCGCCTCACCAATTATCATCATCAGCCAATCAAAGTCCTGCACATCAAAGTACAAATGTTGAAGATGAAACTGCGTCTACGTCCAAAGAGACAGAGATTGAGAATGAGTGAGTTTATTTCACACGTTGCTGGGGTTAATTGATATATCTTGAAAAAAATAGGAAATCTGTTAGTGTTACAACTAGGGATGCCCCAGTGCAAAGAGTAAGGTAAGTAAGTCAAGATTTTTTTTAAGGATAGTTTAAAATTATTTTTTGCTATTGTTGCCTTTTTCTTTTTTTTTTATTTGTTGGATTTATGTGGCTCATGACAAGCTTTCAAACAAATGTTGAAAAAAGCTAGAACCCCCCCTTCTTATTTGAGAGACCTTGCCATTCTTCTATGAAATATGCTCAAGCACTATACCGACCCTATTTTATGTGGTGCATCCCAGTACACCCTATCAATGTGGTACGCCCTTTGAACCTGTTGGTGCACCCTAGGGCTGACATGGGCAAACTACAACTCATGGTCCAAATTCGACCCATTTGGTAATATAATCTGGCCTGCCTGACGCTACCACAGGGGTGGGCAATTACTTTCCTGAGTGGGCCGGATGCGGATAATAGACTGGATTACTGGGCCGGATGATCAAAACTCAATATTATTAAAAACGGTTTAGGTTTATTTGCAAATTCGCAACTCGCAAGTCTATCAGTCATTAGTCAATCGCCTTCCCGTTTCACTAATCGCGTTTAAGTGATGTAAAGCATCAGGTATTTGCAGCAGGGGATATAGTAAATAACATTGGAATATTAGCGTTGAAAGAACATTGAAAATGTCATGAGAACAGACAGAATAATTTAAGTACTGTAAATCATGTACTAGACCAGTGATTCTCAAAACTGTTTTCGCCCCATACTGTACTTTTAACGTTATCATCGCCCCCAAAAACTACAACAAAACATCAAGTTACAAACAAATTTATTGCGAATCAATTATTAAGGAATAGCATGGTACCTGATGTTGTTAATAAGATGGAGGAATTTTAGTCAGGTACAATCTCAAATCATCATCATTATTTGATTTGACCCTTTTCTACCATCAAATATGATGTTAGAAATGAGAGAATCAACAATTTTACTTCGTCAAAAATGCCAGATGACTTGCCGCTACTATATTTTCAGTACATTTACAGGGGAAACGAGTCGTCGCGCTTACGACATTCATTAAAATTGCCGACTTAGTCACCGATGATGATTTTCTGTTGCGTAAAATATTCAGTTCATGGCCGATACAAGCATTAAAATTGTCTCGCGATATTAATTCAATTATTTTCAACGTAAATCGCCGTTGCGCCGAGTTACAATGAATGAAAATTTCACTATTCTGAAATAATACAATCTGAATTTTGGTTTAAGATAATTTTAGAATATCGCTGTTTGCAAAATCCCAATTTCTGAGTACAATTTAATACGATAAAGTAAAAGCATTATAACTCTAATGCAGTAAACTGGCGCCGCACAAACAAAATGTTTGAGAACCGCTGGACTAAGCAAAAGTTTCCGATTGAAAATTTCGAGATAATTTAGTTTACCGACATAATTTCGATGTTCTCGGCTTAAATACCCACGTCAGGAAAACAATCTGTGTTTTTAACTTAATTTTACTCACCGAGAATGCGCAATTGCCCCCTGTCGCCCCGTTTCTTATCTCTTTTGCCCCCGTTTTGGGAATCGTTGTACTAGACAAAAGAAAAGAACATATGTTGGGGCATTCACAAACGCACGAAACATTTGCAGGCCCAGACTTAATTGATTCGGATGGATGATTTTTGCACATCATATTCAGTTGCTTATAATACGCGATGAATTACTGTATTTACTTTAGCCGACGATCAGTTTCAATTTATATCATCGATATTTTTAACGAATATTTATATTCCTAAAAACTATGGTCATAATTTCAGCACGCACAAGTGGGCCGGATGAAACACTCCGGTGGGCCGGATCCGGCCCGCGGGCCGTAATTTGCCCACCCCTGCGCTACCACAACCAAACTAAAAACAAATTTTGATGTTTCAGTTAAAAATAGCTCAAGGTATTTGTTGGGATTGCAATTAAGTTTAGTTTTGGCACGAGATTTCCACTTTTGCTTTTTTAACACTGTAAATATTGTTCATAAAATGTAACTTTTAACATGACACTTACATGGCCCGCCAGTATAGGTGTGCAAAATTTTTGGCCCCTGGTCTGAAAACCTTGCCTATCCTTGCCTTAGGGCCTACTGTGAATAAAAAACATTGGTATAGTGGTAAGGCAGTATTCATACAGTATGCTTGGTTGGGACATGTATCGATTAAGAGCATGACTATTTTGAAAAGAAAGACAGGATAATTTCATGGTGTTAAACTTTTTTTCTTCTTACAGACAAACCTTATACAAGATGGAGCAGATGACATTGGAAGACGTCGAACTCGCAGTTGAACTATTTTATCTTCCGTACGAGCATGGAGGGATTGGTAGAAAGATGGTGGAAGATTTTATCTGGTTGCAACAAAATGTTCGGAAAGCAGTTGCTTCACCTAACGCTTCAAAATCAATGAAAAATGACACTGTGGATAAGGTCAGTGTTGCCAGGTTTTTTGCTTTTTGCTTAAAAATTAGCATAGGATTCAAATATTTATCTCGGGGATATTGCAGGAAATACGATAAGGCCGCTAAACTGTATGGCGAAGCACAGCCTCTTTTACAGTTACCAGTTCATGTCGGGTATGGGATTAGTTAGTTATTTGTTTTCAGACGCATTGACTTGATGGTGGAGTAAGTATTAACCGACCAGCGGTTAGGTAAACCACCCTACGGCAGCGAGGAGTCCAGCAATCCTCTCACACATAACTATCCCCGCTTTGGATTTGAACCTGCAAACCCACGTAGGTTAATTTAGAAGTGCTCCACACCGCCGAGCTGCCAGGTTTTCTATTCTTTTGGAGTTGTTTTCTTTAACAAGGCTCAGTATGAGCAGCTGCCCATGCATAATGAGCTATTATTTTGAGAAAGATCAGCATATTCCGCTTCGGCACAGCCTGATTTAATGCACCCTTCCACAGGGCTTGGACCTGAAAACCTCAAACTTCTATTTCCCATCGGAATTTTTAAATTACATTTCAAATAGTCAGGTCTAAGCTTTGATTTGTAAAGTTTTTTTTAAATTTAGCTCAAAACAAGAAATATAAGAATCAAGGATCATCGTCTCATAGCTGATTGTGCGGAGCGTTACTGCAAAACCCAATATAAAAATACAAAACTATTTTCTTAGGCTTTAGCATGGATGGAGCGGGCAATTCTCTTTGAAGACTATTGTGTGTCAATAAGAAGAATGTGCAACAGATTAACTTCGTGTTCAAATCGAGCTCTGCTTTATGATCTATTTCCTTATTTCTGGGACATGAAAGGAGTTGTATCTATGCTTAGTTCTTATGTTAAATGGATGGGTGAGTGATTTTACAGGGCTCAAAATTTCTTAATGTTTATATGGTTGTGATAGACTTGACAAGAGCGAACTATGGCCCGCGGGTTAAATTCGGCCCTTTGGGTAATTCAATCGGGTCCGCCTGATGCTGCCACAACCGAACTAAAACCAAATTTTGATGTTTTAGCTAAAAAAAATAGCTCAGAAAATTTGTTTAGATTGCGATTGAATTTAATCCTGACACAAGGCTTATTGTTTTCCACTTTTGCTTTTGTAACACTGTAAATATTGTTCATAAAAGGTAACTTTTACATCACACTTACATGGCTCGCCATTCTGAATGGGCAAAATTTAAGCCCTAAGTCCAGAAACCTTACCTTGCCCACCCCTGTATGACAGTAGAGGTATGCAATTCTATTCGATTCTACTTGAGTCCTCGAGTCGTTCAATATTTATTTGATTACGCAGTTGAATTATAAATAATTTGGGCACTCCCGAAGTATGTGCACCAAGATGGCGGGCACCGGAATGTAGTATGTGTACCATATTAGGGTTAGAATATAATTTCAGGTACAAATACTGCGGGAGTCACTTGGATAGTTCCCGAACTCGTAATAGAACTAATATAAGGAATAAAATCATGGCCCAACCCTAACCTGGTACACATACTACATTCTGGTGTCCGCCATCTTGATGCACATATTTCTGGAGCGCCATAATTCAATTATGCAACCAAATTCTATCACATCCATTTTTTTTTCTGCTTGTCACTAAATATTCATCATTTCTATCTTTCCAGGCCAATTTTACCTACGTCACCAAACTGCCAAATCATCAGAACCATCTGAAACCGGATCAAACATGTCTAAACCGGCTTCACCCGAACCATCATCGCCTACCATCTCTTCAACAACGAATCAACCAATTAATTCTAATCCTTTACCTCAATGTAAGTATGTATCTCAGTAAAACCAAATTAATGTTGCCACATTTTTGTTATAGTTTAGTTCAAACAGCCAAACCAAAAATGGACATAAGGCACTATACAAAATCAAAACTAAAACAGGTACAGCTTTAAAACTCAGACCAAACGATATTTCCTGGGTAATAATGACAAGTGATCTAAAATGTGCCATTAGCTTTTCTTAACTGCGGCAATTTGATTGGTGTGAGTTATGAGAAACAGGATAGGGTATGATATTAAATTTATCCCAAGGGATCTGGTCTGGTTACCAGTCCATGTTGGGTATGGGATTGGTTAGCTTGTTATTCGAATTAAATTTGTCGAAGCGCTGTGCATTCCAAATTTCCTGATCTTTGTCTTCGCTCACTTTCTGTTTATCTTAGTTTAGATCAAAATATGTTCGAAACTTTCTGTTTATCTTAGTTTAGAACAGAATATGTTCAAAAATATCTGGCCTGATTTATTCTATCATAAGTTCTAACTGTCCTTGTCTCTCTCAATTATCATATTATTTGAATATTTCAGTTCCTCCACCTCCTCCAGCTGTAGCTTGGTTGGGAATGGATCCAGAACCCTGGGTTTTCAGAGGAGGATTAGCAGGAGAATTCCAGGTAATTTATTTCCTATAAACCTGACCAATTTTACCAAAAAAACAATATTATTTTAATATTATTCAAAATTAGCTCCCATATTAAAACAAAGACATAATTTGAGAGTGCATATAGAGTAATGCAGGATGAAATTTGAAAAATAAATAAACAATTTCTGGTTGCTTGTTGTAGGTGATGCTTAATGATCTAACAAGAGTAATTTGAAACTAGAATTATTTGTTGTTTGCATACTTCCATGCCGACGAAGAGCATGCTGTTGACTTATTAAGATGTCCTTGATTGGGTTAGTTCCTAGCTTGGTTAGTCTTATGTTGATTTCAGATTTTATGTGGTGTACACTTTCGCTTTGAACAAGGATGTAGTCTCTGATATGTAACTCAATATTTACACCCTGGATGACATTATAGGCATTGGGTTTAAAACCAAAGATTTTCAACTTGCATAACTGACATTGGTTACTAACTTTTTTGTGATACATACTTTCCTTGCCCTATTTTGAAGCTCATCATTCTTCCTCCGCAATGCATGAAAAGGATGTTTTCAGTTAACATTCAGTCTTGAGAGCATCATTAGTTTGTGATATGCACACATAGGACCTCCTGACATTATGGTTCATGCTGGGCGTATAGTATAATTCAATGATACTAAACTAATAATATTAGTATTACAACATGCAAATACGAAGTGAACAAAAACATTTGGTTAACGAATCCACAGCCTTTTTTATTCAACTATTTCCTTTCTCCAGCGTCTTCTTCCTGTCACGATGGCCAATGATTTATTTTGTCAAGTCATTCCATGTTCGCCTCAGACTTCCACGTCAACTTATATCATCAGACCTTATTTACCTACAGATGAGGTGAGATGAGTCTGTTGAAACAACTATTTTATTTATAGAACATTTATTGGCGCTCCAGAAGTGCTTGTACCAATATAGAGGTAACTAATTTTGTTCGCCTACTTTACTTCAAGTAATGTAAAGGAACTGAATCCCATGGGCAGGGGGTATATTCACTTGGCTAACACAGACAATCCACGAACTCGTAATAGGTGAACTCGTAATACCTGAGTCTGTGTGGTTTGAATTTTGAGCAAATTCTCTCAAAGAAAACTTTCTCTTTCTCTAGAAATCGGTTTACAAGATATGTTTGACAACTGGGAATGATGGAACAGATTTCGCAGATGATTTCACTGGATATGAAGACTTGCCAGGAGAAAGGTAATGTGGTGTTAGTGTACAGACCAAAGACTGTTAACGCCTGTGCGCCCCCTGCTACTCTTCAAAGTGACTCAGTTTTGCTTTCAATTGTTTCCACCAGTTATTTTTTGTGATATGAATAAGATAAAATTAGGCGCCGCTGCTTAGTAACCAAATTTTATTTCCCGCGACTTCCCTCGCTCTGGAATATTTTTTCATTATTTATTTTCATAATTAACAAGAAGAAATATATTATGTTCAATGTTTTTTCACAAAGAGTACTCTTTGTTACATTTCTCCGTCTCTGATAATTATTATACGTACCTAAAGCCTAAATTTTCATGTTTCAGACTTGTTGGAGGACTCCTCACACTCAGTCCCGAGTATTGCTTCATTCTAGAAGATGAACAAGGAATATGTGGATACCTCGTGGCCACAGCAGATGCGAAAGCATTTTGGAAGAAATACTCCATCGCTTTTTCACCGGACGTCGGAGAAAAATATTCTTTACCAAAGGAAGATGTAAAAGAAGGGGAAACTGGGATCAAAATTGGGGAGGAAGTCAGGGTTAGAAAATTTTTTACTCAAAATTTCTGCTATCTATAATGAGAAGAAAATAACATAATTTACCACTTGACCATCACTTACGACCCCTGTGCCTTCAATGATACTGCTATTGTATTTGGGCAGACTTTCTGATAGTTGCTTTATATTTTTTCTTTTATTTTTTGAGTTTAATTCGATTTACATATTTTGAATTTGATTATATAAGCTTTATCTTAAGCCAGTTTATCTTTTAATAAGTATTTATGAATATTGGGGTTAGATCTTTATAGTAAAAATCAAACAACGCAATGGTCCTAATGTATATCTAAATAAACAGATGGTTCAGATTAGTTTGATGATTCCTACGACTTTTTAAATGCCCTCTCCTGCATTGGGATATTGGGATGCCATATATATGTATGGTCCGGTTCCATTACATTTGAACCCACGTACATTTGAACCCATGATAATTGCACCTGTATGCTATTGCACCTATGGAATTTTTTTTGTTTTTCGGATAGTTGAACCCATACTAACCCTAACCCATGGGTTTTATCACCTGCATATAGATTGAACCCGTGGATATACACATGGGTTCAAATGCACGGTCACCGTATGGTCCTAATAGTTGTTTGAATGCTCCCCACTGTATTGGGCTTCATTATGGCAATGAATCAAAATGAAAAGGTATTATAAATGCAACCGGTCTCACAGTATTCGTATCTTTGGCATGATAAGTTTCAGCTCCTAATGGTAAGAGGTAAACAATTTAATGAACCCAATGTATATCCAAACATACTATCACACTCATCAGTGGCATTGCAAATAAAAAGATGAAATGTGTATGCAACTGGATAAAAACTGTTATTTTTTTGTTATTTGTCTGAAACAGTGGTTTTCAATTTTTTTAATGAAGCGGAACTCAGAGTATTCGAATACTTTTTCGACTAATAATTCTGAATGATAGCCACTTTTTGCTTCATTCCTGCATTTGCCTATTTTGGAACTCTTAAATCCCCACTCACTATGCATAAAAGCTTTTTGTTCACCTTTTATCGGACTGTTACCTGTGATGTGCGTGGCTTGAATTTTAGTAATACTGCACTGAATTATAAAGTAAAATTACTTCCCCATAAATATCGAATTTAACAACTTTTTTGCGACACTCTTCTTTTTGTCCATCTCAAAACACCGCTCAGTTTGGAATTTATCAATTCTCCCTTACTACGCACAAAAACTCTGTTCCAGTTCACCTTTTATTAGATTTTTAGCTGTAATATCATGACTTGATTCTCAGTAATATTGCACAGAATTGTATAGTAAAATTTACTTCCCCATAAATACAGAATTTCCCCTTTGGTGAGGAATACCTCTCTGGCTGGGGAACACGACACTATCATGGTGCCTTACACCAATTTTATTGTTTTCAGAGACTTCTTGATGAGATCAGGAGTAAAGAACCACCTGATGCCTATGCTGTGGATAACTTGTACACTACACATCCTGCTTACATGCAGATTGCTGTCCATAGAAGAGTTTCTGATCCCAGCATCGCTAAAAGTATGACAGTATGTCTGCTCTCCGCACTCAAGTCTCATGGTAAGCTAGTCTTCATATATATTTTAGGCGTTCCAGAAGTGTGTGTACCAATATTGAGAGAACTAATTCTGTTCGCCTATTTTTCATCAAGTCGTGTAAAGGGACGGAAGGCTATGGGCAGGGGGTATATTCACTCGGGTAACACAGATAGTCCCCGAACTCGTAATCGAACTAAAATAGGGTAAATCGGAACAAAATTATGGCCTAACCCTAACCCGGTACACACACTACTCGAGTACCCAGTTTTATTATATGATGCATTTATAACAATTTTTCTCTGAACAAGACTCTGCAACAGCTAGGTTAGGAACTACTATAAATTGGAAGGACACTAGTCCTTCTTTCGATTCCGCCATTGTTTATCCAATTTATTACACTCTGGGTGAGGTGGTGGTCACATGATTTGAACCCGAAATTTTGATCTTCGATGCCATTGCGTTTCGTCTGACGCTTGAACTACCAGGCCACCGTACAATTTGTTCAGAATAGTGACAGACTGTGTATCGCTTGTTCTTCATTCCATGTTTTTTGAACTGCTAGAATCATTTGTGACTTGTGTCACAAAAATGAACAAGAGGAAAGTCAAGAGTTTACAGGGGAAAAGTAGAATCTCATACAACAGAATGCATATTTTACCAAGGCTTTGCTGAAGGATGGCCTAGTTACTGTTTCTATGAGGGCTCAAGCTTTCACTCTGAATAAGGCTTAGATCAGCAGCTACTGGTATATACATTGAGCTATGGTATATACTGAGAAGTACCCAAATCATTCCAATTATTGCAGTCCGAGTAAGGTGACAGTGGTCATGGAGGTTCGAATGTAACACCAGTCATGGAGGTTCGAATGTAACACCAGTTAGTTTAACAACAGGACGTCAAGTACAATGTTTCAAGTTTGTTTTATTTTCTTCTCTAGGGGTACATGGCGTTCACACGACCGTTCGATCCAGTGACTGTTACATGCCTGATCTGTATTGTCGTCTTGGTTTCCATGAGATACGACCTCTCGACCCTTCACCTGTGACCCCTGCACCTTCAACATACAAAGATGATACCGCTATTGTATTTGGGCGGACTTTCTGATAGTTAATTTATATTTGCTTTTTATTTTTTGAGTTTAATTTGACTTACACAATTTTAATTTGATCATATGGGCTTTATCTTGAGCCAGTTTATGTTAAATGGTCCCATTACATTTGAACCCATGACAATTGCACCTGCATACTATTGCACCTATGGATTTTTTTTGTTTTACGGATATTTGAACCCATACTAACCCTAACCCATGGGTTCTAGCACCCGCATATAGATTAAACCCGCGGATATACACATGGGTTCAAATGTACGTGGGTTCAAATGTACGGTCACCATGTTAAATATCAAGTGGTAGCTCACATTTTGCTCTGAACAAAGCCCTTTTTAATGAGCTAGGTTTTGAGACTATAGGGCAGTGGTTCTCAAACTTTTCCTTTTATAATTTGGCAGGTCTTGCGCCCCATATCAAAAATGCCCAGCTAACAATAAGCTACAAATAACAGAGGGTAAGATGAAAGTATGTTTTATTCAAAAAAAGAAAAGTTGAAAGTAAGTGGATAGAACGTAACTATCCAAAATAAAGGGGGCGAGATTAAATCTAACAAATATTCTTATTTAGCTTCATGCCCCCTCAAAAAATTGTCTACCTCCCCCTTGTGGTGCGCCCCATCGTTTGAGAACCATTGCTATAAAGAAATGTCTATGCACCAGACCTATAAGCTTCTTGGATTTAAAGAAAGTAGAAAGATTGTGTGTTATGGATTTCAAAACTAATACCAGAAGAAAATGTTCTAATCATACAGGAATGTAACACCCCATAAGATCTGTATAATAACTAAATATGAAACGAAGATACAATTAAAAAAAGGCCACTATTGCAAATGACCAATCGATTTTAATTTGTCATAAACTTTCATTGCCAGTGCCAGTAAAACATGATTTGTAAAATTTTGGACTTTGGGACTTGCTTTGACAGGAATGCTGATAAGCCCCTGTGAACCTCTGGCATTCGGTCATTCCTTGTCTTTCACAGACAGTAATTGAGTGTTGCAACAAGTGTGACTTTTATAACACTAGTAAGTATAACTATCAGTAGAGGTTACTCGAGACTAACTAACTCCCAATCCTTCCTCAATGCTTTTGCGCTAGTGGATTCGTATGCGTATAATGCAAAGATGTTGTAGCGGGAATAAACATGACTATTCTATCCAATCCAAGAGTCCTAAGGCTCACGAACACAAATGTATTTCTGTAATGTCTCAATTGACCAAAATCTGACTTCCTCAGACAAGCAGCTGCATGATGAAGTCTGATTTTTGTGAGATGAAATGTTATTGGGTATGTAGAAAGACATTTGTGTTAGTCTGCGGCGTGACTCTTGAATCTCATAGAAAGCCATAGACTAAAAAGATTTCACATTTGAACTTTGATGAATGCAAAGGTGATCAGCCATTTTGTGATATCTCTTAAATTTAATTAGCCTACACAGAATTGGAGAGTAGTAACGATACAGTAGCCCAGTGGTTCTCAAACTTTTTGAACCACACCCTCTTTTAGGATTTTTCAAGTCTCGCCTCCCAACTCAAGAATAACTAGCTAACAATGAGCTACAAGTAGTTAGGCCTTACAGACAGATCTCTAAACAGTAAAGAAGTGTGAATATCCAAAATGAGGCGGCCAAGATCAAATTTAACAGGGGTTATCATTTTTAATCAGCCTCGTGTCCCCTCAAAAAAGTGTCTATGCCCCCAACGTTTGAGAACCACTGCATTAGCCTAATTGGTATATTGACTTGAGTTATGATTTTGCAATGAATTGAATGATAATTCCTGGTGATCTTTTTTTGCTTTTGCAATTTTTATTATCTTTGTTCCTTTACCATTTGCTTCAAGTAAAATTTGCAGTAATTTTATTCGTTTGTGATGTTTTGTAGAATGTTCGTGCAGAAACACCATTGTTCGCAGTGCTCTGCTTTACTGTACCTGGCTTGTTTATAAAGATCTTTTTACTGATCTATATTTTGAAATTCTCATGCCAGATTTCAATGGGTCAATCTGTTTATATAGCGAGCATTGGACAACATTGTGCTAATAGTTCGCTGAGAATTTGATATTTAAAAATTTTGCAAGAATATTGACTTGGCTGAGTCAAACTTGAGTGATACTTTTCAATGACTCGAAATGGCTTGGGTCACCTAAAACAATGGCTTGAAATTGGGCTCTGCAAACCACCATACAGACTTGACTCAAGACTCAAAGATCATTTTGGACGAATGTATAAAAACTTTTGGATCGGGGCAACGAAAACAACTTAGGTATCAGGACATTGAAATTCATACCAAGGTGGCCAATAATTGTTGGCTTTTTGATTTTTCGATTATTTGTGATAGTAGCATTTAACCACAAGGTATTTGGTATTACCTAAAAATCTTTCTCCATATTTATTCATTCAACTAGAATACCACATGGAAAATCTTGAGTGAAAGGTGTACATGCAAATACGGTGCTTAAATGTGTCGATGGTCGTTAATAGTAGGCTATGTTATGATTTTGGCAAGCTTGTACTGTTATGTGTACTCAACCATATTGTTTAATAATTCACTGAGAATTTGAAATGTTAATGATGACCACCATGGGTTTTTGCTTTGGATTTTGTAACTTCAGTGGTATTGTTGTTAATGCTAATGTTCAATCTCTGTGCTTCTCAAGCTTCTCATTCCTGAAGTCTTGTTCAAAAACCTACGTTTTGTAACTGATTTTTGTTTGCTCCATGTTCCTATGTCTTCTTCTATTTTTCTACAATGATATTTTACTGCAATTTGTGTTCATGGTTCTATACTTTGTCAAAAATATATAAATATATCTATTACTGCGGTAAAACACCAATAAAATCATCTGCAAATCGAACAGTGTATGTTCTGGTATCTCTGGTTTTTCTTTAAAGATGTTGATCTAAGCTGTTTGAGTTGTTATCATAATAATTAGTAATAATAATAATTGGCGATTGTACAAAGAACACTTAGGTGCATCAGTGCAGTTGAGGACTGGCAAACTTGGGGTGTTCCATATGTTAGGTATTAATGCTTTTTTAAATAGGGCTACATTGTAGTGTGGTTAAGGTGTGAGTGACCAACAGTTAGGCGCCCTGTAACATGACGAAAGCCGTGTTGAAGTATTCTATATAGACTAATTCACGTTTTTTCGCCGTAAAGAAAAGTGTACTAGACATATAAATGTATGTTAAAATGGTAAAATACTACGCTAAACTGCGATAAAATGGCGGACTATACAACAGTCCGTTGTGCACTGAATTTCGGTGGTTCCAATCAATATTTTATTTACTCCTGTTATCAGTAGAGTCTATATTTCGAAACGCGATTATTATCAGTGTACGTTCTTGATAAAATCTCAAGTAAGCGAGTGAGGAAACGGCCGAAAACTGATAAAGATGGCGGCCGATCGTCTCCGCCATTTTGTTACACTGGGTCCACCCGCCTGTTTGGATAATGATTCATTTTCTGTCTTACTTGGCAATGCGTCACGACAAAAATAAAGTTCCTACTTCTTTATCAATCTATACCGTTACCACCACGGGCACAACGTCATTTATATCTAATGCGGAACGTTTTACACTTCTGTAAAATGGCAGGCAAAGTGATTTGATGTTTACTTTCTGAAACTCAAGACAACTAGGCTATATATTTAAAGGAAACAAGGTAAGTGCATTCACTAATTTTGAATATGAAACAAGTAGGGTTTGGTGATGACTTCTGTAGCTTAGAAATGTGTTGTTGATGTGCTTGGGAGTTGGCTGTAAATGCAGAAATGGCATGTCTGCATGTCAATAACTAGGCCTACTGAATTTCAGAGCTTAGTCTACACTGATGGTCTGAATCATGAATTTACATATTTATTTTAAATAAAAATCGGGTAAAATAACTTAATTTACCGACGGGCCATGGCCCCACATAGTCAGTATGTTTACTAGTCAAGTCAGAAATGGATAAATGACTGAATGATCAACCAACCCAGCATTTCAGATTCGTAAATATAGTTCAGTGTTTGTGAAGAAAGCCCCGCTACCTAATATATAAACACGATCATTGTAGATATATTCAGATATGTGCAACCACAATTTTTATTCCTGCAGAATTTGAACCGGTATCAAGTTATAAAAAATAGATTTAGAATAATTCCATTCAAGGGGAATTAACACTGAAATAGCTACATGAGGGACCTAGCGCAATGACCAACGTTACTATTTTAAGTGATTTGATGGCTATTTTTAGGTGACATCTCCTTGGCATTCAAGTATTTAACCTGGTTGATTTATATTTCTAAGTAGGAATGAAAAAATGTGGACTCTCAAAGTGGAAAACTCAACCGTGAATGTGTCGCTGATGACGGAGTTCAAAAACATTAAATAATTTTTTCAGTTCTTTGGTGAGTTTTTTAAATTGTCTGTTTTCAAATATGTGTATAGACAGTACCATTTTAATATTAGTGTCACTCGAGAGAATGCTTATGACCCAGTTTACATATTGACCTGCCACACTATAAATATGAATAAATAGAAAGGCAGTTTGTCCCATGACTCTCCATCAGATTTGAAAGAGGCTTGCATGGAGGAACGTATGGTTAAGCCCACCAATATATATTACGAATATGTTCAATTATATACTAGTATTAGGAAGTCACCTGTTTCCTGTTCCATGTATTTCATATTCTGGTTTTCTGGCCTTCTTAAAGATTAACAGAATTCTATGTTTTTAGAGCAATGGAAACAAACAATTATAACCTGTGTCAAGTCAATGCTTCCGAAAACAAATAACTAACTAATCCCATACTTAACATGAACTGGTAACCGAACCAAAGGCCGTGGTTCGCCATCTGATTAAGCTGTCTTATCGGTTTTTCTCTCCCCAGGGATAAATATCTAAATCCTATCCTAATTGACTGTATTAGACTATGAACTAATCTTTAATATTCCAGCATCATTGTTTTGAAATTTTTATCAAATACATTTTTAACGTGGGGCAACATACTGACAAGGCATTCAACCAAAAACTTACTGCAGTAAGGCACTAATTTTATGTCTATTATCAAAACCTAGATGTGTTATTTTGTTGTATAATGAATGCTTCTTATTTCTCAGGTCTAAAGACACTGACTTTTCAATTTGTTTATCAGAAAGATTGAATTGATCAAGTTTCTAAGAGGTGGAATAGACCAGACGATGAGGAACAGACAGATCTTCTCTTCAGTTTATGTTTTGTGATGTTTGGTTCATTTTTTTACAATAACATGCTTTTTTCGTGGAGGATTTTGCTCCGAGTAAATCTTGAGCACCTGCTTTAAAATGGAAGGAGACTCATCTCTAAGTAAAGTCACATGTGCCAATCTTGCTCATAACACCTTCAATGTAAGAGCTATAAACAACCACTACCATGTTAAGAGCTATATAGATTCATGGCTGATATAGAGGAAATTCTACGCATAATTTTATATACTGTCTATTCCGTGCATTCTTTACGTAAAATATGGAAAAGTGGTTCTTTATTTGCAGCGAGAGCATATTGACATTTATTGCAATACAAACTGGTTGCAATCCTTACAAAATTGCAATATTGTATGGAGTCCATGGCCACATTTGGCAATTCTTGCCTTCAAAATCCACCACCAACGCAACTCAATTTTACCCATGGTTGAGAAGTCCTTAGTTCAAACTGTTCTGAAAAATTTGGGGGATTCTGACTTAGCATAGCTTTTACTGTGGGATGTGGCAGTAGGCAAGGGTTGATTGGAATTGTATGAAACTGAAACAGAGTCTTTAATCTAGGATTCTAATCATGATTACTAATGCTAGGTCATTGTTAACTTTTTTGAACATGAAGTTAGTATTCAGCTCAGGGTTTCACATGATGGCTCGGCGGTGTGGCGAATCGTGCTGAGCGTTAGGAAACCCTCGCTGAGTAGGAGACGATTGCTGGACCTCATGAACCATCCGTTGGGTGGTTCACGTAACTGCTGGTCTGTTATGGCTTCCTCCACCATCAAGTCCATGCATATGAAACAGATAATTGGCTAACTAATCCTATACCCATCATGGACTGGTAACCAGACAAAAGAATTTTTTCATAAGAATTTGCTTCGACCAAAATCGCAGACTCATTTAGAAATGAATAAAACTTATTATCAAGTCATAAATAATCGCTGGAATGTCCGTAGCGACTTGGAAACAATCAAAAACTTTGGGTGTGAATTGTCAAAAGTGTTCCATGTCAGTATTGTCAAGAAAGCTGATCATGAGTGATGAATTCTACATAAATGACTTGGTGGTAGGTTATTTGATTTGGAGATTCACTGATGATTACGAGATATCACACCTAATCAACTCTCACTGCTGGAACTTTTCTTAATGAGACAGGTTCAGAGGTACACAGTTCGATACTCCCGTAGTGTGTGTACTTGGTTAGGCCATAATTTTATTCCGATTTTCCTTATTTTAGTTCTATTACGAGTTCTAGGACTGTCTGTGTTAGCCAAGTGAATATACCCCCTGCCCATAGGTTTCAGTCCTTTTACACAACTTGACATAAAGTAAGTGAACAAAATAAGTTACCTCCATATTGGTACACACACTTTTGAAGCGTCCACAGTTCGATATATACATGGACAACAACTGACTTTTCAAATGAATGTGAAGATTTTCAGATGGAGAGGCCAAGGCGAAGCGACTATGAAACAGCTATCAGAGTAAAATATAAAGAAACCTAATTCCAAGCAAAACTTAACTTATGTGATGTACGCTAATTCACATATCTATCATTCTGCTGTTGATGAGTAATTGTGAGAACAATGAATCAAGTTTCAGTAGTGATACAGTGCATTTGGTGATGTATTTTCATTCAAAATCTTAGTGGCATTCAGAAACACTTTTTCTTGAGTCTTGCAGTTCAGCAATCTTCTACATCAGTGGTTTGCAACTATGAATCTGAGTTAATCAACAGCTGTTGGGATTCTAGTTTATCAAATTGGCTGTTTATCTCTAAAGTCACATGTTAGAAATATTGAAGATATGCTTTGATATTGTCCCATCAAACTGGGTGTGATTATTCTCAAAAGTACGAAATATTTGGTGCTCAAATCTCCATATGTTTAGATGGCTGCTTGCTTGTGTTCAAGATGAATTTGTTCTTTCAAAAAAGCTGAACTAGCGCTTTCCCAAATTTCTAGTGTTTCTTCATTCTCTTAACTGCTAAGACTTGATATGATAACATACTTCATGAGGAAATGTACAATTTTGTTTCTCATATTGGCATTATGTTCAGCTTACTAGTAGGTGGTAGTGTTTGAGTAATCTTTCATTTTTTTTTCTATTTTCGACTAAAATAAGTTTACGAATGTGTCCTCATAATTGGATTTTAATCCTGTAAATTATGGATCCCAAACTGTGGTGTTCCTATGCAATCTCCCATAACCAATTGAATTAAGAAAATCCTAGTTTTGGATTTGTCCAGAGTGAGATGTCTGTGTCTTAGATTCGGAAAGCAAAAAGTGAGGCGCTTCAGATGTACGTGTACCAACATGGAGGTGACTAATTTTGTTCACCTATTTTACATCAAGTTGTGTACAGGGACTGATTACTATGGGCAGGGGATATTCACTTGTCTAACACAGACAGTCCCCAAACTTATAATAGAACGTAAATAAAGAAAATTGGAATAAAACTATGGCCTAACTTAGTACACATACTATGGAAGTACCAAAAGTGGTGTATTAAATTGTGATGTGTGGTATTGTTTGGTTTGATGTTTACGGGAACATGGTTTGTTGTATTGGGCATTTGACTTCAAGATATGTCAGATTGATTTTAGTATGGTAAGACATAACCACCAGCTCATCAGAGCTCTGGAATCTAAGTTTGAAGTGTTTTCACATTAGTCGTGTTTCCAAACTACCCAGAGTCAAAATTTTGAATTTGTTAAAGTCTGAATTTATACTTGCAGTGGCGATGAAAGTCAAAATTTGATTTTCTCAAGAGTTTGGAGTCCGGGTCTTAACCCGAATTCAGTTGCTATTTTCCTATGACTACTGCTTCTACCACTAGAGGTCATAAAAGTGCCTTATCGGGGTTAAGTGCTTATTCTACATTCCTTGCCCCCATAGATACTATCACTAGGATGTTTAAACAAGTATTAGCCAGAAAAGTCTGACCGCCCCTGAGCTATTCGAAAACCACTAACAGGCTCCAAGATCCAGAGAGCCATAGTCAGATTTTGAACCCAGCCCTAGCCAAAATTTGTGATTGGTAAAGTAAAACATTTCAGAGTCAGAAGTCCGTATTTTTGAATTCTTCATGCAAGTTTCCAATTTTGGGATGAAATGGAACTGTTCTTGAATGCAGACCCTAAATCTATCTAACATCATTCGAAGAAAACATCCATAAGTGCATGCAAATTTTAGATATTTCATTTTACAAGTCACAAAACTTGCAATTGTGTATGCTGAATCCTACAGGCTTGGCTCAACATTACAGCACTGCTGGCTATTGTAGTGGTGTTACCAATACACCATTAAGTGATCGGTGATGCATGAAATAGCAGCATCAGTACTGCAATGTTGAAATTGGATTATTTCGACTACTCTCATTGTTTTCTGATGGTAAGAAGTCTAATTGATATTAAGAATTGCGTGGAAACTGGCATCTCATCTTGCTAGTTTCATTCGTTATTCTTCCTTTTTGGTAATTTAAATACCTTTTTTAAAATGATATCAGTGGCTGAAATTTATAATTTCTCATTTCAGTCGCTAATATGGTTATTCAGTTTGAACATAAATTTGGGAAAATGGTAAAGAATTACAAACTATCATTCCATCTCGTATCTCTACAGATTCTGGGACATAGCCAGGAAGATGGGGTCTGAAATTTCTAATTGCCAAGTTAGACCACAACAGCTAGCGGCGGCTGTGGGTTTTCAAGTGTCGTGAGGGTCTAAAAAGCATTTCAAGCTACGAAAGATTGCTATGTATGATACAGAAAAATGCTTTTTTACATTTCAAAAGAAGGAGGTTTCGATCACCACGCCCTCCCACCCCTTGGCTATGCTATGCCCCTAGGTCTCACTTTATAACATGGGGCCAGCTGCATATTAATATTTGATCTTGTATTATATGCAACTGAAATATTGGTTGCAAAAAAATAGAACTGTGCTTTTTTGTTCATTGCACTGACAAAGAGTGATCTAATTCATTTCCAGCTTTCAATTTTCTCTGGTTAGGTTGAGCAGTTGAAGCCGAATCATCTTAAAGTCCGAATCAGACTGTAATTGTCTCTTAAGTTATATTTACTGCATGCTGCAGGATGTGTACAACCCGCAACAAACGAAAGGCATCCATAATACTTGATTTTGTTACTATTTTACAGTATTGTATAAGCATAACATAAAATAATGGCGTTTGGTAATGATCGGAGAGAACTTCGAAAAGGAGAGAAGTTTGTGGTGACAATTGATGAAGTTGTACATAACACAATCCTGGTCTTCCTTGAATACAGAAAAGCTAAATTCTGTGGAGCATTGCTTAATACCTCCAACAGGTAATCAAAAGTTTTGGAGATTCATTGTTATGAGTTGCTATAAATTTCCACTTTTATTTCTTTTTCAAAAGTTATATTGACATAAGTTTTGGCCAAAATTGAACATTAACTGAATTCCTAATACATTGAAAGAAAACTTTTGAATAAAAAATATTGAATATACTTGTATTTGGACATAGAAATTTTAAGAGTTCTTTCTCATAATTGAAGCCTGACCTAATGTATTGATCAACTTAAACACTATTCAGTTTCACGGAAGTAAGTTTCAGAGCTGGACACATTTCACACTTTCAGGTCTTCAAAAATTCAAACATTGATTTTACTAAGTGTTCTGTCAAGTCTGTCATAGGAGGCTTGCATAGGGCAATGTTTTTAGTATTGAAATTTGATTTTCGCCAAATTTTTTATGACCCAGAGTTGAAATCCAATTTATTTAACCCCAAGTAGGAATCAAAAATTTTTTCAACCTGGTGTCCATTGCTGATGCCTAGGTGTCTGTTGGTTCAATTGTTTTTTATTTCATTTTCAGACGTGGACCTTATGGCATCGAAGAACGTCCAGATAACACTTATTATCGGGCGTATGGCATTGATCCAAAAAAGTTAAAAGAGGATGAAATAGAGCGGGAAAAAATGGTTGCCCAGCAACAAGTTCGTTTACCACAAACTCTTGATATTCGAACAACATACGCGCAAAAAATTGAATTGCCACCGGCTCGGCAAATATACATGAGACGACGACGCTCGAAAAGAAAAGTCAGAATGGACATGATCAACACTGATTTAGCTCTGAAAATTGTCACTTCAAATTCTGGACGAAAACTTCTTTCTCATCCTTCCACATGTTGTTGTGACACTTGTGCATCTGGTGGACTCATGAAATTATCAGATGAGAAAAAAGCTATTAAAGGTCTGTTTGATTGATCGGTAGCCTGATGGTTAGAGTAGTGGTTCCCAGCCTTTTATGGCTCCTGCCCCCTTCCGGAGGCTTTGAGCACTCATGGCCTTTCTGTTTATCATTCCAGTGGTATTAATAGTGTCATTTATCATTCGAGTTATATTATAGTGTTATTTTGACTGGTAGATTTCAAATTATATTTATTATGGCTTATTATATTTATGGAATAACCTTATTAAGTAATGAAACTAGGAAAATGGGGAGTTTTCTTGTAGAGTGATAAGTAAAATCAGTAAACAGACGAGTAAAATGTTGGATTCAAATACTGAAAACTGGGTAGACGATGTCAAAACGAATGCCAATCCATAAAAAGTAGTTGATTATTATGTGTAAGTAGATGATTGGGAAAAACTATATAGAGTGATTGGAAAAGCTGTTGAAAATACCCTTTTTTAGGACTTATTGTTTGTCCCGGAGAGATATACCCAAACCCAATCAAAAACACATTAATTATATGATTAAACGACAGACCAAGCCAAGACTTCATTTTCAACAAGCTATTTTCTATCTTGCAGGCAAAAGAAAACTAATCGCTGATGGACGGAAAGAAACGGGTTCAAAACAAGAGAAAAACGATATGGCTGGTTTCAAACCGCTTTCAAAACAGGCAAAAAGAATTAAACTCGATAAAGCATCTGTGAAAACAAATAATTCAAAAGTTTCTTCCAAAGACAATGGCTCTAAAGATTCAGCAAAAACAGGGTCAACTTCGGAACCAATAAAACGAAGCCCTGTGATAAAAATTTCCTACAAATCGCCAGGGGGCAAAGGTCGAATCTTAAAAATACCTTCACGACTTCACTCCCCAACTCCCAATTCAAATGATGCCGTTACTAAGCGGAATGCAATGCATGAACGAGCAAGGAAAGTTGTTAACAGGGCTAAAAGTGAACATTTTAAATATTTACAAGAACATAAAGGAGACACAGACAATAAATTTATTGCTCCAACAAAGGCGACAGCCAAACCGAAAGGATTATCAAAACGATCATCAACGAAACAAACAATTTTATCTCTGGATAAAAATGAAGCAAGCAAAGAGAAACCAAATTTTCTTCATGTATCTGATACATCAGCGTTTACCTCAGTCGAAAGCCCAAACCAGCAACGTAAAACTACAAAAAATTCACCTCGAAAAAACACTGAAGCGCAACAAATAAAAGACGATGCAGCCAAAACTTTTAATGGGAAAAAAGAATCGCCTAATACAATACGGCGAAGACATGTGCGGTCTTTACACCCACATGTTTTACTTCAACCAATATCGGCCAGAAAATCTGAAGACAGCCTTTCAACGCTTTCGAATTCAACGAAGGCAACTGTACCATCTCAGCTTGCTGTAAAGTTCAAACAGAACATTCCAAAAGAGGAAAGTTCAGAAGCAGAAGATGCATCAGCTTCCGTAAACGCCGTTGGAACTTCATCGCATAGAAAAAAAACTCCTACTAGTGTTCAAGCATCACACTCGATTTCCGTCACACGGTGTACCACGAGAGCAGGTGTAAAATGGTGCCAAGGTGATGTAGTTTGGGGGAAAATTATGGGGTTTCCTTGGTGGCCAGGTATTTTGAAGAAAATTGTCATCAAAAATGCGGAATCAAAGATAGAACAAATTGCCATTGTGGACTGGTTCCAGAGCAAAACGGTTTCTCATATTCCGTGCACAGAACTTGAATCTTTTTCAGAAAGTTTTGATAGAAGGTAGTATCAATTTTATGGCTAGATACAGCAAAGTAGCTAAATATAGAATTTTAAAGTATTTTCATTGGGAAACTTGTAATTTTAATCGCATAGAACTAGGGTGTGCTGTGCAACTGGAGGGCCAGTTACAAATAGGTGAAACCGCGGGCCGCACCTTCATTCAACATATGCTTTCTAGCAGTTATAGGCGCAAACATTTTGGTTATTGATCTCATGACAAGCGTTGTTAGCATTGCCCAAGCTAGCTTTTAGGGCATTGTAACCTCATAGGCATAGATAATAAATTGGACTCGGGTATAGGTAATGCAAAGGAATTAGAATTACTCGAACGTACCAGATTAAACTAAATTGAAATCTCGCTTTGAAGGCTGCGCACCATCCAAAATTGGCACTTCTCAGCGGGCCACACACCTCTGGTATAGAACACTAATCCTGTGAATATGCCCCCTGCCCATAGGTTTCAGTCCCTTTACACAACTTGATGTAAAGTCGGCGAACAAAATTAGTCACCCCCATATCATTACACACACTTCTGGAGCGCTCATTATTTAACTCTTTAAGATTTAGTCATTTTGATCATTGACTCATCTGGAATAACCTCATAAAAAAAAAATTTCCTTTCAGATTTGTTCGCAAACGTAAAGGAAAATACCGAAAAGCAATCCAAGATGCTCGAGAAGCAGAGAAAGAAATGTCGCCTGAAGTTAGAAAGTTAATCATGCAGTTTGAGACTTAAATTATCCAAGATTTTGATTCATTTTTAATATTATTTCTGTGTTGAAATGCAGCTGACTCAACAGATTACTGACGGAACGCAATAGCATAGTTGAAATTAGGAAGCCCGCTGCCCAGGAAGAGTTTACTTTGACCACTGAGATTCATTTGATTAGTTTTTAACTTCGAATAAATTCGTCGTTATACGCAGATAAACCAGCTTGATAGCAAATTTGATTCAGTCCATATATCTATCTAAGACAGTTGTTTCCAACCTTTTATGGCTCCTGGCCCTCTTCGAAAGTTTTTAACACTCATGGCCCCCTGTTTATCATTCCATTGCTGTTTGTAGTAATATTTGGATTGGTGTGTTCGAAATCCCATTATGTTCAAACAATTCATGCCCAACAGCCTGAAAACACCCTGTTAAACCTTATAATGCGATGTGGCCGGGAAGAAGGAAAGTTTTCTCGCCAAGGGAAAAGATAACATCAGTTTTGCACCTAGCATTGTGCCCCCCTCCAACCACGCTGTGGCCCTCTTGGGGGCCATGAGCCCCTGGTTGGGAACTGCTGATTTGAGACGAGTGAATTTATTGTATAAAAAGAATAACTGGATTTAAATTGTGACTCCAATCCTGTTAGTATGTGAATGAAACTTGTTGTATTAGCAAGTTTGATGACAGTTTATATCTTATTAAAATAAGTTTACAGGATCAAAATTGTCATGTATATTCCAAGGAAGGGCAATCACTTTTCTGAGTGGGCCAGTTACAGATAATAGACTCAGTTACTGAGCCAAAGGCTCAAAACTCAATATGAAAAACTATGAAAAAAAAATAATTTATTTACATCAGCTAGTCCAACAGCTAAGCTAACATTTGTATTATAATAAGAAGAATAATGTAGCAATCAGGGTCATTATGCTGGTATTTTCATCAGTATTTTTTACATTCATAAAAACTATAGTCATAATTTTAGCATACAAGTGGGCCTGCGGGCCATTATTAGTCTACTCCTGGTCTATTCCTTGATTTTGACTTTTCTCTCAGAAGACCAAATTGCTATTGGTATATGCTTTTTCTTTTAACCTTATGTTTGTAAATGACTATTGTTAGAGTCAACGTACTATGAATTGCAGGTTTTCATCATGTGTTGCTTTGTTTACCACATGAAAAATTGTAAATTTGGTATTAAATTTGATAGTTGCTACGTAACTTGAAATATAGCAA
The DNA here is from genome assembly GCF_013122585.1 of Styela clava. Classification (NCBI taxonomy): domain Eukaryota; kingdom Metazoa; phylum Chordata; class Ascidiacea; order Stolidobranchia; family Styelidae; genus Styela; species Styela clava. The sequence continues at coordinate 15,804,921 of NW_024102836.1, forward strand.
GCTAACCTACTTGTCTGTCTTGGTACGCGATTGTCTAGAGTTGGTCTTTCCAACACAAAACTATGCTCACGAAGTAATTCATTTACCATTGGCAGTCTTTTACTGTTGTCAAATAATAATTTTGCAAGAAAATTTACTCCCAAAATTATTCTGCCATGAAAGTCTTCAAAATAATTCTAATTCCCACAAATGATTATTCTCAAATTGTTGCTTACATATTTTGGAGAAAAGTCGACCTTGCATGTGAATATTTGTTTAAATTTCTTTCAAGTGGCAATAAAAGCATGTTAAAATTCTAACATATTGCTTCACTTTTGAAAACGTCTTCGTGGGTATGTCTAGAAAATTTCGTTTCAGCTGAATTTTGAATCAATGCTCTTTGAATGGGTCCATATCTAGATTTCAGTTCATTTAAATTCCTGTTTTTGGCATAACTATAGTGGGTATGATTTTGATTACCGGTAAGTATGATTTTGGTATGCACAATATCTTGTCGCAAAATGAGCCTAATGTACAGGGGGTCCATAATGTACTTTTACAATTTCGTTATGAAGTCGGTTCTCAATATATCTTAACCAGATTTTGTTGTTTCTTAATCAGCAGTTGTTTATTACCTCATTCAATGCATTTTTGAGGGCCAAAACAATATATGGACAAACTCCTCCCTTTGCAATTTTGACAAATTTCAAGACTTTGTGGACACCCCATATATAATTTAAGATTTATTCAATGAAAGAACTATTCAGACATTGGCATCCCTATCATTTGGTTCACTATTCTCCTTCAATCATAAACCAGTTTATTCCATGAAGCTGCATGTTTCAGTTCAATTTGCTGCTCCAGTGTAAAGTAGTGAATTTTATGTTGCCAGTAATTGAATGTCTTATTCTTTTTATGGAATGTTTTGACATTCTTATTTCTTGCTACAATATGACTATAAATTATTGATGTTCAACTTTTTAAAATTGTGTTAATCACTTTTAATTTGAAAGCGAAAAGCATCTGGTTACCTATTCCCATACCCCCCTACCTTGGATATGTAGAGCCTGAGGTTCACAATATGAATATCCCTCATGATAAACATTATTTTATAATATTTCAAAACCTCCACTCGCTGCTACAAAACGACTTTCAAAGATAGTGCTCAGCCTTTTTTTAAATTGTATTGTCACTTTTAATTTGATAGCAGGAATGGCGTTCACATGACGTAAAGCATCTGTAGGGTGGTAACCAGGCAAGATGGTGTGGTTTGTCCTATGAACGAATCCCTTGTAATGAACCTGAGTTGTTTTTCAAGTTGGAATTGGCCAACCATAATTGCTCATGAAGTCATTTTTGCTTCAACACTTGCACTAATATTATGGTCACTCAAGAGTGAAGAATAATATTAATTTAATTTATTAAACTCTCACTAATAGTTGTCCTAACTTCGAAGACTATGATCAGGCGACTAGTGACTATGATTAAGGTTGTATCACTCATAATAAATGTGCACAAGTCCTTGCATATGTGATATGGTGCACATAATTTTATTATGTTATGTGAAGTATCGTTGTTAAGATTCTCACTGTTTTCCTTGTTTCATTTCTGCTCAGTTTATTTCAATTTCTATCATTTTCAAACTTATTAAAAGCATCCGGAAAGATCTATTGTCATGGTTTGAAAGTAGTGATCAGGATGGGCCGCGATCTACTGGTTTCTTTTGTCTCGAGACGCTGGGTTTTAAAAAATTTGACTTACGACTCTTGACAGCTCTGATCACTGAGCGCATATGCAATCATCCTTTTTTAAGAGACTGTATGAGAACAAAAAACCATGTGTCTGGGCTTTGGGTGTCATTCCGACCCCAGGAAGTACGGTATGTAGAGGCCTTGTTAGCCTGGCGCCTCAAAAAATAGTATGTCGTTCACTTAGTATGTCGTCCCACTGGATTGGGTTAGGTGAACTTTTCAGAGATCCGTATCAGCCCACATATCAATGCAAATTAAAATTCTTCAGCGAACACGAATCTTCATATAACTATCTTGGAAATTGGTATAGGTAACTGGCTAGTGCAAATTTAAAATCACTCAAACGGATTGGATTTTCATATGGGGGGAATAAAGCAGATAATTCTGGGCATATAGCAAACCACAACTTCACATCCAGTTCACGCTAGTGTATTGTGGTAAGTCAGGGGTGGGCAACTTCTCTAGTCGGCGGGCCGGATGTGGGAAAATGAAGTCCTCGGTGGGACGGATTATAACATGAATAGTATTCAATATCTTAATCTCATATTCATTCGCTAATGCAAGAAAGAAAATTATAAATCGCGTTTGAAGGAAGGTTTAAACTTTACAATAAAAAGGGGCCAAAAAACACATAATGAATTTAATAAAAGTGCAATATTATAATATCATAATGTACTGATGTACAGTCAGCTGGCCGATCAAAATCTCGTCGCGGGCCGGGTCTTATGTTGCCCACCCCTGTGGTAAGTGGATGAAATAGGAAGATTCTTAAATGTGTCCATAGCAGAGGATGGTCTCTTTTACATCAGACTTACCAGTCCTATTTCAATTGTATGGATCTTAATTTACATAAATGATCTAAGACTCTAACCATCTGCCAAGACATTATACTTTTACCCATCCTTATACTAGTATACAGAATGTGGAATGAACCCCACTTCATATGCTCCTTTCAACTATTTTCCCCACAATAGATTTGGTCCTAAAATCAAAAAAACCACCTCGCCATATGTATGTGCTTGGGGTGTGTTGAAACTGCACCGGGCGTGAACCAGCAATGTTTTTTTTAATATAATCGTTTCTCATTGGGCTCAAACCCTGTGCGTGTTGGTGCATAATCAGCATGAAGTGCTCCAAATTAGAGATGTACCGATACCACTTTTGTCGCCGATACCGATACCGATCCGATACCAGCTAAAAACGCCGATACCGATACCGATACGCCGATACTACAAAAAGGCCGATATTACCGATATTCCGATACCGATACTATGTAATTATTACTTAATTAGGTATGCTGTGTAGGGCAGACGGGTTAAACAATGGTCTTTAAGCGTTGTTCATAGTACACATTATTTCAGATCGAAAAAAAAGATATATCACATAATATGAAATTATTGTTTGGTATCCATATACTGTAACTGATTAAGATACATTGTACAGTAACGATAGTAATCTCGGTGTTCAATTAGAAAACTCATAAGCCGCGATGTCCAATTTGAATTTAATGTTAATATCGCGAGCTTCGAATATCGCTATTCGTGTTTATAAGAATATCGAATATCACCCACACATTCTAGCGCCGCCGTCCTACGTTCAAATTAAAAGCATTTTACAAATATTTAATTTAGTGGCTAATCGTAATCGTCGAAGCAATAAGTCAAAGCCAACATGAAAGAATATCAATCAGCACCGACAAAAAGAAGGCCCACCGATAACCGTTGAGGATGTTTTTTCATTTCACTATTTTATAATATTTTACAATTGCTATCATATATTTTGAGACAGTCTAGGGCTAGTCGGTCAAGTCAATATATCTATAAAGAAATCGTCTAGTTAAGCAGAATTAAAATTAATACCTGTGTAGTGGGATAATTGTGTCGGAATTTAGTTTATCGATGTCGACGGACTAAATGACACTCGTACTTGACGACAAACAGTAGGAATTTATACTCGCGCCAAAAGTCCATGTGCCGTTAATAAGGACCCCAATTCCACTGTATGATTTAAAACTGGGCGCCTAGTTGCTTTTTGTTATGTGCTGTGTTGATATATTTCTTCATAAAAACTATGTAATATTAAAAATGTCAATATAAAAATTTGACAGCGAAAATAGCCAATTAGTTGAGCTAGTTTAGCTGATAAATAGCTAAAAACACGTGAATCCCGTTCTCTCGCAGGGGTGGGGACATGTATGGCTCATAGCTCACGATCTCTCCAGACAAAAATAAATTAAAAAGTAGTATTCCAACTTATCTTTTAAAACATTCTGGACCATATCAAAAAGGTAAATATATCGGTAATATCGGCCTTAATCTAACCGATACCGATACATGGCCGATACCGAAAAAATGACCGATATTGCCGATACCCGATACCGATACATCGGTACATCTATACTCCAAATTCAGCTTAAAATGATAAAAACACATTTGCACGTGAGAGTGAGGAAAGCACCACACAAAGATTTTTTGAACAATCCTCTTGCAATGCGCAACCGAGTATGATATTTTGTTAAATGGGATAAAGTTGAAAAGTTGAGTCAATCAAAAGAAAAAAACGAGAATATCGGTCGGAGACCGAAGACTTAACGATCGAGACTCTATAGTGACACCGCGTGTCCCATCACTAATTAATTGATAACTCGCTAATTATACGACATAATTCATCCGAAATCAATAAGCTTCTGGTCCGAGATATGATAAATGCACATGCAAAATTTGGAGCAGATTCAACCACGCCTTCGTGAGATATCGCGTGCATCTAACAGACAGACAAATAAATACCTATCAACATACTTACCGATCTAAAGATCGATAGGTAATTACTGAAGTACATGTAATTGTGTTTGCCCAAACACAAAAATGTAAAATTTTTCTTGTCGGACGTTTACCTTACTAAATCAACATTTTTCACATATCACAGTTTCGACTTTTAATTTTTTTTAATAGAAAGCAGCCGTGTTTTGATTTTATCCTATGAGAAATATGTGTGCGTGGTGATCGAGCGCGTGTAAGGATTATGCGGTTTATCTGGCATGAGGATAGAATTCTTGTAGTAATGAAACAGATTAATCACATGGCGAATACTGAATTTTGCCCGGTTACCAGTACGGATATTGCCCGTCCAAAATCACGGTTACATGTACCATCGTCAGGCGGCTGAGAGTCCTGATATTCGGCTGTCGTGGCCTTGGGTTATTTATTCCTTAAATCCGAGTATGCAGTTGGGTCGCTAGTCTGCCGTCATCGCTATTTCCTTATATATTGTATTCAAGGCCTAAATGCACAGAACGACTGGCATTCTCCATTTTTCAACACATCACATTGGCACTCCTTTTGCCACAAAGCTGATTTTTTTGGATGAAAAAAAACAAGAAATCTCTTTCACTAACTAAAATAATTACATAACAGCAGACTCATAAAAGGCTGTGATGGAATTTTATTATTCACAAATTAGGCCGATAATTTATGCATATCATTTAACAATTGCAAAAATACACTTAGGTAATATTTGAAATAATAAAATAGAAATAAGATTAAACATCATTCTTCAACAATAATTTAATATTCACAAAATCAATATTAGGTCTTTTGTGAATATTAAATTATTGTTGAAGAATGATGTTTAATCTTATATTGACACAACAGAAGCAAAGCCGTTCATTTAATTAGACCAGAGAATATACATTATTAGATTTCCAGAAAACAATTTTTGGCGAATTTCCTGAAAAATGCCTCTTGGCATGTTATTTTGTGGGGTGATTCAAAGTACATTTTTTCAATTCAATAAATTTGACTCACTTTATGGTAGAATTGTTTGGTAGTTTGCTTTGTAGCACCTTGGTCTAATCACCTAATATTACCTTCGGACATGGCGAGATTTCAATAGAGTGGAGATGATAATACATGTTAATAACTGCCATATGGAATTTCATTTTTCAGAAAGCAAAAGGGGTGTGCAACGTGCGGCCTGTAGGTCAAATGCGTCTCACAAGGAAAAATTGTGTGGCACGAAGATAAGCGCTAATTTTGGATGGTGTGTAGGCTGCGAAACGAAATTTGCCTGCAACTACAAGGAGGCCAAATGAAGGTGCGGCCTGCGGTTGCACGCAGTTATTTGCATCTGGCCCTCCTGTTTTAAAGGTTGCACACCCGTGCGATAGATGATAAAAGCCCTCATTCAGCAGCCTGTCATAAGACTATGAGGGTCACAAGGTGGCGGATAAACTTTTTTGTCAACCATCTGACGAATGAGTTCGGCACTTGAATGCTCGCATGCACCATATCTTGATTCATACGGTTTACACATAACCTCATGTCCAGAAGTTATATCTATACATCTGCAAAACCAGTCCAATTTGAGCCTTCGTATACTATAATGTGTAGCACATTTTATTGGATGGCCTCCAAAATTTAACTGAAAAATTTCAGAAAAAAATGAAAGTAACATTAGAATAATTTGATTCACAGCAGAATGACATTTTTTATAATAAAAATGGAGTATAATCAGACATTTCAGCAATATGGTGTTACCAAAAGATTTCAATCAAAAAATTGGCGATCCCAAAGTATGTGAACCAAAATAGCGGACACCGGAACGTAGTATGTGTACCAGGTTTGGGTTAGGCCATAATTTCAGGAACAAATACGGGAGTCACTTGGCTAGTCTCCGAACTCGTGCTAGAACTAAAATTGGAATAAAATTATAGCCTAACCTGATACACATACAACGTTCCGATGTTTGCCATCTTGATCCACATACTTCGGGAGTACCAAAAAATTATCCCACTAATTTTACTTACTGGACATGAAATGAATCATTTTGCTAGATTGTTGTTGTGAACAAATATGGCTTCCCAGTTTCAAATTCTCAGTGAATAAAGATGGGCGAAACCACTAGATCAGGGGTGTGCAACCTGCGGCCCACAAGAAAAAGTGTGCGGCCCGCAGCGAAGGGCCAATTTTGAAGGGTGTGCCTGTGTCCCCCGCGAAAGAAGTTTTTAATTTAGCTTAATTTGGTACGTTTGAGTAATTCCAATCTCTTTGCATTGCAAATCCCATATCTGAGTCCAATCTATGCATATGACGTTACCCTAATAACTCACTTTTGTGAAGTGAACAACGCATGTCATAAAATCAATAATCCAAATTGTTGTACCTGCAACTACTAGAAAGCCTATGTTAAATAAAGCCCACAGTTTCATCCAGTTATTTTTATCTGACCCTCCAGTATTAAAGGTTGCACACCGCTGCATTAGATGATAACTACCTTTATTTTTTTTACAAATTTACCTTAGGGTTCTCCGGGACATTACATCGCTTAAAATTTAGCTGTTTTATTTCAAGTCATGGGAACATTTTTATATGACATATGGGAACACTGTCCATATATATATTTGGGCATTGACCTTCTTGGTCTTTGTCGCATTATACTTACGTACGATGTTCCTCCATCTTCATTTATATAATGTTTAAATTCTTGCCATGTTAAAAATTTATCACAGTTCTCACCAGTCCGACAAGGATTAGCACAGACACAAGTTGGAGCAGTTTCCAACCACCTTCCATTCTTCCCACATGACATCAAATTAACACCCTGTGACAAAAACAAAATATGGTATTCAGCAAAAAATTCACATGGTTTTATATTTATCCTAGAGAAGAGTAGGCAATAAGGCAGCCTAATTATATTGGTATGACCGTTCTTTACCATTTAATTTTATAATTACTCCTGTCATAATTACTCACCTAATGAATGTCCTCATACAGCATATTCCAATGGGTCAGGAGCCTAGAAAACCGATTTTGAAACTTCATTTATTCGTGGCCCTTTTTTGCCTCAAAAGATATCTTATTCCCATGAAAGCTTCAAAATTGAGTATCATGAAAATGTCTCCTCTCTTTTCAATTTGTAATTATTAATGTTTTCTTGGGACCTACTTGTAGGAGGAAGAGCTACGTTGCGAAACACCAGCCTAGCCGTATTCCAACTTACATCTGTCTTTCTTGATTTGTCACATTTCACTCTGCATGCAGAGCCAACCACAGTACCATTGCATTCCACTTCACCATGTAACACTTTGGGAGGTTCATCACAGATTTTCAAACCTGGTAGAAAAGTAAAATTTTTCTAAGCCCTTCGAGAGCTTCATATATTTTTAATTGATAAATCTGATCAGCCGTGTGGGGTCGAAATTCCATGACCTCTCAGTAAAGAGCCTGAAGTCAGGTCCAATCACATTTTAAAGTTCCGAGTCCCAGGTCGAATCACTGCAGGTCGAGTCGCTGCTGTTTCGAATTGTAAGTCTGGGTCCCTATAGACTTCATACCAACAGTGAGATGGATGAATACGAGTCACATTGACATCAAGATTTCACCGCACGATCTTGCGTTAAACTAATTTTAACTTTGAAACTAAGATTCATGTCAATCGTCATTGTATTGACAATTTAACCTAGCAATTAGATTAATGTAGACTTCACTACCGCAGGATATACATGCCCGGTTCAAATCTAATAGCTAAATATGTATACAAACATGATGGTAATCCATTAGTCCAGTTTCCTTCTTCATTGCATGTAGTCTTCACTGCTCCCTAATCAATAAAAGAGTGTAACATTACTATGGCAGCTATCGAACACCACATACTAGATAATTTGTAAAGCAAATAGAAAGACATTGTTAGTACGGACAGAAATTGAATAACCAATGTTATTCCCACAGAATCAGCATAAAGTAGCTTAACAGTTAGAACGGACCTCCTGAAGTATGCGCACCAAGATGGCGCATAACCTGAACTCAGGTTGTGTACCAGGTTAGGGTTCAGGTTGTGCGTCATCTTGGTGCGCATACTTCAGGAGTACCGTTAGAACAGTGGTTCCCAAACTGGGTTAATTATACCCAATTGGGATAATTTGTTAAATTTAGTCAAACGAGCTATCTAGTCACGTACTTCGTAGAGACATAATACCACTACTTTGACGAACAGATTGTAGGCTAAACTGCTGAGCTAGCACAAGTTTAGCAATTCAATGTCGGATGGGAGTATGCAAGAAGTGTTAGTATTATCGCCATTTTTCGTCAAGGAAAAAGGAATAACAATATGCCTACTATCTTAATTATAGTGATAATTGAGTTTTTAATAACAATTTTGGGAACCACTGGGTTGAAGCATTGGACTAAGTGTGTTGGCTTAGCAGATTTGATATAGATTTGTTGGACAAAAGGGTGAATGTAGGAATTTTGAAAATTTCAATTAGAAAATTGATATAAAGTAGAAGCTGCTCCTTAAACAGGTTTCCTAATCAAAGTTTGAAGCCATATTCGCCAGAATATTTCAATAAAAATTTGTAGATTTTTTAGAAATTGAAAATATATGTTTATCTTATTTTCTCGAAACAGTTTTTTTTTCATGTTACATTTTTGGGGGTTGAAGCCCTCGAAATCTGGACAAAAGCACATGCTCACAATAGTACAATAGATTTATAGTACTCAATTTAACAACAACTAGTTTTATCTTTGATTGAATATGTAATATACTTAAACTCGTCACCAACCACCAACTGAAAACCTTTTTTGCAAGAGAAAGAACAGACAGCGCCAACTGAGTTGTTGTACCAGTTACCGACACACTCTATTGAACCATTCTCAACATGATTAAGAGGCTTGCAGGTTGTCACTGAAAAAACAGTTGAACACTGAACAGTTATTTTAAAAACTAACTATGGTTAGAGCACTGGATCAAACTACAGATCACAAGTTAAAGATTTCTCAAAGATCGAATCCATGGCCACCAAGTCAGGGAAGTATAACTTGGGTAGGCAATGTCGAACTGAAAGATTCTGGCCCTTAGAAATAGAATATCCTTGCACAGTGCCTTGTTGGGAGCGAATGGTGTGAATTAGCATCTATTGAAAAATTTCATCAGCCCCTTGATTCCAAATGAAATACTTCATAAAAAACGTTTTTAGCACTCCCTAAAACAGTGGTTCCCAACCCTTCATGGCTTGTGGCCTCCTTGCGGATGCCTTTAACACTCACGATCCCCTGTTCAGTATTCCAGTGGTATTTATATTGTTACTCTGATTGGTAGATTCCAAATCCCATTATATTCTAACAGCCCATGCTCGTCAAGGTGAAAACACGCTGCGAAATAACCTTATCAAGAGTTTTACTCCCCGTTAGTCGACAGAATCAGTTTTGTATCTAGCATCTAACCCCCTTTCAACCTCGCCCCCGGTTAAAAACTGCTGCTATAAATCATGAATAAACATTTGAACTTTTTGAATGTTTATACTAAAAATACTCACATGACAAAAACTCATAAATTACTGGCAGAAGCATGGCAATTATCACAGCTGCAGCACGTTTTTTCAAAGCCTGCCATAATTCTGTAAAATAAAAGACAAATTACATTGGTTAACAAAGCCAAAAGCCAAGATTTGAGTCTTTCCAAGAATAGCTTCATAGAAGTCAGTGGCTACTTGTTGTTAGTTGTGATATGCAATAAATACACAAAACATCTTAGAATGTGGTAAAAAGTTTTCTACTTTTAATCTCCATAAGTGTTCTAAATATCAGTGAACGCTCTAGAGCATAATCAGATCTTGAAGTATGATCATAAAACAATTTGCAAAAAAGGTTTGAGAAAATAATCTGAGCATTAAAGAATCAAAACTTACCATGCAAAGTACCAAAAATGACTCTTCTTATGTAATCCATATTTCTAAGCAGTTTTCCTGGAGATGGTAGCAGAGAAAAATCAAGTGATAGGGATGCACTCTATCAGGACACTACACACCTTAAGCCAAAATATTGATTAATATTTAAGATTGCACACCTTGGAGTTTATAGACAACTTTCATAACATAATTCCAAGCAGTTGACAAAAGTTTTCTTACAATTTTTATAGGAAACTTTGGCACAATCTGAAGGATAAGGCTTTGAAAGCTCTCAAATGTATTAACAGTTTGAAAATGGAAAATACAGATTACCCTAACAACAAGGACTTAACAAATTGCTACATGTCTGATTCACTACATGTCCAAGATTAAGAAAACAATGTTCAAATATATGAACACATATATGAAGTGTGTTTCCCCAATATTAAGTTCATAGGCAACAGCAGGTACAAATTTCGGCTAAAACTTTAAAAGTTGAAATACCTTTTGTGACTTTTTATAACATGAACAACAACTCCAATTGATCCTAATAAGTTGGAAGATTTTTTATATTGCTTTCGATATATCAATTCAAAAGCAAAACATTTACCAATGCAAAATATTTTGAAAAATAATCCCAGAAATTTCCTACTTAAAAAATGAACCATGAATAATTTCTTGAAATCTAGTAGCAATTTATTGTTTTTCATTGACAAAATAAACATGGTCTTTTATATGATACTCCTTCGATTCTTTTGCTCGTAACAAAGCCCCTCGAGAGCTGTCATCGATATCTAAGAATTTGTGAGGACCTACACTGTATGATATGACCGGAATCTTTCTAGTGCTTACCAAATTTAAAACCGGTACATTATATTACCGGCAACCCATAAATCACAATTTCATTGAAACATCACAATATATTTCTATGCTAGTTGAAAATACAATAAAAACAGCTTAAATGAAAAAAACCTAATAATTACATCTACGTACATATAGATCTTAAGAGCTTTTAACTCTGATATAAAAAAGCACAATCTTCTTTGAACCAGAAATGAAACATAAAACCTCACCTATTTAGCAACTGTTCCCAAGTCTGATTCCATCTAGATCAAGTTACAAGTTCTTAAAGTTCTGCTCAGTCATGGTTGAGTGGAACTATTCTTAGTTGAAATTGATATATTTATGATATAAACTCACTCATACGCATAGACCGGAACAACAGTATAGGGTTCAAAAACAGACTGTCTCGAATATTATTATGAATGTACTAAAGTAAACTTAATGGAACTAATAATCTTGTCACAACTACACTAGCCACAACTATTCCTAGAGCAAATAATCCAAGTGAGAACATCAAGCTGTGTTTATTATAATTCGGGGTAGCTCCTATTTTAAACATTCATTTTGTGATTCATGGCGCTCACTGCTAAAAGATGTTATAGTTTTGTGCACCAGGGAAAATGTTTTATTTATTTATTTGGTTTGATCAGAGCGAAGTTATTTGAGAATTGACTAACAAAAGAAAATTGATTCAAAGCAATCTGTTTCAGAAATAGAGGCGTTTAGTCTTTGCGCAAAACTATGGGTGACCACAGAAGTACCCATCAGTACAGCGGCTATTGAGAATTACAGTTTGTAAACACTCATTACCTCATCTGAAAGACACACTAGATATAATAATTGGCACTCCCGTAGTATGTGTACCAGGTTAGACCATAATTTTATTCCTATTTTCCTTATTTTAGTTCTATTGGAAGTTCATTCAATAATCCACTATATAATGCTAAAAGTTTAATTTCGCTAACTAACAATACCACTAATTGAAGAATTTTCAAAAAATCATTTTACCATATGTTCAATTCTGCTCAAACACCTTAAACTGGAATGAAGAGAGAAATTAATGAATCTGAATTTCTATTTATTTTTCAAATTCAAATCAAACTGACAATAATATAAGACTAACGGTAGCAGCCTTGCATTGCTGCTTTTCCATTGCCTTGTTCAGAATTCGAAGTAAAAAAGAAATAAATATAAAAATAACAGCAGAACAAAAATTAATTGAAATAAAACTGAGAGAATTTAATAAAATCCCACGCACTCGAGACGGTACTCCTGTAGTATGTGTACCAGGTTAGGGTTAGGCCGTGATTTTATTCAGATTTTCCTCATTTTAGTTCTATTTTGAGGAGCTCGGGGACTGTCTATGTTAGCCAAGTGAATATACCCCCTGCTCATAGGTTTCAATCCCTTTACACAACTTGATGTAAAATGAGTTAACAAAATTAGTTACTTCCATATTGCTGAACATACTTCTGACAAAAACCCAAAAAAGGTAAACGTAAAAAAAAACTTTTTGAAATACTTGGTGAATATCACTTCAAATGTGGATTTCAAATATTTAAATTTGCATATTGCTATTGTAAGAAACCAGCTTAAAGAGCTCTCTCGTAAGATGGGTGGCATAGCCAGGGGTGGTTTTGGGAGTCGGACCCCCCCCCCCCCCCCTTTTGAATGTAAAAAAAAATAATAGTATCTTTCTGTATCATAAATTGCAATTTGCAGCTTGAAACGTTCGGACCGGCTGGCTGTTTTGATGTAGCTTGTCAAATAGAAATTTTGTTTGAGATTTTCTGGCAAGATTCACAAACATCCATGGCACAAAAAGTTTGGGAAAACCTGATTTAGACCATATACTTGGAAGCATTATTTATGTGCAAAGCACCATATCGAATAAATATATTCGATCCGATTCTGAAATCATCAGGTATTTGAAAATCCCCAGCACTAGTCGTCACTCTGAGTCAATATTGTCCGAGAGGAATCACCCATTTTACTCGTTTTCCATTTTTTTTTCGTGCGATCTTTTCTTTGGGGAACATCTGAGTCTAATGCATAGATATCAGAGTCGAATACGTCATCACTACTTGAAGAATCCTTGACTTCTTCCAGTTCATTCAACTCCCATTCATCAGGACCCGAACTTGGAGATTTTTCATTTGCCATTCCACCTTGAAAACAAATGTAACATATTATAGGGTGTCCATAAAGTCTGCATAGGGAACTCATCACTACCATACGTTGTTATGGCCCTCACAGATGTATTAAATGAGGTTGAAATACAATTACTGATTAAGTGTTGAACTGTTTCACTTATTAAGTTTGGCAAGCCATTTCAAAACGGTTCAAGAACCACTGTTATAAACTGTTCAAACTGTGCAAAAGCCAGAACCACTAGCTCAGAATCTATTATTAAAGATGGAGAAAAGAATAGCAACAGAGTTTTTATGCGCAGTGAGGGGGAATACCCCAAAAGAGGGATCCGAATAAGACTAAGAGCGGAATTTATCGAAAAAGGTTGGAAACCACTGTACTAGTGGGTGAATTGTTGACTCAATAACTTTCGCCCTCGTTTTGCGTTTTTTTTATTATAAGTGAACTTCTAGGGCTGGGCATTTCAAATCGAATATTCGAATCAAATTGAAGATGAACTATTCTAATCGCTGTCATCTTGTTTTTTGTCTGCCCGCAGGTCGAGATGGACCCCTCAATGCAATTCTGACATATGACTCTTATCTTCTGAGTTAGTCATTGATGTAACATGTTGCATACTGTGTGTGAACATTCATCGAACTGCCTTAGTGATAGATTACGTGTTTCCACGAATATTATGCGTATGAAGGACTTATTACAACCAAACAGTCAATACAACTACATACCTTCCAAGTATTCGAGATCCAATTCGAAAAAAATATTCTATTCGATTCTGAATCATTAGATATTCAAAAATGCCCGACTCACCTCTTTCAATCATTCGCTCTCTTCTCCTTGTATACATGGAACGATCTGTGATATCGGGATCATTAAGAAACACAGACTCTTTGGTTCTGTCAGAACAAAAACAATCATATTTATTACAAAAAGAAAGCAGAAAATTTGATGCTCCGAAAGTGTGTGTACCAATATTACTTTACATCAAGTTGTGCAAAAGGACTGAAACCTATATTCACTTAGCTAACACAGCAGTCCCCGAAGTCATAATAAGAATTAAACTAGAATTCAGATGGAAACCGAAGACTTATCGATCGAAGGTTAGGGGATCCCCCAAAACAGTGGTCCTACTCCATATTGACACCGTGTATCCCATCACTAATTAATTAATAACTCGCTAATTATACGACATAATCCATCCAAAATCAATAGGCTTCTGATCCGAGCTAAGATGAATGCACATGTAAAATTTGGAGCAGATTGAACCTCGCTTTCGTGAGATATCGCATGCATCTAACAGACCAACAAACAAATACCTACTTACCGATCTTAAGATCGATAGGTAATAAGGAAAGTCAGAATAAAATTATGCCCTCACCCTAACCTGGTACACATACATTGGGAGTACTGATAAAAGATTGGGTGTTAGTCTTGCGTACCCTCAACTGATGGTTATATTAAAATTGTCCATCCTTAATTGCCCAAAATGAAAATTTAAAAAAAAAATACTGTATTCCAAATTACTTCTAAAATCAAAAATATCAAACAAACAAATTTCCTCTTGGAAGATGCAGTCGTAAACAAATCACAGATCAAAAAAACTTATTTCCAATTTACCTGTATGCCATAAATCCACTGACTCTTGAAATATGAATCTTTTTAATAACGTCTTTATACTTTTTATCGCATAAACCTGTGAAACATATGACCTATATTTGTATTGCTCAATGCAAACTATCCTACCGGTTAATTAATGAAAGGGGGAAGGGTTAATTCATACATAATTTCTGATTGAGAGATAACTTTTTACAAAGGAAATTTACTCAAAGCCAAGTCAACCACTCACCTATACATACCCCGAACCAGTACCTGAATAAGAGATCATAGTTTTCCACAGATTCTAGTTAACTTTTCTCTCCAAGATAAATATGTATTATCTATCCTAATCATAAATCCATAGAGATGTGCATATGGAACAATCAGCTAGTTGTTTAGATACCATAAATGATTTGGACTGGTAACTACGAGAAATCATAACTGTTGGCTTGCAGTGTGGCGCATCATGCTAAGCGTTAGGAATACACTCGCCACCACACGCACCTCTGATTCCCCTGCGTGGGTTCAAATCCCTTGCAAGGATAGTTCTGTGTGAGAGGATTGCTGACTTGGACTGGTAATCGGACGAGAGGCCGTGGTTCGCCATAGATTTAGTCGTCTTATCGTCTTCCTCTCCCCTGGGATAAATATGTAAATCCTATCCTAATCAAAAAATCATTTAAATATAGCAACACTTACCACTACTTTTTTGTGTTAATGGAACCCCTGTTACAGATGAAACGAACTGAGAGAGAAGTTGGACATTTTTATAATCAACCCTAACCCCACAAAGAAGACATCTCTTTATTTCTGGTTTAAAAGGATTTTCCATCGATACGGGCATGTCGTCATCTTCAAGCTGTGATGATTGCAGTTGTGTACTCGATAAACGTTTTACGCTGTTTAATACAGTATTTTTGGAGGGTTTTAAAACCCTATTTATACATTTAAATGATCTTAACATGTTTCTGTTTATCTAAAAATAAAATAAATACTAATACGTGAAAAAATAGGTCGTGAAAAAATTTACAATTTCTCTATAACAAATAATTTTCTAAAGGGAGCTACGGTAATTCAGTATCATTGAAGATCATAAAAATCACTCAAGAAGAAAACAAGCTCAAAGAAACATATCATGGTGTAAGATATTTTAACTACCGGACTAATTCCAGGTAAATGGCAACATATTTCAGCCCTATTGTGGGTTTTCATTCTGTTGACTGTTACCCTTATTTTAATCCCAGAGCCTCAATAACATTTCAGCTATAAGATTATTATAGAACTCAAAAAAACAACTTTCAAATACAGTTATGAATTATTCCTATAGTGATTAATTGGCGCTCCAAAAGAATGTGTACCAATATGGAGATAACTAATTTTGTTTGGCTACTTTACATCAAGTTGTGTAAAGGGACTGAAACCTATGTGCAGGGGGTACATTCACTTGACTAAGACAGACAGTCCCCGAACTCGTAATAGAAGTAAAACAAAGAAAATTGGAATAAAATTATGGCCTAACCCTAACCTGGTACACATACTACGAGAATACCAATCAATTTAGCACAGTGCTAATAAATATAGAGTTAGAAAATGTGGATATGAATTGGGATGAATTACGGATTCGCAATCTAATAGGAAAAACAAACTACAATTGTATATGGCCAAAATTTAAAAATATGCAAAAATTAATGTATTTACAGTGTACTGTACATTATTTCAACAAATTAAAATCGAACAAGTAAAAACTGAGGCACTTTTGACAAAAGAAATAGATTAGAAAGTCTAAGAAAATAACAGCACATTCTGAAACCTTGTGAATGCTAATGACTATTTTTTCATGTCACTTCCTGCAAGTTGTCTATACAATTGGTCCAAATATAATAGGAAATGGAAGGATGATGAAGAATATAAAAATAATTATAGCAGCTGAAGAATACTTCCAAATATAAAATATAATGATTTGAGCTATGTTCAACAAATAGTATGCAGGAGTAGAAGTACAACCACAGCTGTCTAAAATAATTCTCTTGTTATAACAACTGCATTTTTAGCATCTTCAATTTGGAAGTATGCAAAAATATTTGAAAGGTACATCAGAAATAACAGATTATTCGATTCCAGCCATCTCAACTAGTTGCCAGACTGTATTTTAGCAAAAGATTGGAGTAACTATTCTACATAGGGAGGGAGGATTCAGAATTCGATAATTGGACCCAAATTGAATTGAATAATTTCAGCTTGTCATAACAGTTGCATCTGCGTCTCCTTTCTCAATCGCTTCTTTTATACTTTCCGCATCTTTTTTCAGTTGTTCGTTATTCGGATCAATTTTAAGAGCTTCGTTGTAATCCAACAAACCTTCCGCGTACAATTCTAACTCACAAAACGCGGTTCCTTTCCTGATATGAGCTTTGAGACGAGCATTTGCATTCGCTGGTACCGGTGGTTGTAACAAGTCAAGCGCACGAGAACAATCATCAAGGCATTTATAGAAGTTTCTGAGCTTCAAATGACAAGCAGAACGGTTTAGATATAATAGATGGTTTTTGGGTTGGATTCTGATCGCAAGATTATAAGCGTTAACAGCGGCGAGGAAGCTTCCAGAAGCAAAAAGTTTATTTCCTTTTTCTTTCAGCCAATCAGGGTCCTTTTCATGCTCTTCCAGATCCGTGTCATTCAATTCAGTAGTTTTCCTTGCTTCAGCTTGTTTTTGCAGCCATTCTTCTTCTTCTTGAGTTTTCGATTCCCGCAGAGGAGTCGGAAAAACCCTTGGAGTGAATTTGAATTTTATGTTTCCTCCTTGCCGAGGTTGTGAACCTCGTGGTTTTGCAGCCACTGTTTTTTTCTCATTATTGCTTGATTTATCATCTACGACATCATCAGTTTCCATGGTTTCAGCATTAAAAATGTCTTGACTCTTCTCAATCGCTGGTTCTCTTGCCTTTGCTTCTCCATTAACCTGTTGAAAAGAAGATAAAATTTAGAATCAAAAAATTATCCGTTTCTTATAAATTTTTGTTGCATAAAAACTTCATTAGAATTTTTCAAAATCTAAACAATGCAATTTGCAAATTTTAATCTGGATATTGCTTTGTTTATGTTTGAAAATTTCCAAAGTATGTATGATGAAAAATTCTGACCATGCCTCTGACATTTACTGTATATTCCATTTAGAGAGTTATGAAGGGAACATTATTACTATTTGCATTGAGAATATTATTCTACACATGTAAATTCATTTCGTGTTTTGTTTTGACTTTAGGAAAATAACACAGGGCTTCCCAAACTGGGGGTCGCGACCCCTTAATAAGGGGTCGTGCAACAAATTTTAGGGGTCGTAAAGAGTGCACCAATTCCACACAAAATACGATATACATTGTACTGTTTTAGACTTTTTATTCAAAACACAATCATTAAGTTAGTGCAAAACAGGAACCTTACAATTTCAAGAGAAAACATCAAACTAGGAAAGCTGCCTGCTTGTATAACAATCCCAACTCAACAAAGGTTGCGAAAAATTATGATATATTGAAAGGGGTCGCGAGCTTGTTTGGGAAACCCCGACATAATATATATCATCATTTTTCAAGTAAAAAGGAACACATCCAGAAAGTTCCAGAGTACTGTACCATTGAGATATGGGCATCCCCAAGGATAGCTAGCTTCTAATAGAAAATGAAGTTATAGTTGTTTATTGAACCGTTTATTATCAAGTCCTCAAGCTGGAACAACAATTGATTTTTCTTTTCTGAAATTAATTATTTTCAAAAACCAATAATAATTGACCACCGTGACATTGAATATTTTCAAGAACCAATATTTCCAATAAATTAATCAATATATCTATCACTTCCATCTGTAAAATATCTGAATTCACTGGCAGCTGCAGAGTCGCGAACAATATTTAATCCACGTACAAACATTGATTAAACTAACCAGGGAACCAAGCCACTTGAAGAATTGTTTCGCCGAATTGATTGGCTTGTTGTGATTTTCGTTAGGAAAAAATCATTTTTGAAATCCACTACTGGACTACTGATTTTAAAACTTATGTATTTGAAGATGAAGAACTTTTACTTTTATTTATTTTCGAATAGTATGATATGTCTCCCCACTATTTGCTGACTGGCTGATATTACAAACCAGATGATTATTATCTTACTTTTTGCAGTTTGACATAATACTGTGAAACATTATACAATGAAAAAAACTAAAACCAAACTAATATAAATCTGATACATCCACTAATGAATAATGCTATGCACAGAGCTATTATTTTTAAGAACCGAATTTTTTCCAGTTCCGCATTGCTGACTTTATTTATAAATTTGAAGATGCCCTTAAAAACTTACCAAATTTATGATATCAAGATCATCCACATTCTTCAATGACTGCTGTAGACGTTCTTCAGCCAATTTCTTCTTTTCCTCCATTTCTTCCTCCTTTTTCAGTTGTTTCCAGCGTTCCATTTCATCTTCAGCGTTTTTTCGTTCAGTCTCTTTCACTAATTCAATTCTAGATTTTTCTTCTTCTTCTAATCGCATCATTTCTTTTACTGTGTATCGTTTATCAGTCGTCTTCTTTGCCAATGCTTCTTTCTGCTGCCGTTCAGTCTGTTTTTGTACATACTCTACCGCTTCTAACTTTTTTTTAAGCATGAAGGCTTTATCTTCTGATTTTTCCGATAAAAGCTTTCCCCAAATTTCATTTTCGACTTTAACAAGATTAAATTCCACTGCCCCGTCTCGAATTTTCGCGACACTTTTATCATCATCAATCTCTTTATATAGTAAAGCCTCAAAGAGAAAAGGCGGATAATTAGCTTTCAAGAATTCGTTGGTACAAAGTAGACCAACATTAGCAGTCTTCACACCTTTTAACGGCACAGTTACATGAACTTTGTCTTTGGTTTCAGTCCAACTGTAATCTTTTACTAAAATCGGCATCTTTTTATGAGATATATTTAATTAACTAATCTTAAATAGAAAATACAGAAGAAATATGAAAAATATAATATATAGCAATTACGGTTAATATACTTTATAACAAATATATGAAACTAGTCTAATACAGAATCAGATAGATTGGAATGCAAAAATGGTAACAAGGCATGTAAATACAAAATTAAAAAACGATATATTTAACAACCGTATTTGAATATTGACAGTGGAATTGCTATTTTACAATTGGTTTATAGGTGTAAATAAATTAAGATTTAGTCACAGTCAGGTATATTTCTTACAGACTTAACGAAAGAAATGAAAATTATAATAGAAAGCCATTTAACCCTCAGATATATCAGAGTTTTTTTAACTTCGTGTGGTAGATTGTGCATGTCATAAATTGGTTCATGTTTGAAAAATGACAGTTGTAAATCAAAATCCCTGAAGATTCGGTCCCAATGGTGTAACAGTATATTTGAAGTGGGCCTCAGAGACTTGAAAAACAAAACTTATTATATGCTTGTAGGTTAATATGTGAATCTTAATCGTTTAACTATTGGTGGTCCTAATCAAAAGCCGCTGAAATCATATATTGTGGCCCGTGGGGTCTTGAATCAAGTAGAAGAAACCAGGATTTTAAAATAGGAAGAGAGAAATTTAGCGAAAAATGTTGAGAATTGAACATACATCCACTGATATATATAGGGTGTCCAATCTGGCCCAAAGTTTTTAAAATTGCAAAAGAAATTTATCTATACCATAATATTATATTGTTTTGGCCCTAACAGATGTATTAAATGAAGTAAAAATGATTACTAATTAAAAAACATCAAACCTGGTTAAGATATATTGAACTCTGTAATGGGACTTTGTGGACGCCCTGTATAATCTTTAAAACTCTACATTGTTCAATCAATGCCTCATACCAAACCATGAGTTTACAATTTTCAAATTCAGAGCAACTGTCAAACGTTCCAAAGAATAACCGCGCCCAGAATCAATAAAAAATAACTCAATATGACCTATGTTATCATTATAAACCATTCTTAACCCTTTATCAGAATCTTGGTCAAAGTTAACCACTGCGTTACTTGAGAATTCATGTTTTACAGGGGATGCAGAAGACCACATAACATCAGAATTAATGTCAACTGCAGTTATTGTTAAAAAAGAAACATTTTTTAAATTTCCATGAAAAAGATCTGTTTTCCAGCTTAAACCTGTTGCGTCAAAAGCTGAAGAAACATTATTTGTTTTCGTAAAAGAAATCATCGAACTGTCAGTATTATTATCACACTCATCACTGTGTATTCTTAGATCCCAGTAATCCTTTTCTCCTAACGTTAACTGCAAATGAAACCAGTATCCATGGAGTCCATAAGACTTATCCAAAACGCCAGGTTTAACTGTGTGACGCTCCAAATAAATAGTGTCTGAAGTTGACATTAGACATTTTTTGAGAAGCAAATCGTGGTGTAAACTGGCACAAATGAACGCGACATCTAATGTATCTTTCCAGACAGAGATCAAAATCCCAGAATTTGTGGTGTACACATCAATTTGGTCATTTGCAACAAATTTATTTTTAGCATCAAATAATTTGTCATCCAATTTCTCTTCAAAAACAAGACTTTTCTGCCTCGGTCCATTTTTAATAAGATTTTTTCCTTCACCGTGCACGAAAGGTGTCAAGGAGAATATTTGTACTTTTATAATTTTTTTCAAATCCGGCCAAGTCTTTAAACTGTGCCATTGTAGCATAGTAGATGTGAGATAAATTTGTCTTTTCTTCTCAATGAAGTTAAAGGTTTGACCCCCCTTGGTAGAAAAACAAAGCTGGAATTTTGCACCAAGTTTTTCAAAATGCTTTTGTATTTTATCCGTAACACCAGTATAAGGATTAATTTTAGATAATCCCAAAAACGATTTATCCCTCATTTGTTTAGACTTTGTAAAAAATCGCTTCTTCCAATACTTTTTTTCTGCTTCCAACGGACTAGCAGGTTCTTTAACTACGTTTTCAGCAAATTTTTTAGCATTCATGAAAACGTATTTAGTATAGAATACTTTCCAAAACGAATCATCATCTGCGATTTCTTGCCACCTTTTACAAACAGAAGCGCAAGACAAAAGTGACTTCACGTCTAGATATTTAAACACTTTGAATAATAATTCATTTGGCAAATCATTAAGTCCGTTATTCACTTTGTTTCTAGTAATTTTAGAAAGTTCTTTCGGTTTTGTTGTTGTTCGCTCATAGAGTCGATAATAAGAAGAATTTGGAACTGTTTTTCCGGAACTTTGCTGCTTCTTTTTATCCAAATATGATTTTTTCAAAGCTGAAATTTCTCCCGCCTTGCGCATCTTTGTTGAAAAAACTTGTCCTAATATCACAAGATGTCACCAGAGCACGGTCCAGGGACCATATGGAATGGTTGGTCACAATGTATATATATTTTCCGTTATGATGCTGATTATAAACTGTTATTATGGTATTGATGAGAAGAGGTTTCCTTCTGGGTTAACCTTTGACCTCAATCTTCCTCATTATAAATCAATTATTAGTCTTAACTATATTAATTTAAATCTAATAGAAACAGAAGCATTCAGATAATAAAGTCCAAACAATCCACAACAAAAATCCCTAACCCATAAGTTCAAAGGTCATGAATTATGAAACTCAAGAGTACAATCAAAAAATGTGAATTTATACAGTACAACACCACACTTCTACTGGAAAAAGGGAGAACAGGCTAGTTTCAAGCATCTTCCAAAATGGAGTTTTCTAAAGATGATGCATTCATTCATAAAGCCATATCCTGAACCATGAAATTTTAAAATCTTGAATGGAGGCCAAATTTCACCCAAATGAATCTAAATAGCATTCGATTAGGCTGAAGTAACATCCTATTTGTAAGCTTTGTTAGTTTTAAAGTATGTTCATGATTCTAAAATCTGTCATATATCACGATTTTGGTATTAAAATTAGATGAGAATATTCAAAATCTATTCGGATACTTATTGAAATCTGAATTTCACCCTCAACCTTTACAAGTGTGGTGGTACACTCTGCCAGACAAAAATTTACAAATTTTTAAGAGAGTCTTTCCAGGTATGGCCTGAAGTAAATGATGGATAAATAGCGAATTAACAAGCAAAAGCATGAAACACACAATATTGGAAACCAATTCAAACATGATCAATTTTTGCCCAATCACTTATTTTCTTGTTTTCTGTGGGTATGTTTGTCTTGGGTTAGGTCAGATTATTACCCTTTTCTGATTATCCTAAACCAGAGATGAAAAAAATAAAAGGAGAACTGATCAAAAAATTTTAGGTGAGACTATGACAGAATAAAACCAAAATATTTTCTTGAATAAAATATAAGGTGAACTAAGTCTGAATGATACATAGTTAACTTAGATAATGCAGCTTTCTGCATTTAAATAAATTTTCATATTCTCATTTGACCTATAGGAAGGAGAAAATGAAATCCAGTACTTCCAGGAAATTACTATTAAAAGCAATTGAAATGGCACCAAAAAAAAACCAAAATCTAAATTATGGGTCATAAGTTGGCTAAAAGGGCGACTGTAAGCATTATAACATGGGGTTAAATAACATGGGACAATAGACAGCAAAATCATGACATAATCAGATTTTAAAGCAAAATTAGCATTGTCATATGAATTCGGAACATAATTATTCACAAATGCAAAGCAATTTTACCCTTGCAAGAACAACCAATAATAAATTATTCTTCCAAGATAAACAAATAAGTAGAGATACATTATACACAACATATTATTTGTAACAGTATTCCGAACAAATTCAAAAACAGCTTTAGCTTTCGATTAAAGATACAAAAAACATAGACATTTGAAATTAAACCGTGAACATCCAAATAATCACTATTTTTTCAAATGCTCAAATATGGTCATTTTTGTGCTGCCAAGAAACAATATATGGTCATGCTCCATTTAAATCATCCTCAAAGGAGGGAATTTCAATAAACTATCGAACTTTGAATACCTGAGCTCCATTCTGGCTTTCATGTCCACCACCAAATTGAAGCCAAGTCTTTGGATTTGGTAAAATTAATTCAATCTTTAGTCCTCCCAATAGAAATGAGAGAGGACCTATTGATTGATATTTCCAATCTTAATACAGTTCCCAAATCACCATGCAAATGTTTACACACATAAAAAAGTGAAAATTAAACATACATACTTGATCTCACTCCCAATAGGTATCTTTTTATATAAGTTTATGTCAATACAAGTCCTAGCAAAAAATTTACTATCGCAGAATTGAATGTATTATTATGTAAAGAAGCCAATCAGTAGTCAGTTGACCAATTTTGCATGACACAAGCCATTCATTTTGGATTTATAGACTAATTTTCTGACACGCTTTATAAATCATAATTACAGTACATGACATCTTACCAGAAGTTGACCTAACACACAGGAACTTCATATTGTTTTGGATTGCCATTCGAGGATAAATCTAAAATTTTGGACATTTAAGTCACTACCCATATAACACAAATACTTGAAAATCTCCAGCGAAAAGCGAAACTCAAACTGCACTATTTATATTAGTCAGCTGTGTGAAAGATACAAATTTTTTGATTGACTATGTCAGGCTTTTATGTTATTTGTGAGCTTATAAAATTAAGCTGTTTCGGGATTCAAGTCAATGAGAAGCTTTACCGTGTTTTTGAAAATTTCAGCACTTCCGAGCCAACTGGACATTTTTGAATGACAGTTCACAATTCTAATACCAGTCCATGATACCTGTATTCAATTTCAATACGACTACAGAAAACACATTTTTTTGTCAAATATTTTGTTATTAATATAAAGACAGAAGTAAGAGAAACTCGCATGAGAAGCAAATGAACGTTGAATTGATAAGGAACGAGATAGTTTTTGTGTCATTGATAAGTTTTCCCCAAAATGATTGTTGAATATGGCACTCGGATAAATCGAAAATGTTGCCTATGAGAATGAACAACAACAAAATTGAAAGTTCAACAAATGCCTGAAAAAAATCGCTCTGTTCAGGATTTTGAAAAAAAAAATACTCAAATGATACTGTGTGTCACATAATTTAAAAAATATTGGAACTAAAGAGTATTTTTTTATTTTTATAATCGACTTATCTGAGAAACATGGCTTACCAAAGTATGAAATTAATCCCAAAATAAATATTACTTCCACAATTTGGTGATGGAAGGTCCTTGCTTAAAAGCAAATTGAATATTGGAAAAGGAGATACAAGCAGACACTAGCATGGTAAGAGCAACAGTTTGATCGAGTTCTTTATATTAAAATTTGTGAAATAATTTGACAATGAACCCCCTATATCAGCACTTGAGAACGTCTTTTATTTCGTAAACAGATACAGCCAGAAGAAAACAATGCAAAACACAGCAAACGCAAGCGAAGCCATACATTACATTGAGTTTGTACTTTAAAAGATGAAAATCTAACATTTCGCCAATTTTTCTTTAAAACGACGTAAAACAATGAACATATTTGATGATAATTTTGAGTTCTTAACAAAAACGTAAACAGAAAAGGGTTAGGGATGATGTATCATTGGTGACAAAACCAAAAAGCAAAGTTACCAACAAATAACTTTTCCTCAAAATATTTGAGTACCAGAAAACAGAATTCTTTTCACCCTATTCGCACACAAGGACAGACATTTAGGCATCAATATTTTATTTTGAAGGTTATTCAAATGTTTTATTCATGATTTTGGTGAACTTGAGTTTTTTCTGAAGCAAAGTAAATCTGTCATAAAGTGAACCCACAAACCCGCTTCATTTTCAAATAAAATATAAATGACTGTTTATGACAAGCCATGATTACGTACATTCCTTAGTGAAACCAATAAGCTTTGCATACATGGTTTATTTACTCTAAGGGCGTCTCATTTTGATAATGCCACACAAAATGCCGTCTTACGCAGTATTGACCATCACACTTGAATCAAAATTTAACAATTTCTTACAGAGGCTTCTTATGTTGCATGTGTTATGGCATCCGAATGGTGCCACACAAGATGCCGCATTTTGCCCATCACTTTCAAAGTTATTTGAAAAGGAATTTTACATAATTTTTTTCAGAGGCTAACACATTAGCATACAAACAAGGTGCAGCAAGTCATTCAATTTTATATCGCAAACTAGCAACTGAAACGGAAAGTATTCATTTCAAAAATTTCGGATTGTAATTTCTGATATGTGTAAAAAAATTTTGACGCAAGCAGACAACATATTCATCGAAAAAGTACAAAGGTAGCGTAAAATGGAGATACTTTA
The DNA here is from genome assembly GCF_013122585.1 of Styela clava. NCBI lineage: Eukaryota > Metazoa > Chordata > Ascidiacea > Stolidobranchia > Styelidae > Styela > Styela clava. Next base: position 15,831,177 of record NW_024102836.1, read on the forward strand.
TTCCACTACAGTCAACTAAAATGAGCAAATATTATATCAAAAAGTGGGAAAACAAAAGCAATTCTCATTGTCATGTGACAGATAAAGCAAAAGCCTTCAAACAAATTGTATAGAATTCTGAAACCAGGGGTTTCAGCTGAACTCATACAGCGGTTTGCCCACAATCGTGTTCGGAGGTTTTACCCATATGCTGCACAGTGGTTTTACTTGCATCATGTGCCAGTCCTCCGGCATACACATTAACAACTCTATATGCTAGCACAGAAAGGTTAATTTCAGAATTATTCAAGTTAAATTATTGAATTTTTAACTCCAAGATGTTTCAAATCCAATAAATGATATTGGGAGAGACAAATTCAGGTTTGAATTATTACTTTAATTTACATTTCTGCCAAACAACAAAAGGAGCAAACATGATATTGACTTTGTGAATTTCAGAAAAAACAATAGGAATCACTTTTGTTGTTCCCACTTTATAATTAAACATTCGCAAATGAAATTTAATGGAATAAAAAGCTAAACTCAGCATGCAATTTTTTGAACTATGACGTCACTATTTTTTTTCGAGTAAAATTTTGAATTTTGCCATAAAACGTAACAAATAAACCACATAAAAAAATTGTCCTTAAACGGCGTTCTTGCGTTTACCGATGATCAAGTTTATTTTGAAATAGAAGCCCCGTTTAATATTAAAACGATGTTCAACAGTTCATTCTCACACACATAATATTCACAGATTTGAAAGGTCTTGACGATGACCTTTAACCCAAGGTCGGGAACTCTTGTTCGTTTTGAACATCAGGAAGTAGTTGATGACCTTGCCTCTGCATTCGTTCCCCTCCAAAACGACCGCCACGCCCACGTCCACGCCCTCCTCCTCTACCTCCGCGTCCTCGACCTCCAAACCCTTGATTTCTGTTGTCTCCGAATTGGATATTAACGCTTACTTGTGGTTTGGTTTGTCGTTTATGCTGGTCATCAGGATTGGTTTCTCGTTTCGAATCGTCTTTGTTGACTTTGCGCAACACTTTCATGCCTTTCCATTTTTCTTGGCTCTCTCCTTCTCCGGGTCTTCGAATATTAAAGGATGGTTTTGCTTGAGTGCCTTGTTCCTGTTGGGCTTTCCATTCATCGAGTGTCATTTCCGCTGGTTCTTCTTCTTTCGGTTCTTTATCTTCTGCGCCTTCCTCGGTTGTTCCCTCCTCTTCAGTCTTTTTTGGTGATTCAGTTCCTTCAGTTTCAGCATTTTCTTGCCATGTTCCGACTGGTTCAGTTACAGCGGTAACTTCCGCAGTTTCCTCGATTTCGTTTCCAGGGGTTCCCCAATTTCGTGGGCCAGCGCCGTCACGCTTATCGCTTGGTTTCACACTTGATCGATCACTTCCGCTACGTCGGTCGAATTCACGTTTTCCGCGATCATCACGTCCGTCATTTCGATATCCACCAAAGTTCCTGCCTTGATATCCACCACGACCTCCATTTCCACCACGACCTCCGCGGTACCTTTCCGCACGATCTCTTCTTGGGCCATAATCTCCAGTGCCAGGGTGTCTCAACTTCTCCCCTTTAGCTTGATCAAAGCCTTCTGTTTTTTGATTTTCATTGTTTTCTCTGTTCTCCCGTGGATGATCATTTCTTCTTCGTGGTGGTCTCCTATTTTCATCACCTTCCCCGTAATTTTGTCTTTCATTACGAGGTCGCCGAGCGCTATTTTGCCTGGGACCATCGCTACGGTCATTTTGACGTCCTGGCTTTGCAGATTTTGGTGCCCCTGCGTCTTTTTTAGGTGGGACATTAGAATCCTTGTTCTCTTGGAATCGCGTTGGCTTTTTTTGGTTTTTTGGCCTGTTTGCCAAAGCCTGCTTTTTCTTTTTAGCTTCCTCTAACGCGCTCTTTTTCTGATCTTCCAGCGTTTTCAAGGTGTCTAACGGATCATAATCCGCCGCCGTGTCGCTTTCATCGTCAGGTTCGGAACCTATATCGTACCGATTACTGACGTTTACACTATAGATATCCTGTATTGCAGGCATTTTATAGAGGTTTTGCTGACTCTAAATCGCCAATATTCAACAGCTTTTGTACCGAAAATCGAAGAAACGTAAAACGCCGCCTCGTGAAAGAAGTTTCCGCTCCAAAACGTGCTCGGCTCCGAAATTCCTCGTTCCCACTAAAACACGCCCACAAATAGCGTTGCCAGGTAATATTGGCGGTTTATGGCAAGACCAAATTTTCGCAATACAGACTTATTTTAGAAATTAAATTGTATAATAAAAAGTTCGGATTATGCTTTGGCTCATTTTAATGAACTGAAAATATTTATAACGCTTTTGAATATGCATACAAGTATTTTAATGCAAAAATTATTCGCTAATCAGTTAGAATAGACTGAATAGCAAAGAACAATCGATTGGTATCTCACCGTTTGTTAAAAAAAATAGCAATAAAATAATGTATAAAACTGTTTTTTATTTTAAAATTGCACAGTTGGTGCAATCGTATTTTTTTCATACTCATGTGCAAGATGAATTTTTTGATGACAGACATATTTAAGAATCTATCGTCACGGAAGGTAAACTGATCGGAAAATTTTACCAGAAGAATCTATATTTCAATTTGAGGATATTGAAGATAATGGCAAATTTAATTGAAAAAATTCAATTTTTTGCAAAATTTTGATGATTTAGAAAATCAAAATTATATAATCCACCATGGAAAAACAAATGTCAGAAAAAATGAAAAACAACAAGACCAACTGGGAATGGCAACTTGTTAGAAACTCTTATAAGGTAGGTTTTACATATTTGACGATTGCCGATTGCCAGTCACTGTCGGGTATGGGAATGGCAAAAAAATATTTTTTTTTACCAGGAGTTTCACAAACCAAGATCAATGAATGTCAAATTTCCTGTACTTAAAGATGGAATAAGTGACTAGGAGGATATCATAGATTTTCAATGACCCTACGGGCCAAATTTTACAGTTTTTCATAATTCCCGGGCACAAGCTCATGTGATATTCGGCACCTTTCTTACATTTGGCAGCCATATTAGTGATGAACGTTTCCCCGACCTTTGACCCCTGAAAAACTCTCCATATACTTTACTATTGCAAAATTTCAAACGCTCCTTTTAAGAGTGATTTGGGGGTTAGCGCCTACAAACTGGCCCTTATAAATTTATGCAACTAAACTAAATGTTGTCGGAAGGCATGATAGCAAATAAGTTATTTGATTTACAACTATTTTTTGGGGAACACAAGTAAACACTGACAAATAACACGCAAATACACGAAAACGAGGCAATACTTACAACTCTGCCTGAATATCTGTCTGAGCCAAAGAATGGTCTGAGCGGCCGCATAAATTCCTGTTGTTACGATGTTGTTGACCTATTGCTGATTGGTCATTGTTACGGCAATAAACAGGGAAAACGATGCTCGGGGAAACATTTATTGATATTCGTGTCCATATATTTGAACATTGGTCTAGATCAGGGCTTCTCAAACAAGGGGCCGCGGCCCTGAAAGGGGCTCCGAAACGAATTTTAGGGGCCGCAAAGAGAACACCAATTTTACACGAAATATAAATCTATTGTACTTTTTCAGACTCTTGATTTGAAATACAATTATTGAAAATAGTGTAAAACAAACATTACACGATTCCGAGTGAATACATCATCATAATACCGTGTTTCCCCCAAAATAAGACACTGTCTTCAATTTTCTTTCGAAAATAATACTAGGGCTTATTTTTGGGATAGAGAATACCGAGATTTTTTATTATACAAAATATGAATTCCGATTTTCATTTACTTATAAATAGAACGTCTTTATTTAAAATAACTGCTAAATACAGATTATTAATCATTTAAAAAGTAGAAAAGATTTCTTGCTATCGACTAGGACTCAGTGGTTCTCGATCTTCATTGTATTGTGACGCCTTCCTAAATATGCTCAAGTTGCGACTCCTCGTGAAAATACTAGGGATGGCCCGGGATTCGGATCCGGACTCAGATTCGAGTGGAATCCACACATTTTATGGACTCGGATTCGATTTCAAGTCCACGTCATTTTTACCGCAATTCTGTTTTTACTAATTTACGCCTATATTTGTACTTTTGCCTCTATAAATCTCACTACATACCTTAACTAGGTAAAATTCAAGGTTAGATCTGTAACAATATCCCTCGTGTGTATTATAATATAAACACTCCTTATAAAGACGACGACAGATATCCAGATAATATACCGTAGGTTAAAAACTATTGATCGCTGATAATAATAATGTTGCGCCAGTCGCTTTCAAACTATCTATCCTTTTTGGTATACATGTGACACAATAAAATATGTGTTAGCGAAATATTTTTGAGTTTTTGATTCGCGTGAAAATGAAACATGCTCCCGATCAACCCAGTGGGGAATCTCATCAATACCTCTTTTAAATCGAGTTTATTACGTGCAATCCTTTCTCTAAAACGGGAGCAATGGAAAGCGTGGGGAAGATGTAGAAAACATTGTATTGACGACGAGGCATTTCTCTACCATTTGCGCACGTGACATAGTAAATTTACGGCTAGAAATATCTGGAATTATGGGAAAGCATTGTAGTCAAAAGCTTTTTATTTTTCATATTGACATGTAAGAATTTCCGACTAGCCGCCCGGAAATGACACAAGGTGGTGGGCTGGAAATCCAGTTCACAGCCAAGGCGCACAAAAGCCCACGTTTACGTTCGTATTATGGCCGCCAAAAAAGAAAGAAAATATATTTTTAAAATGATTCAACAGCTATCTGCGGAACCATTAGGCAAATGAGCTACGACGTATGTATGTGAGCGCACGATGCTGTAGCTTGGTCAAAAACGTGTTTTTTTGCTTTTACATTGTGACGTCACGGACTCGGAGGATTCGATTCGAGTCTTCAGTCTATTACTCGGATTCGTCGAATCTCTGTAATGGCGGACTCGTCCCATCCCTAGAAAATACGTATTGATACATTTTAATAGAAGACTTTTTTTGCAATGAGTTTTATATAAACGGACAAATAAAACTTAACGACAGTCAGTGAAATCGCATTTAATGCGCCTTGGTAGAAAAGTCTGCTTTATATAAATACGAAATCGCAAAGCAGATGGGCGTGCGCATCGCTTTTTGAAACCAAGGAAAAATAATTTTTATCTACGGAAAACCGAACTTTCAGAATTAAACTTTTGTATTATAGCACCATCACAGGTAAGATCGATTTAATCTACCTTTTTTCAGTAAAAGTAGCAGATATGGGTTGATTGGAAGGTTCAAGAATCACGAAATTTTGCGACGTCCCAGCAAAATTGAAACGACGCACTTCCACGGGATTAACTAAACAAAAAGATGCGCTATCGACTAAGTCTTTTTTAAAGGCGAGCGCTTATATTATATATAATCCTTTTTAAAATTCAGGCTTGATCTTATCCTCGGGGAAACACGGTAGATTCATCGCGCTTTCATGACAATGCATATTCTGGCCGTAAGACCCGATTTGTGTGTGCTTGCATAACAATGACGGCTTTAATCGTTAAGTTAGCGGTTTCCGAAGGCGATTTGCAGAGTGCGCCCCGAAACATATCACATATTATATTAATTCTAAATGTTTTATTGTTTCTTATTGTTGCAAATGATGTGTATATGAATCGAATTCATTTTACCGTTCTACGTTGTTTACTTTCTGTTCCGTAGGGTATATTGTTATAAGACAGTGGTTCTTAAAGTATGGGTCGCGACCCAAACATGGGTCGCGGAAGGTTTAAAAATGGGTCGCGACAAGGTCGTCAATGCAAGGGCAATCTAAGAGGAGAAGGACGAATTTTCAGCTTTCCCGATGTTTCAATTTAGCTTCTAAACTCTGGTATTTAAAAATAATGAAATATAAAATTTCATTCACGAAAAGAACTGTCTTGAGCTCATTGTTGTATCACAATTCTGATATGCCAGTCACGTGTATTATTTTTATGGTATCGGTAACCATGCACGTCGCTTGTCGTTGTGTTGACCGCGCGGAATGTCGTCTTAGTGGATTAAAATAACCAAAAATCGGTGTCTTTTTGGTAATGTAATTTGTAATAGATGACGCAATGAAAAAGCTCGCTTCTCGACATTAGATTATTCAATATCTAGAGAAAATGTGACTTCATCTCGAGGCACCATTTACCGCGAACGAAGCAGTGTGTGCACATTTGATGATTAAAAAGTTGTATATTGCGAGAGATACCGAAGGATAGAGGCCAGCTAGGATGTCGTGTTTGCGACGGACTGCGGACGCCTTTTCTGCTACACTTCGCGACAAGGCACTGTTTCTAATAAATAGTTGTCTGTATTTGAGTCAAACTGTACTAACATTAAAAACACATTTTGCGTTATTTAGGATTGGGTCGCGAATATTCATAAAACTCAAGATTTGGGTCGCGCTCGAAAAAGTTTAAGAACCACTGTTATAAGAGGTAAACCCTACAATACATTCTGCAATTTTGTAGGCTGCGGTTTATTCATTTGCTGAACCGATTTTATTAAACATGAGTGATTTTTTAGCATTTTAAAGAAAAACCCAACAGAGATAAGAAAGAAACGATAACCTTTTGCCTTCATTCCTTAGGCCTACATGTTTACAAACCTCAAAAGACATCAAGTACATATTAACGATGACAAAATTGTTTTTGTTTTGAGGCATCATATTTTCCGTGTAGGTGCGCCATGAGTTTTTTCCCTGATAATTTGGCGTCACAGAAACCGCTTCCTTATGCTAAGTTTGATCAATAAGAGTGAACAATTCGAGATAAAGACCATGCCGTCGGTGGCCAGACATCATTATTAATCATTTAGGACTGCATAAACATACATTGAGCCTAGGTTGGACTTGCTATGCAGCAAAAAGCATTCGCCCCCATTACACTGAATAATTGAGTAACGTTAATCTGAATAAATATGCTTGTTTTTGTTATTGAGTAGGCCTAATAAAAGTTGATATTTAAGTTGTGCCAATAAAACATCAAAACTGCATATTTCGAACTGTTTAGCATTATATTATTAACGTGGACAGGGGCCGCGAAAAAAGTTATATAATAAAAGGAACCGCAAGCTCAAAAGTTTGGGAAGCCCTGGTCTAGATTACAAATTTTTAGTACCGGGAGATGAAAGGAGTCGTTGAAAAGTTATTTAAAAATAATAATTTTCACCGTTGTTATATTTATGATAATAAATTAAGGTTTCATATTGAGCCGCTGCTTCGCTCTATTTGTTAATTAATGTATCGCTCGCTGATTGGGTGATCGCGATCCTCAATAATTGCTATGACTCGATGTCCGTTTCTATAATTTTGTTAAATGTATTTCATTTATTCCTTCGTATCGCATATATATTGGTTTTTGCACGAGGGAAAATATGGGAAAAAAATAGGAAACTGTATTGATTTATCTTTAGAGCATAAAATGATGCGTTGTTTCATCCGAAACTAATATTTGGAGCTAATGAATTAATTTAGAATGAGCGCATAAAATACTTGATAGAGGAAATGGGACCTTTTTACATTGTTTGTATCCCTTCTGATCTTGGTAGCGCTCAGGATACACCTGGTTGACTAATAACGTTTTATTATATGGCCACCCCAGCTTGACGTTATAAATATGAAAATCACATTCCATTGACTCACATTTATGCTCCGAACCACTTAAAGTGTAACATATTTATTATTCACTTATCCATAGATTTCTTTTAATAAAAAGTGCAAGTTTTCAATACTGTTCATCACAGAAATCGCGTCAAGATTGAGAAAATACTATATAAATCCGAAAATACACGACAGGAGATTGTGACCCCAATTACATTTCCAAATTGCCAATTCCGAATGCTAGCAATTTTGGGTCCGAATTCAAAAAAGAAGTTGAAGTCGATTTTCTTAAAGAAAAACGCAACAAATTTGGAAGATACCTCAATATTTCTAGAATTTACTACTTTTACTCGAGCGTTTTTATTTTATACTTCTGTTTTGTAAAGAAAGCAACGACGCTCAATATATCTCAAAATCTCGCATACGATTTTAATTTTTTCCTGATTCTTCAGCGTATTGTTCGTTACTTTATTGTTTTCGCGGGCGGTCCAGAAGTGTGTGTACCAATATGGAAGTAAGTAATTTTGCCTCCTTTACATCAAGTTGTGTAAAGGGACTGAAACCAATGGGCTGGGGTTCACTTGGCTAACACAGACAGCCATGAACTCGTAATAGAACTAAAATAGGGATTTATGGCCTAACCTGGTACACACACTACGGGAGTACCTTTTCGCGACTGTGCGCGCATCAATTGTACAGCAGAAGCCAAATGTTCATTTATCTCGATTTATCATTACCATCACATATCTCTCTCGTTCCATGCTTAATACAGGACATATTCCTAACATGCGAAATGTAGAAAGAATAATATACCCAACGCGACTCTCCGAGTAAATGAATAGGGCGTTATGAATATACCGGGAGGAGCAGATATCTGGTTACATTTCGTTGCTACAGTGGTATCGAAGCGTGCTGCCGTTACCGGAGAAACACAAAAGAAAAATGAAGATCTCATTATTTTCCTAAGTGGTTCTTGAATAGGTTTAATCATGTTTATTTTTCAATAATGAGTACTAAAATCTTCAAAGAATTGTCTACTAGCCACACAGACCTCTTGTCTGGCAAGCTGGTAACCGACATGGTACAACGCTTAAATTGTTGCGCAAACAATGAAAAACCAAAATGTGTATTGTGATTCACAATTTAAGGAATTTACAAAATATAGAGCTTAGCAGGTGGCAGCGTGCCTACGTTGAAGTATTTTTACTTGTACATTATGTGTTTTTATGATGTTTCGGATGTAAAAGCGTAAGGTTGAGTGTTTAGTAAACCCAGAGATTTGAAAACCACACCACCTGCGTAGTATTATGCCGTAATTAAAAAAAAATAAACGAACGAGAATTGACTTTTTTTTATATTTTTTATCCAATCTGTTTGTTTGGTAAGCGATTCGGTTCACCAGTGGTTCCACTTAGAATTTTCACTGGTTATTCTGTGTATTTAGTGTTAGTGCATTTGTTACATAGGGGCAGAGTAATCAAATAAAACTGCCTAAGCTACTTATTTATTATCCTCACTTTGCACACATGTAGACTATTAGTAAAAGGATTATACACATCTATATTTTAGGATCGCCAACCTCATATTTTTCTAAAAGAATAAATCAAATACCGGTATTATAATTTTGTTACACGTAACGTAAGTCTATGGTTGCTGCATTAGATTGATAAGTATAAGTTTTTATGAATGGTTCAAAGTGTCTATTTTGGCTTAATAACCAAGCATACGTGGAGCATATATTTTAAAGTGACAATATGACCTTGCGCTGGCTATCATAAGTATTTCAGGAAGCTACTCCTTTTTAGTGTAATACGATACTCGAATGAAAGTTATGCTTACGGCTTGCGGTATGTTCTAGGATAAAAAAGGACTACGTCCAAATGAAATTATTCGAGTCTCTTGAAGTCCACACTCAGCAGTAATATGTGCTCGCGATGGCCTAGCCCTAGTGCACTGGTCGGCAACTTTTAGCTTTGAAAGAACCATTTGGCACCCTTTTCGTCAAACTCAAACCTACTCGGAGCCGCAACATGTACTCAGTGACCATTAAAACTCTTGGAAAATCATTTATGAAGCAATATTCTTCTTACTAAGAAAAAGCCAAATAAATTACGAGTGATGCGATAATTCAGTTTACGACGAAATTTGAAGAATTTGATAAATGAAAAAAAAGCTTGTTTTGACAATTTGAATCACCTTAATGCCACCTATTTTTACCGCTCTCGGCTTATACATGCTGTGATGTGTAATTAGTGAGTAGTAATAAACTTAATGCCCCCCGACTTTCATGGAATGTTCATTTTCGCATCTTGACTTCAGGCAAGACTTCGAACATGCAACCCTGGTGCGTAATAAGCTACTTTTTGATGCCACGCTCATTCACGTTTCTTGCTCCAAATTAGGCCCTGAACATTCCATGAAAGTCGGGGGGCATTAAGTTTATTACTACTCACTAATTACACATCACAGCATGTAATTTGGAGCAAGAAACGTGAATGAGCGTGGCATCAAAAAGTAGCTTATTACGCACCAGGGTTGCATGTTCGAAGTCTTGCCTGAAGTCAAGATGCGAAAATGCCGAATAAAAAATATAGGCTTTGCGACTCAAATACGGAAATGCCATATTTTTAACTGTTTATGATATGTTGTTTAATACTTTTATAACTTAGCTCTGGGATCCCGTGATGATTGCACAGGAGGTCCGCAACAGTATGTTCCCCAGCTTTTCATTGTAGGGGGGGGGGTCGAAATTTAGGGTCGGTTAATAATTTTCTATACAGGGAGTCCTCGGGTTATGATGGTTGCGACTTACGCTGTTTCGAGGTTACGAACGCACTTCCAACAAAAATAAAATAGAATTCTGTACTATAATATCAAAGCCCTTAAACTGGATAATTGGGTGACTCATTTACATCGTACTTTTTGCATTATTTGTACATTTTATTACTGTACCATACTTTACAATACAGTACGATATGTATAGAGTAATTTATGTACTATACAGTATACTGTTACGACTTACACTAAAATTCGGGTTACACTGCTTCTCAAGAACGGAACAACGTCGTAAGTCGAGGACTCCCTGTATTTTATATAATTAAATTTAATTATACTTGAGTTAGGAATTACAGTGTAGTATCACACCTGTAATTTTAGGAGGGGTGTTCACCCCCTATATGGGGTGTAGGGAAATCATTGATCCGCAACAATATGTAAAGAGCCTGATCGATCTGTAATGATTGATTTCACTCAAAAAGCCATTGCATATTTTTGGTTGCACGTTGCGGACGAATATCCATTGCTGTCAAAAAATGCAATTAAAATTTGATTGACTTTTGCAACAACCTACATGGCAGCACTTCAGCGCATACTAATATGATGACAAAATACTGGTCGAGACTTACCAGACTTACCGTAGAGTCCAATCTACGAGTTTGCTTGACAAAATCGCTCCGAGAATAGATAAATTGTGCGTCAAAACTAAGATTAACAAATAGGGCTCCGCGGCCCAGAAAGTTTGGGAAATTCTGAATTAGCTGATTAACAGAATGAAAGGGGACAGATCAGAAAATTAGTGGTGTGACAATGGCAGGACAGCACCGAATAATCTTAACCTATCCAAAGAAGTACACTTTAAGTTCAGTTGGTAATATTACGCTAAATTAACAGTCAGGTACACTTCGAAGTTTACTTTCTATGCGTTTACACGCCTGTCATACTCAACGGAGCTCACTACAGTCACTGATATGCGAAGAGGAATAATGAAACTGAAAACAGTGTTACACATAAATGCAGGCCGACGACGTAAAAATGTTTAAATTCGCGATTTTGTAAGGACCACCATGTTTTTGTCCAGCATTACCTATCCGATTTATAAAACCCTGGGTGAGGTGGCTCTGCACAAGCACCTCATTGATATGTAAATAGCTACGATAATGGAACGGCCGTTCAGCAGTAACTACACGATTCACAGCGCTCAAATGTTGAGGACGGCTCGGTTTTGAACCCTCGATAAGGGATAGCTTACGGATTACGCCAGGGGTCTGCAACCTTTTGTCGCTCGCGGGCCAAAATTAGGGGTTGCAAGTCATTGGCGGGCCGGACAAATTTTGGGAAAGTTGGAAACCGAACGGATGATACTGTTTAAAATAAAAACCAAGCAGTGAAACATCTCTCGAATAGAATATAGATTTATTTCCTCATTGCATTGTATCTCAACAAATCACAACTTTTCTACGTTTTGTTGCCATTTGTCTAATTATAATTAAATTATAGGCTCATTAAACGAGGAACTGTGAATTTTATACTTGTTAGATTATGATATAACTTAGTCTACATGTGTCTCACAATAAATTCTGTTACGTATAGAATATAATCGTCAAAATAGCTGTTTTGTCACTATAATTCAGTGAACGGTCGCGGGACGGATCCGGCGTAGGCGTCGTATAGATTGCCGACCTCTGGTTTACGCTATAAAATAGTAAGATTACTGTATATTGGTCGTATATTATAGAAATTCTCCAAGCGATGTTTTCACTTTTTCACATTGTATATTCAATTTATAACACGCAAATGAGGAGGTCGGCACGGGTTTTGAACCTGAAATATGGGATATTTCACGCTACATATGTGTATTACTGTTTAGAAATTCACCAAGAGTTTCCACGCGGAATAAAACTCAGCGCAAGCAGCCATCGATACGCAAAGAGCTACTAAAATCTTCTCGTTTAGCATTACGTACCCAGTTTATAACACCCTAATGAGGATGTCGATAAGGGGTTTAATTCCGAAACATGGGATATTTTACCAAATAAAATTGTAAAATTACTGTAAAATTTAACTTATTTTTTGTTTTATATGTTTCTATTTGTATAAAACCTAGATCAGTGACCAAATTAAAATGAAATGAAAAAAACTCCAATGAAATAAGAATTGTAACAAGCACAAGAAGTGAAAAAACTGCAGAGTTGCGATAGAATATACAAGTAATCATAAAGCACAATGGTCGAAATCCAGGGTGAGTAAACTAATACATATACTGAAAAAAAAAATAAAAATTCTTTGTTGTAAATATTTGATAGATATTAAATTGGTGTCGTATTTGTCACCGCGCAATTATACAATAAAATAATTAATTGCAGGGTTTTGCAACCTTTATACAGGAGGTCAGATACATATATCTGGATGAAACCGCGGGCCGCACTTTTATTATACATAGGCTTTGTAGTAGATGCAAACACAAAAATTTTGGTTATTGATCCTCTGACATGCGTTGTTCGCTTCGTACAAGTTTGAGGGGAAAGTGAAGGGCATTGGCACTACTCCGCGGGCCGCACTATTTTTTCCTTGTGGGCGCAGGTTGCACACCCCTCATTTATTGCCACAGCAGCTATTGTCAGCCTGATGGTGGCCCGTTCGTCGCTTAGTGATCAATCTCCTATATTTCTGAGTGCATGACCTTGCCTTAAACAATTTCCTTATAAAAATAAATAGTTTTAGGCGAGGCAAGAAGTCGGAGAATTGATATACCGTGTTTCCCCGGGTCGGCTTATTATTCAATTTGGACCATAAAAAACTTTGGGGCGTCTCCCCGTCATGTCAGTTTAAATGAATCATCGTTATCGCGCTGTGAATCTGGAATATTAACGCTGTGATTATCATCTCCGAAGTTGCCGCATTTGTGTGTGCATCATGAGCGCCGGGCTATTGCCGATATCATCATACGTGCAATTGCATTTTGTGAAAATCGCCGAATGTTTTCCGTCAGCGTGACAGGTTATTTAGGTCGTAAACATCTTTCTCCCTAAATCGAGAATTTTCCTCGACTTATGTTTAGTATCACGAGGACGATGATAATTAGTATTCGACTCGTAATTTACAGAATAAAATTATGTTCCACACTCCGGTGAAATGACACCAGTTCTTGCCCTCCGATGTAATAAAATATACACGGCAAAGACTTTATTGTGCAATATGTTTTAGATCTCGACTCTGACTCCACTTTTAGAATTTTGCAATTTCGACTACGAGAGAAACTACAACTGTTAGTCTTTCAAAAAGTAAACCCCGACTCGGATTGACGTCGAAAATTGTCGTCCATGGCTTTATAAATAAAAAAAAAAGTAAAAGGAAACAAGTCTTGATAGGACATATTTAATGTTTAATTTTCTCTTTTTTAACTTAATTTCAATTGGAATACAGTCGGTAGCCGATACCGAAAAAAGTACCGATGTTGCCGAGACCGATACCCGATACATTGACGTCGATCACTTGCAACAAACAAAAAATACGTGAATAAGAAATAGGTCATGATAGAACACACTTATTGAGTGTCTTTTTTTACTTAATCTGAATTGAAAGACAGTCGAACGATAGAAGAGCTTTTATGATTAGCATCGTTATATTATGTTTGTGTGTTAGCAAGGCTGTTTGTCTATGGCTTTGCTCAGAGTAAATATGCATCTGAAAAAATGCTGTCAATTTTCGTTTAAGTGGCTCGGCGGAGTGGCGCATCGTGCTAAGTGTTAGGAATACGCTCTGCGTGGGTTCGCAGGTTCAAATCTTATGCGGGGATAATATTGGGCGAGAGGATTGTTGGACTCCACGCCACCGTAGGGTGATTAACGTAACAGCTGGTCGGTTACGGCTTTCGCCACAATCAAGTACATTCTTCTGAAAACTAATAATTGGCTAACTAGTCCCATACCCGACATGGACGCCATATAATTTAGCCGTCCTATCGGCTTTCATCTCTCCGCGTTAAATATGTAAATCCTATCCGAAGTGAAACCTGTAGTTCCGCGCGTTTCTTCTGAGACCCATTCGCACCAAGGCTTTGTCCTGTCGAGTAATAAATTGCATGACTTAGTTGTATGACGAGAAGTTATTCATAAACAATTTTTCCTGAAATCATTCGAATAATCTGTTGTAATACTAGATTTGCACCGCTCACAAACGTTTTCGTAGTTAATTCGCCGATCACTTCCTATGGGCTCATTTTTTTTCAATATCCAATAGACTATAGAGCTATGCGGAATATCACGTATGGCACCAATAATATGCATTTCTTCTCCTATCAACTTAAAATGAAACAATCTGTCTGAAATTTCATATATATATATATACATTCCCGATATATGCAAAATCAAACGCACGTACTTTATTTATTATTTAGTCCTTTACATTTCTGATTGTTGTAATATTAAAGTCTTTCCGACAGCAGCCTCCGCGAATAAATAAATTCTTATTCATTGTACACCGGTAGTCACTTGCGCATTTACTTCTGAATATAACTGCACAGAGGGACTCGGCGCATAAACTTATCGCCTGTACTTCAATTAAATGGCAATGTATATCTATTACTAATTAGTAATTAGGTGTCTCACCAACCTAATTCAGTTGGCGTCCAAGGTACAGAAAACTAACGTAATATAAATGAATGAGCGGGCAATCAATGTGATTGTTCGCAGCGTTACTTTCGGAAATTATTTTTTTGATACTCCCGTAATTAGTTACCTCCATATTGGTACACACACTTCTGGTGCGCCCTTTTTTCGTCTTGAGTGTGCGGGAAAACCCTGCAAAACGCTTGACACTCTGATACGGACGGGGGTATTAGTAAAAATCCTTAGGATCCTTACCGCCCTTAGACAAGCGATATGTGCCTTAATTGCTTACCGAGATGAGTGTATTTATTTGTCAGGTTTTCGTAATAAATACGATACCGAAAATGTTGCGCGTTTCAATTATAAAAGTCTGTATAGTTGTCAAATGTATATGTACAGATACTTGGTATTTTCGTATGCAAGTTTGCCGAAGCCAGGTAAGAATAGAATAAAAAATGTTATATTATATAAAGGAAATAATAGATATTCAAATGAATAAATTAAAAATCAACTTATTACAATCTGTCCGATATCCACGCTCGTGAATTTTGATTTTGAGAGCGCTTATAAATATCAGAAAGCTAGAATTGTACTTAAATTACTTACTTTCTGTACACAAACTGGGAACATATGAATCGTTTTGCTATATTGTTGTTGTTGCTAGCGAAAAAAAAATCGATTTTCTCCGCAAATGATGGGCCAAACGATATAAATTTTTAGGGCCTAGAAATGGAGGGTGTCGCTAGAAGGCCAATTTTTTATAAAAAAAAAATATGGTAACATCTTTACAAATAAACAAAATATGGGAACACCGATCTGTCGATCATTTCGGCAAACTAGGTTTTATCTCTGTTTTTTTTTTATACAATCGAATACGTTGAAATTTATTATACCTAATAATATTATTTTACATATTTTTCAGTACATTTCATCATGCTTTCGCGACAATTATTCAAAGTTTACTGAAATACAGCAACCTCGAATAAATGTATTATTGAAAATGACATTTGTATATGGAACTAAATTATTATCCTTCACTTGCGTTCAGTAGCGTGTCAGAGGGGGGCAAATGGGAGGGTTTGTTGCTTAGTTTGATGATTTCAATTATAATATTACAACAGTTTACTCTCACTTGGTCTTTAATTTATTTATTCTAATGTATAACAACATCTATAATTTGTTTATCCCCTAAATCAGGGGATTCTCAAACTTTTGGTGTTACGGAGCCCCTGAACAGGATGACTATTATTCACGGATCCCCACAATAAATTTTAAAATTGTTACTTACCAATTAATATTCCTTAGTTAGTTAAAATTACTTTACTCAATTTCAATGCTAAACTTTTTTAATAGGAATAATACAAGCCATGAATAAATCTAAGTTTCACAGATAAATTATATATTATGGCTGTAAATTTGACACTTGACAAACATATTAATAAATTCGAGGTCGAACCTCCCTTCTGATATTTTTGAAAACTGAAAAATCGATAATAACGTTCGCGATCGCATTTTGATAAAATCGTCGATTATTTTCGTCAGTTTGATATGTTTTTTAGTAAACATTTGCACGTCGGTGTCTCCTTTAATCACAAAATTTTTTTCGGCATATGCATAAATTGTTCCACGAAGCAGACAATATTTGCTTTTTGTTTTCGTGTGGAATTATAAGTTTAGTGTGAAAAACAAGTTAGTATATTATATATCATCGGCGACGATATGCTAAGAATATTTAATAGAGGGGTGTATTCGCAACCCAAATTTCTCGAATGAAAAGCGGCATTATATAATAATAAAACTAAAACTTAAAACAGCTAACACCATAAGTTTTGTTTTAGCAGACTCGTGACAGATTGAAAAAGCTTTTCAAGACAATGTTAATAACAAAATTTGGTGTTATTTTAGGTCTTCTTTGGGAATTATACGGTAGTAACAGAAATCGAAACATAGTCAATTGTGCGCGCGATATAGGTTACTTTTATCCATTCTGAAACTACCGACTGAGCCGCATGCGACTTTTTCTCGATATGTGACGATATATAAGATAATTATTGTGAAGTATATCAATCAATTTTTTTTATTGCAATAAAATAATTTTAATCGTCCGTATTTTGTCCAGATCTTGTGATTTTCCAAAAGGGTGATATATATCTTTGAAAGAATCTGAGTGGCAGACATGCGATAGGGCGGAGTCAGCGTTATAGGAACGGCTCACATTTGTCGAAATCTCTGAATTGCTGAAATCTGTTATTTTAGAATAATAATCTTTAATTTTAGTAATCGTAATAGTAATATAGACGCAAAAACGAGCAGCGATGAACACAATTAAATTATCGTGCTCGCGTCGGCAATAGATTGATATTTTACGCGACAGAAAACTCGTTATCTGCTGAAAAAGTCTTTTTTTTTAAACGAGTGGCCTAATCGCGAAGAATGTTGCGCGAGAATTTCCGATTCCAAATTTTAAACCTCACTCCCTTTTAAAATCGCTCCTACTTATAGATAATGTCATATTTGAATTACCGCCTTGCGATATTTCGACGCTACTGTTGTCACATTTTATTAATGCCGTTATTGCGTCTTTGGACAGTTACAAAATTAGCCAGGTAATCGAATAGCCGGCGGAGCCCTCAGGTTTTTCTCACGGAGCCCTGGGGCTCCGTACGGAGCACTTTGAGAACCTATGCCCTAAATAATTTTCGAAGTGGGGTATAAGTGACAGCATTATATGAAACTCGACCCGGGCAGCAGGAAAGTTTGACACGCCACTGCTTGCGCTGCAATCACGACCATCATATTACTCTCGTACATGTCATTTAAAAAAAATTTTTTTGGTAAGAAATATTGATTTACCACATCAGTCATAGCAATATAAACGGCCCTCCAGAAGTGTGTGAACCAAGATGGCGAACACCTTAACGTATTATGTGTACCAAGTTATGGTTAGGCCATAATTTCAGGCACTAATACTACGGGAGTCACTTAGCTAGTCCCCGAACTCGTGATAGAACTAAAATAAGGAAAATTGAAATAAAATTATGGCTCAACCCTAACCTGGTACACATACTACGTTCCGGTGTCCGCCATCTTGGTTCACATACTTCGAGAGTACCGCTTTTTTAAAACTTTATCTTGGTAGGAAATATTAATTTGCCACATCAGTCATAGCGGTAAAAACTGCCTATGAGTGAAAATTAAGATCATTTCTCGATCAAAACCCAAATGTGTCATTTATGGTAGGAAACATGGGCGGTAATTGGAAGTCTCCGCCATTTAAAGTTAAAAGTACTTTAGATCCCCTTTATCGACGCTCCGGAAGTATTCGTACCAAGATGACGCACAACCAGAACAACCCTGACATGGTACACATACTCTGTTCAGGTTGTGCGACATCTTGGTACGAATACTTCGAGAGCATCTAGGAAAGAGAGAGAGAGAGAGATTCATTGCCACAAAACAATAAATCTATTTCTCTTTTTCTAGATGTGCAAACAATGGACAGGACAAGGTACTTTCATTTTTATCGGAGCTCCTCGCCGTCGTTGGGTGGTTCACGTAACCGCTGGTCGGTTACGGCTTCCTCCACCACCAAGTCCATGCTTCCGAAAACAAACAATACAGTAAAACTATTCCAATACCCGACTTGGAATGGTAACCGGACGAGAGGCTGTGGTTCACCATATGATTAAGCCGTCTTATCGGCTTTCCTCTCCCCCGGGATATATATGTAAATCCTATCCTATCCTATTGCTTGTTGTGCTCTGGGTAACTCTTGCAGCATTGACCTGTTTTATAAAATTAATAAAGACTGATTAAAAACATTTTCGGTGGTCCGCACATTAAGTTAGCGATAGCAATTTTATTGTCATCGCCACAGCGATTGTTTAAATGCGGAGGTTTAGAGGTTCGAATTCCAGCATGAAGACAGGAAGAGGGATAAAATACAGGTTCTCGTGTAGTTTCGTACCTAATGTACTTCTAGTGGGCGTAGCATAACAATTTTTTGATATGTCAATCCTAACCCCCATCTGACTACACCATCTAAAAACACTACGACATCACAATCACGTTATAGAGCTTGCCAAATATACGCACGATCGACCGAAATGGCATTGGCGCCGACGATAAGGAACTGACTGACGTTATCGATCTTTCTACTATTGGAATCATTGCGACGAGAAAACGAGAGAAATAACTGTTCGATTTCGGGTGCTCGTTGGCGCGTCTTGGATGGCAGTTCGTGTAGTTTGAAGGGCCCTATTACATCACTGTGATGTCGTAATGACGTAATTTTTGGATGGTGTAGTCAGATGGGGCTTAGGATTGATACGTGAAAAAATTGTCATGCTACGCCCACTAGAAGTATGTTAGGTACGAAACTACATGAGACCCTAAAATACAATATATGTACAAAATTATTGCTGGACACTTTGCCCTTGCAGTATTGTTGAGGGAAGCAGCCCTGCTTGCTTCGAAAAGTCCCTCCATATACAGTTATATCAGAATATATCATGTTTCCCCAAAAATAAGACAGGGTCTTATTCTTATTCCAATTTATTTTCATTTATCAAAAACAAAATGACAAAGTAGAAAATTGCTTTTCAAATATACAAAGTATGAAAACGACCATTTACTTTTAAATACCAGGTTTTTATTTAAAAAAAGCTGAACAGAGATTATTCAAAAATGACCAAATAATCATCCTCTGACATGTATTGCAAGTCACTAGATTCATAATTTCGGCGCTGTCGACTACTACTAGGTCTTATTTTAAGGTGAGGGCCTATATTAAAATCATCTTTGAAAATCAAGCTAGGTCCTATTTTCAGGTTAAGTCTTATCACTCTTATTTTTGGGGAAACACCGTAATGTAGCTTTTTATGTACCATCCGGTGCCTTTTTTGAGTTGATACTTCGAGTAAAGCAGAATTACTTTATGGTCTCATTTTTTCTTTAGCACCTGTTTCCTATGAATCATCACATGCACAAGAGAGAAAACGGTGAGTGTTTTAAGCATCAATTCAACGAGTTCTTTACTTTCCAATATGTCAGTAGGAAATACTGATACTTGACAAGAATAAACCAAGGGTGCGCAATTCAAATTGCTGCATTCATGTGGCAGTAACCCATTGTGTTTTTGTCATGCTGCGCATCATGCTCAGCGTTAGAAATACGCATGCCACTGCACCTTTGATTACCCCGTGTGAGTTCGCAGGTTCGAATCATATTCAGGGATAATTATGTACGAAAGGATTGCTGGGCTCCTCCTCCATCAAGTCCATACTTCCAAAACAAATAACTGGCTAACTCTAATCCCATACCCGACATGAACTGGCAACCGGACGAGAGGCCGTGGTTCACCATATGATTTAGCCGTTGGCTGTCTTCTCCCACTGGATAAATATAGAATTCCTATCCTAGTGACCCAACTATTTTATATAATAGGCGACTTTTTAACTTCCGCCCTAGCTATCCAATTATGTGTGGCAATAGCAATCACACCAGTTTCTACAACCTCAATAACCAGCCCCCATGCAATTTATTGTGAGACAAAGTTTAGATCAGGATTGTGCAATACTGCAACAGGCTGAAATGACTGAGCAACTATTTCCATATCGAACATGATATGGTAATCAGACAATTTTTTCATGGGTGCCACTGCTCGATAACCAAATTTGAATTCTCGCGGCTTCCTTCCCCCTGAAATGCCTTTTAGTTATTCATTGCAATTTGTATATCAAGTGTGCATTTAGTATGGTGAGAAAATAAACTACTGATTACTGCCCTATGGTTATTTCTAGTGAGGCTTAGTGTAATCAGCCAAATCGACCTTGTTTTTTAAAGCTCAGCATGGTTTTGTGAAACAAGAGAGCTATGCTCAAATATATGGACACGTAGCGCCACCCAGTGGGAATAATTTTGATGACGTCATAGCGAAAAAAAAAGTAATAGCCTATTGGAGAAAAATTTTATCTTTAACCACTGAAAATTTCAAAGCAATTGGTCCAGTATTCGAAGAGAAAAGCGATTTTTTAAAAATGGAGACGGATGCAAATAACAATAACAACAAAATTTTGAAACGATCGTTATGGCCACTAAACGTGTCCAATAAGGGGGTATTGTTGTGTAGTTTCGTCGTAGTGATGTAATTTTTGGATGACGCAGTTAGGTAGGGTTTAGGATTGACATATGCAAAAATTGTTATGCTACGCCCACTAAAAGTACTTGAGGTACGAAAATACACTAGACTCAAATAAGGGAACCTGTTGTTAGTGAGTACCATACAAAAGAGAAGATTTTTGAAATTTGAATACCATCACTGGTTATGCCATATTGTTATCTTTTTCCTCCTACCTCCCCTGAGTGATAAATATAAAAATCTAATCTAAAACATATTTTTTACACTAACAGGAACAGTAAACAGCAATATTCATCTGGATATTCTCTTCAAAGAATTCTCGCTTTATCACGACCAAAAGAAAGCAAACAAATATGGCTGACAAGTTTTGGGTAAGAATTTTTTTTTTTAAATATCATTTTCATATAAACACAGAGAAATTACTTTAATACAATAACTATAATAATTCGACACTCCAGAAGTATGTGTATCAATATGGAGGTAACTAATTTTGTTCGTCTGTTTTACATCAACTTGTGTGAAGGGACTGAAACCTATGGGCCCCAGAAGTGTGTGTGCCAATATGGACGTAACTAATTTTGTTAGGCTACTCTACATCAAGTTGTGTGGACGAAAGCCTTTAGGCAGGGGGTATATTCACTTGGTTAACACAGAAATTCCCCGAACACACCACAGGAGAGTAGCCTCCACATGACTATTCAAAATTAAGGAATGTAAATATCTAAAATAAAGCGGTCAAGATTAAAACTAGCAAATGTTTTTAATTTTAATTAGCTTTACGGCCTCTTTAAAAATTTGTCTATGCCCCACTGTTTCATAACCACTAGTGTAGTGTATAATTCTCTCTCTCTTTCAGTCCGAACTTGCGATGGGGTCATCAAGATATGATGTGGCCTTTACCAAAAGCAGCTCTTCACAAACGACCAACGCAAAGGCTGATGGAACTCACAAAACCGAAAAGAAATTTCCAGCTCAACACATTAAAAGTAAGTACCGTATTTTTTGTCTGATAAGTGGATTTTTCGGGATGTGCTAATTGGGTGACGATCTATTTTTATTTTTATTATTTGGGGGTCGAGATATTATTAGCATCGTACCAGAAAATACAGAAAGAGGAGGATAATAACATACTTCCCCCAACAGTTTTCATGGGCAGCGTGGCATATTTTTTTTTTGAGTTGATTTATTATTAACATAGTACCAATAAATACAGAAACAGGTCAGTTATCATGTATCGTCATTTTCACACTGTGAATATGGGATATCTTCGCTGTAATTATTATAAATTGTTGTTGCTACATTTGTGTGTGTATCACGAGAAAAAGGCAATTACCGGTACAATGCGCTTTGGTTTTGGTATGTGTACTGTAAACACGCATGAGAGAGAATTTATGCGTAACCCATAATAAAATGTGATAGGTATAAACAATAAAAATGAAGAGCTCATATTTTGGAACATTTTGTATATTTTAGTTGTAATCGCTACAAATTATTGATGTTTACAAATCGTTCAGACAAATTTCAAATTTTCCAATCTACCTTATTCCAACTCTATTCTTGTAGAAGTCGTTTTCAGTGTTTTTGGTAGAATTTAAAATTTCCAATCAGACACACAGATACTAATTTAACAATACACTTTGACTCTAGTTTTAAATTTGAAAGTAAAAATCTAATTTCATAGAACTGTTCAGATGAGTGACTAAGGATTATGATCAGTAGAACTCATTTTAATTCAAATTCACAAAGTACTTTCATACGATCATTGCATTGTTGTCTGTGAACACCAATTTCACCATGTCTTAATATTCCGCAGTTAAACGTAGATTCAGTTTCCTGCCAGGTATTCCATATATTGCTATCTACTGCAGCCCCATCTAACCATTTGAAATCTCCTTCGATAAGATTTATTCCAATCCAGTAATAGTTTTGGGGAGCTATTAGTTTTTCGTTATTTTTCACGAGACTTAGGATAGATGACTTTTTCAGGCCCTTGTGAGCTAATTCAGCATTCCTTTCCTCACAATATATTTTCCCTTCATTCCAAGTCATGGAGAAAGAGCTCGAAAAATATGAGAATCTTTCATTTACTTCTACCCAAGGGAGAGACGCAAACTTCAGCATTTTGGCTTCTAAATTTGCCAAATATTCTTGTGAAACTTCACCTTTAGGACCTGGATGTCCAACCATTCCTGCATTTCCTTTTGGCCCTGAAATCAAATGTATGTTTAAAAGTTTCGAACTTTTCACCAATAATAACGAGTTTGATTTTTCTATCACCAATTTTTTGTGAAAAGAGGGGGAAGAGTATTAAAATAGGCTGCGCTTGACGAACCACTGCAGTAGGCAATCTCACTCAGAATTTCTATGTTAACTGATTATTGAATATTAATTAAGTCACTTTCACAGAATAAGATAATTATGTGTGATGGAATTGCTGAACTTCTCACCAATGCAGCGTGATTCATATAACACCTGGTCGTTTACGGCTTCCTTCACCATCAAGCCTACTAATCCCATCCCTGACATGGACTGGTAACCTAACACGAGGCCCTGGTTCGCCATATGATCAAGACGACTCATTGACTTTCTTCTTCCCCACGATAAATACAAAAAAATTCTAATTATTGCTTACCTATGATTCCTTGTTCGCCCTTTTCACCTCGCTGTCCCTGTGTTCCTTTCTCTCCTGTACTTCCGGGGATTCCCTTTTTCCAGGTCTTCCTTGTATTCCTTGTGCGTTTTCCAGCCAGTCTAATTCTAAATGCATTTTTGATCTCGCTCTATCGTAACTCACAGAGCAAGTTCTATCACATTTGATCTCCCCTATCACAACGCAAAGCAGGAAAAATATGAATCTTGCCTTCATCATTTTTATAGTGTTCATCTTGAAATTATATGTCAGATATGAGCGAAGTCTTGCGTGTTTTATATCTTTTTGTATTGGTTGCTCTATTTTTCACACAGAACACAAATCTTTTACTTTTAATCTGGGTGGATTAAAGGTGTGTCTCACTTGTTTTGCTGAAAATTGTTCAAGGCTTTTTGTATTGGAATATTTGGGTCATGTTTACAGTTCATAGGGTTTTCAAGCTGTTAACATTTTTTGTGAACAACTTGCACTGAATTCTCTTTTTGTCTCATAAAACACTAGTAGGCTATATTATTTCTTTATTTGGTGGTTTGAGGGTGTGTGATGCTCATTGGGCAAATTGTGATCCATGTTTAGTAAACTTTTTTGTTTTTGGAATTTGTGGTCTTTTTATAGGTAATGGGTTTCTAAACCATTTTTCAAGCAATTAACACATTTGTGGATATCGTAGTTAAAGTGGATTCTTTTTTCATCTCCCAGAAAACAAGTATATTACTTTTGTACTGGGTGGTTTTAGGGTGTGTGACACTTATTTTGCAGAGTGTTATCCTTGTTATTACGGTAAATAAGATCTATTGTGTGTGTGGTTTAATTAAGGTTTCCTCTTTAAAATACCATACCCAGGGGTGCAGCCAGTGGAGGGTTACATGGGTCGTATCACCTGCCTCCCATTTAAGAAATATTTTTGATGCAAAATTTCTTCTACAAAAGAGCAACAGCGTCGTTTTATGGTCGCTCATCATGGTTTCGCGACCAAACGATATTATTCTGTGTGTTATCACTGTAGTGCAATTAACACCGCCAGACTTTTTTCGTCTCCGCAATATGTTATCTTTTTTAGTTGGCACTGATAATGGCGCTTACCAAAATTTCAGTTATCTTTTATCAATAAGAAAGTTTTTTTCATTTATTCTATTCTTCACATTTCCACTGATATTTCTCGGACCCCTTGCGGGTCTGCGTACCCCATTTTGCGAAAACCGAACCTATGCGAAATCTTTCATTACAGCCACTGACAATATGAAATAAAATCCAAGCTTATGACAAGTTTATTGTTATCAATAACAAATAGTAAATAAAAGCAGAATTTCACAACTTTAGTAAGACTGTGTGAAATTAGAGTAAAGTTCATCTCTGGATAATAGGAGCAGCAAATTAATGATATTTATAAATTTTTTCAGACAAATTTTCAAATCCAACTTTATTCTTTTAGAATTTGTTGAGTTTTTGGTAGAATTTAAACTCTTCAATCAGACTGACAGAAACTACTATAAAATGCACTTTCAAGTTTTAATGTAAAAGCAAGAATCCAATTTTATAGATCTGTGTAGATGAGTGACTAAGGATTATGATCAGTAGAACTCATTTTAATTCAAATTCACAGAGTACTTTCATACGATAATTGCATTGTTCTCTGTGAACACCATATAGACCATGTTTTAAAATTCCGCAGTTAAACTCCTGCAAGGTATTCCATATATTGCTATCTACTGCAGCCCCATCTAACCATTTGAAATCTCCTTCGATAAGATATATTCCAATCCAGTAGTGGTTAGAGGGAGCTATTAGTTTTTCGTTATTTTGCACAAGACTCAGGATAGATGACTTTTTCAGGCCCTTGTGAGCTAATTTAGCATTCCTTTCTCCACAATATATTTTCCCTTCATCCCAAGTCATGGAGAAATAACTCGAAAAATATGAGAATCTTTCATTTACTTCTACCCAAGGGAGAGACGCAAACTTTAGCATTTTGGCTTCTAAATTTGCCAAATATTCTTGTGAAACTTCACCTTTAGGACCTGGCTGTCCAACCATTCCTGCATTTCCTTTTGGCCCTGAAATCAAATGTATGTTTAAAAGTTTCGAACTTTTCACCAATAATAACGAGTTTGATTTTTCTATCAGCAATTTCTGTGAAGTCCAAGCATCTGACGAAAATATCTGGCTTACTAGTCCCATGCCCATGGACTGGTTATCGCACATGCGGCCATGTTACACCCTATCGCCATCTTATCGACTTTTCTCGCCCCCACGATAAATATGAAAAAATTCTAACTATTTCTTACCTATGATTCCTTGTTCCCCCTTTTCACCTCGCTGTCCCTGTGTTCCTTTCTCTCCTGTAATTCCAGGGATTCCTCTTTTCCCAGGTCTTCCTTGTAGTCCTTGTGCGTTTTCCAGCCAGTCTAATTCTAAATGCATTTTTGATCTGGCTCTATCGTAACTCACAGAGCAAGTACTATCAGATTTGATCTCTGTTATCACAACGCAAATCAGGAAAAATATGAAACTTGCCCTCATCATTTTTATAGTGTTCATTTTGAAATTATATGTCAGATATGAATATGAGCAAAGTTTCGTGCGTTATATCGTTTTGTACTCCTTTGAATTTTTTTTTCTTTTACTGGGAGGTTTTAGGGTGTGTCAAGCTTGTTTTGCTGAAAATTGTTCAAATTTTCAATTTTTGAAGGCTTTGTTTTGAAGTTCGGGTCATGTTTACAGTTCAGGTTTTTTTAAGCAATTAACATATTTGTGAATATCTTAGAATGGATTTTTTTTCATCTCCCAGAACACAAGTATATTTCTTCTGTACTGGGTGTTTTTAGGGTGTGTGACGGACTCACTGTGACCCTTATATTTGCAGAGTGTTATCCCTGTGAAGTAAGGCTTTGTGTTTTCATATATAGGGGCTATGTTTATAGTTTATGAGTTGCTAAATCAATTTTCAAGCAATTAACATATTTGTGAATATCGTACTGTGATTTGGCTCAGAATCTAGGTTTATTCTCTACCAGTTTGCCTATTTTTATGCAAACACATTCTTCATTGTTTCACCATCACTTAGCTAAAATGTCAAAATCTGGCTGTGGTTTAAGTACAGCATGTAGTACATAGTACTACTCATTACTTATCGATTTTAATCGGTAAGTATGTTGATAGGTATTTGTCTGTCTGTATGTATGTCTGTTAGATGCACGCGATATCTCACGAAAGCGAGATTGAATCTGCTCCAGATTTTGCATGTGCATTCATCTTATCTCGGACCAGAAGCCTATTGATTTTGGGCGAATTATGTCGTATAATTAGCGAGTTATTAATCAATTATTGATATAGTGATCTAGATTTTTGTAAAGCGAGAGAATTTTGAGACCCGCCGAGTGTGTGTGTGCGATGCGCAGTGCGCAAGTTACAAGAGCGGATGAATCGAAACTGCAGTTTCTGTTTTGGGGGATCCCCTAACTATCGATCGATAAGTCTTCGGTTTCCAACCGATATTCTCGCATTTGCCTTTTAAAAAGTGTTTAATGAGAATTACAATTTTTACTTCGTTAGATTATGCGGTTGCTTAAAATTGCCCTATGCATAAAACTACATCCCCTTCCAATTACCAATGAATTCTTAGCTAGTGTTATATGCAAGTAGAACTCCCATGTTCAAACAGTTCAAGTATGTTATTATGTGTTCATGAATAAGTACTGTAGTGATAAAAGAAAAGAAAATTCTTTTTTAAGTGAGTGAACACGTACCACTTCTTCTTGGCAAAACCATCCATCTTGTATACATTCTGTACGTTTTAAACCTTATCTAAGGTTTTGTTTGTTCTCCTGATTTCATAATCAGTTTTTATTTTTTTTTACCAATCATTTTATTGTTATGCTGATTATGGAGTCAAAATAAACTTAATATTATATTATTATATTATTATTATATAAAATAATAATAGCCTATCACAGCGAATGTGAAGCAAAATGTCTCCCAAAAACAGCACAATTCTCTCCAAGAAAACAGCAAAATTATTTCCCGGTTGATTCCTTCCTGATTGGGCAACCTTCCACTATGCCATCACACTTAAGATTACTAACAATGTAATCAATTTCCTACCTTTGTTAAAACTAGGGCTAGAGAGCCATGGAACTGTGATATTTTGGTGAAGCTGAAGCCAAGCTTACCATGTTAGATGGAGCCAGAGCTACCAGAAATTTTGGTACTCCCGAAGTATATGAACCAAGATGGTGGACACCGGAGTGTGTATGTGTACCAGGATAGGGTTAGGCAATAATTTCATGTACAAATATTACGAGAGTCACTTGGCTAGTCCCTGAACTCGTAATATAACGTAAAATTATGCCCTAACCTGGTACACATACTATGTTCCAGTGCTTGCCATCTTGATTCACATACTTCGGGAGTACCAAAATTTTAGTGGCTGCATCTCCCAACCATCTGATTATTTTTAACAACTGCATTTGGGCAGATATTTCATGGCAGTGGTCACACCTAAAAACCTTAATGTGAATCGAGCCCAGCTACAACATAGAAAAAATGAATCTTCTGAGCCAGAGCTGGCACCACAGTTTGAATGTACTGCGACTCCAGAACTGGAGCCAGAGCCACTGTGATTTTGAACAAGTTCCCCAGCCCTGGTTAAAACCCATAATTCGTGGAATAGAATCCTGAATCAATAAGTAATACATCAATAACATTTTCAAAATTTTATTACTTTGTACAAATAATCGCTAATAAGTGAGTTTATTTTGACTTTGTAACAGACAATAAACATTTAAAGGCAATCTAAGCACTTTAACCTAAAATTGGGAAACTTGAAAACTTCGTTTTCGAAATTGAGAAAAACATGTATTTTTGCATTTTCATTCTTTAATTTTTTATTGATTAGGGAATACCAAGTTTTATAGACTAGGGAATACCAAGTTTTATAGACTTTTGCTTTTAACTGTGATTAGATACCAGCTTAAAGATTACTTATTTCTTTGTAGCATTTTCGAATAAAACATTTTTGAAATTTTCACGTTTCCCTATTCGTTTTAAAACCTCAAATGCATGGATGATAAAAACATGAATAAATATGTCAGAACAGCAAACAAAACCTGCAATCAAGCTTAAAATGTTGGCCAAACAAAAATATTGGCCTTGCAGTTGCCACATTGTGTAAATATGCTAGCTTCATGAATGATATCTTATATACAGCATGGGCTCCCGCTCCGTGACCTATCCGGTCTTGCATAGTGACCATCACAAATACTGACCAACCAATAATTTTTGAATTATTTTTTTCACTGTTGCTCCAAATGTATCATAGTGTTGAAATTGTTTGTGATAATAAAATTTCTGGTGTGACTTCCCAGGTCTGGATTCATACACCTTTTGCTCCAAACAAGACCATGCCCTATTATTTTTGGAAGGTCCAGAATTTTCTCTGTTTGGAATGGTTACCCAATTTTTTACACCCTGAGTTAGGTGGGGAAATGAAACCAGGGGTTTTGACCTGCAATGCCATCACAATCTAACACTTTCTATGCCTTATATAATTATCCGTACAAAATTTGAATCTGCGAACCCACGCAGGCCGTCAGAAGTGAGATGTAAACATTTAGCAAGATGTGCCATCTGAACTGCTAAGCCATATTATAGTTAAACAGTCATATCTATATATATAAATATACAGAGAGAGAGGGATATTGTAATAATCACATAAGTTTCATTAGTTTATGATGTGAGATTTTGCAACTCAAATCTCAAGTTCCAAAGTAAGTTATTGTTGTCCAAAGTCAATTTCACACAGGACTTTCATAGTCCAGCTGCAACTTGCCCTTGAAAGCTTATCACATCCCGCATGTATCCCAACACAGTCACCAGAACCAGGGCACCCTACTGTGGTAGTCCATGGATTTCTCTCAGCCACAACACCATCAGTCCATTGGTAGTTCCCATTTGCTTGTCGTTTTAGCCCGATCCAATAGAAATTATGACGGGCGATCAACTTCAAATTTCCCTCTATAGAATTTAAAATGCCTGAGTCTCTTGGTCCCATGTATGCCAGATGAGCATTCCTTTCTTCACAATATGTTTTCCCTTTCTCCCAAGTCATTGAGAAAGAGCTTGAAAAATATGAGAATCTTTCATTTACTTCTACCCAAGGGAGAGTCACAAACTTCAGCATTTTGGCTTCTAAATTTGCCAAATATTCTTGCGAGACTTCACCTTTAGGACCTGGATGTCCATTGTTTCCCTTTGATCCTGCAATAAAAATTAAGACAAAAATGAGGTAATGTTCTTTCCATATGTTACTTAAATGTCAGTGTTTCTTAACCTGGGTTAGATGGAACAATGTACAAGAATGAATGTGAAGTCTTGGCGTATTCGAAGTTTAATAAATAATAGAATTCACAGCAAAGAAATTTTTTTAAAACAATCTTTTTATCCACACCAGATTGGTATTTGAAGCATGGGATCTGAATGGCTTGTACTATCAACACTTTTAATACCGGGTACATCATTTTAGCTTTAGGATTTCCAAAGTTGCGATTTCTGCCTTGTAATGTTTTCCTTTCCAAAAGTACACTTATTTCGGTACTCCAGAAGTATGCGCACCAAGATGTCACATAACCTAAACCCTAACCTGGTACACAACCTGAGTTCAGGTTGTGCGCCATCTTGGTGCTCATACCCCAGGAGCTCCCTTATTTTTCTGCCAACAAGTCCCCTATCACGGAATCTATTATTGTGGCACAAGTCACAACGAAGGTTGTGTATCTGTATCTATACATCACAATAATTGCATTTGTTCAAAGTTAGTTGCCTTTAATATATCTTTTATTTATATAACGAGAATTCTACAAAATATTGTCAAAATCTACCCTTTTCTCCATTGAGTCCTCTCTCTCCCTTTTCTCCTCTTACACCAGCCACACCCTGGAATCCACGCTCACCCTTCTGTCCTTGCACCCCTCGCTTTCCAGGCCTCCCTGGCATTCCCTGTGTGTTTGGAACCCAGTCCAATTCAAAATGCATTTTTGACGTCGTCTCGTCATAATTTACAGAGCAGGTATCATGTGCAATGATTCCTTTCGTGACGACGAATACTAAACACAGCATTAACTCTTTTGTTCCGTATAACATATATATTCGTACTACCATCCTTGGTCATAATAGTTATTTTCGGACTATTTTACGTTTATGTTCATGTTTTGTGAAGTATTCCGCACTAACTAAATCATTTTGAGCATCCAACTATGATCCGTGCTTGATCTGTCAACATTTTGTTTTTTTGTAAATTTTTTATTTTACTACTAAGTGAATTTTATTTGTGTAGGTATTTCAAAGCTTAGAGATACACGAAAGTATTTGTCATTACTTCAAAAATAAGTCATTTGAACGAGCGGGAAACAATTTCGCGCACATAATAAACAAACAAAGATTCCAGACAACTATCGTGGACATGCTCTCACATATCATTGATTATTTCGCGTTTCGCTTCGCTTGTGAAGCTGAGTCTGGTTTTTCTTCAAAGGTAACGTAACTCTCTTTCAGAAGAGCGCTTGGAATTTCGTTTCTTTGTAACACGTGTTCATCGAAGCGATAAGAGTGTGAAACGTTCTCTCAAAAATTTTTGAAATTTCTCTCTTCTTACACGCGTAGGGTCGAACGGTTTCGCCTACGTCACTTGGGCGCGTTTTAGTAGGAAGACGCGAAAATAAGCTTTTTAAAGAGATATTGGGGGTGTTCCTTGTACGTTTGGTTAACTGGTCATTACATATTATAAAATGGTACATAAAGTCGATTGTATACAGCGGAAAAAAAGGGTTAATGTTAGTTTCAACATATTGACAAATTTGCATTTGTGACTTCGAGTTGAAAATGAATGAATGACCACGTTGCATCTTGTGTCATGGAAGTTTATTTGACCTGAAAGCTTTTTTCTTTTTTGTGATGTAAAATTGTTTTGTGATTTCTGTAGTTAGAATTATAAGTGAGATTAATCGTTTTGTGTCTGCAAGCGTATCTATAATAGTGATGGATTTGTTGTTTTCGTGAGCTGCTTTACTTAATATTTGAACATGAATCTATATTTTCTTAGAATCCCAGACATTATGCTAGAAACTTGTTTGTAAGCGGGGTTGAGTTAACCACAGGAACATTCTGTATTCAGTATTAAAATGGAACAGTGATGTCACTTTTTTATCTTGACACTAGATTTGTTTTGTGGGTCAAAACCCCCTCATTTTCAAAATGTGAAAAAAAACATTTTTCTTGAAACTTGAAAACATTGTTTTGCGAAATTGTGAAAAACATGTATTTTTGCATTTTCCTTCTTTAACTTTTTATTGACTAGGAATGGGCAATATGGAATACCAAGTTTTATAGACTTTTGCTTTTAACTGTGATTAGATACTAGGGATGGGCCGGGATTCGGATCTGGACTCGGATTCGAGTCGAATCCAGGCATTTTTTGGACTCGGATTCGATTTCGAGTCCACGTCGTTTTTACCGAGTCTATGATCAATTCTGTTTTTACTAATTTACGCCTATGTTTGCACTTTTACCCCTATAAATCTCACTACATACCTTAGCTAGTTGAAATTCAAGGTTAGATATGTAACATTATCACTCGTGTGTAATATAAACACACCTAATAAAAACGACGACAGATATCCAGATAATATAACGCAAGTTAAAAAATTTTGATAGCTTATAGTAATGATGCGCCAGTCACCTTCAAATTATCTATCCTTTCTGGTATACATGTGGTACACAATAAAATATGTGTTAGAGCAATATTTTTGAGTTTTAGATAAATATGAAAATAAATATGTAAAATGCGTAAATAAATATGAAATATGCGCAGGATCAACCCAAGGGGGAATCTCACATAAAATCGAGTTTATTACGGGCAATCCTTTCTCTAAAAAGGAAGCAATGGAAAGCATGGAGCGTTTTAGAAC
Organism: Styela clava; assembly: GCF_013122585.1. Taxonomy (NCBI): domain Eukaryota; kingdom Metazoa; phylum Chordata; class Ascidiacea; order Stolidobranchia; family Styelidae; genus Styela; species Styela clava. The sequence goes on from NW_024102836.1 coordinate 15,863,946, forward strand.
GTTTACATGAACTACTAAATTGCAAGAATTGTATTGACGACGAGTGGCATCTCTCTACCATTTGCGCACGCGACATAGTAAATTTGAGGCTAGAAATATCTGGAATTATGGATTTTAGTCAAAAGCTTTTTATTTTTCATATTGACATGCAAAAATTATTAAACAGCCGCCCAGAATTGATGCAAGGTGGTGGGCTGGAAATCCAGTTGACCCGCGTTTACGTTTGTATTATGGCCGCCAAAAAAGAAGAAAAATATATTTTTAAATTGATTCAACAGCTATCTGCGGAACCATTAGGAAAAAAAAATATGAGCTACGACGTATGTTTGTAAGCGCGCGATGCTGTAGTATGGTCAAAAACGTGTTTTTCCACTTTTACATTGTGACGTCACGGACTCGGAGGATTCGATTCGAGTCCTTGACCTATTACTCGGATTCGTCGAATCTCTGTAATGCCGGACTCGTCCCATCCCTATTAGATACCAGCTTATTAAGGATTACCTATTTCTTTGTAGCATTTTCAAATAAAACATTTTTAAAATTTTCATGTTTGCCTTTTTGTTTTAAAACCTCAAATACATGAATAATAAATACATGATTAAATATGTTAGGGTAGCAAACAGAACACTAATAATCAAATAAAAACATGAAAGCAAAATTTTTGAATAGCAAAAGTATTGGCCTAGCAGTTGACACATTGTGTAAACATGCTTGCTTGTATTAATGATATCTTATATACAGCATGGGCCAGGAGCCTCAGTGACCTATCTGGCTTTGCATACTGACCATCACAAATACTGACCAACCAATTATTGTTGAGTTTTTCTGCTCGAAATGTATCATATTGTTGACATTGTTTGTGATAATAAAATTCATTCACGCCTTTTGCTTCAAATAAGGCTATTTAGAAGCAGCCATTGATCTAATGATATGTAAGGGAATATTGTCTTTGGAAGGGTCAATTTTTTTTCTCTTTGGTACGGGCTACCCAATTTATTTTACCCTGGGTTAGGGGGGGAATTTGAACCAGAGATTTTACCCTGCAATGCCAACACAATCTAACACTTACTATGCCAGGGCTTATATAATTATCCCTACAAGATTTGAATCTGAGGACCCGGGCTGATCTGAAGTAAGATGCAAACATTTAGCAAGATGCGCGCTATCTGAACTGCGAAGCCATAATATAATTAAACAGTCATATATCGAGAGATAGATAATAATCACATAAGTTTTAGTAATTTATGATATGAGATTTCGCAACTCAAATCTCAAGTTCAAAAGTCTATTTCACACAGTACTTTTAAAGTCTTGCTGCAACTTGCCTTTGTAAATTTATTACATCCCGCATGTATCCCAACACATTCGCCATTGCCGGTACATTCTACTTGAGTAGTCCATGGATTTCCGTCAGCCACAACACCATCAGTCCATTGGTAGTTCCCATTTGCTTGTCGTTTTAGCCCGATCCAATAGAAATTATGACGGGCGATCAACTTCAAATTCCCCTTTATAGAATTATAAATGCCTGGGTCTCTAGGTCCCATGTATGCCAGATGAGCATTCCTTTCTTCACAATATGTTTTCCCTTCCTCCCAAGTCATGGAGAAAGAGCTTGAAAAATATGAGAATCTTTCATTTACTTTTACCCAAGGGAGAGTCACAAACTTCAGCATTTTGGCTTCTAAATTTGCCAAATATTCTTGTGAAACTTCACCTTTAGGACCTGGATGTCCAACCATTCCTGCATTTCCTTTTGGCCCTGAAATCAAATGTATGTTTAAAAGTTTTCGAACTTTTCACCAATAATAACGAGTTTGATTTTTCTATCACCAATTTTTTTGTGAAAATAGGGGGAAGAGTTTTTAAATAGGCTGCGCTTGACGAACCACTGCAGTAGGCAATCTCACCCAGAATTTCTATGTTAACTGATTATTGAATATTAATTAAGTCACTTTCACAGAATAAGATAATTATGTGTGATGGAATTGCTGAACTTCTCACCACTGTAGCGTGATTCATATAACCCCTGGTCGTTTACGGCTTCCTCTACCATCAAGCCTATTAATCTCATCCCTGACATGGACTGGTAACCTAACAAGAGGCCCTGGTTCGCCATATGATCAAGACGACTCATTGACTCTCCTCTTCCCCACGATAAATATGAAAAAATTCTAATTATTGCTTACCTATGATTCCTTGTTCGCCCTTTTCACCTCGCTGTCCCTGTGTTCCTTTCTCTCCTGTAATTCCAGGTATTCCTCTCTTTCCAGGTCTTCCTTGTATTCTTTGTGCATTTTCCAACCAGTCTAATTCTAAATGCATTTTTGATCTCGCTCTATCGTAACTCACAGAGCAAGTACTATCAGATTTGATCTCCGTTATTACAACGCCAAGCAGGAAAAATATGAAACTTGCCTTCATCATTTTTATAGTATTCATCTTGAAATTATAAGTCAGATATGAGCGAAGTCTTGCGTGTTTTATATCTTTTTGTATTGGTTGCTCTATTTTTCACACAGAACACAAATCTTTTACTTTTAATCTGGGTGGTTTAAAGGTGTGTCTCACTTGTTTTGCTGGAAATTGTTCAAGGCTTTTTGTAATGGAATATTTGGGTCATGTTTACAGTTCATAGGGTTTTCAAGCTGTTAACATTTTTTGTGAACAACTTGCACTGAATTCTCTTTTTGTCTCATAAAACACTAGTAGGCTATATTATTTCTTTATTTGGTGGTTTTAGGGTGTGGATGCTCATTGGGCAAATTGTGATCCATGTTTAGTAAACTTTTTTGTTTTTGGAATTTGTGGTCTTTTTATAGGTCATGGGTTTCTAAACCATTTTTCAAGCAATTAACAGATTTGTGAATATCGTAGTTAAAGTGGATTCTCTTTTCATCTCCCAGAAAACAAGTATATTTCTTTTGTACTGGGTGGTTTTAGGGTGTGTGACACTTATTTTGCAGAGTGTTATCCTTGTTATTAAATAAGATCTATTGTGTGTGTGGTTTAAGGTTTCCTCTTTAAAATACCATACCTAGGGGTGCAGCCAGTGGAGGGTTACATGGGTCGTATCACCTGCCTCCCATTTAAGAAATATTTTTGATGCAAAATTTCTTCTACGAAAGAGCAACAGCGTCGTTTTATGGTCGCGCATCATGGTTTCGCGGCCAAACGATATTATTCTGTGTGTTATCACTGTAGCGCAATTAACACCGCCAGACCTTTTTCGTCTCTGCAATATGTTATCTTTTTTAGTTGGCACTGATAATGGCGCTTACCAAAATGTCAGTTATCCTTTATCAATAAGAAAGTTTTTTTCATTTATTCTATTCTCCACATTTCCACTGATCTTTCTCGGACCGCTTGCGAGTCTGCGTACCCAAGTTTGCGAACCTATAACCTATACGAAAGCTTTCAATCCAGCCACTGACAATATGAAATAAAATCCAAGCTTATGACAAGTTTATTGTTATCAATAACAAATAGTAAATAAAAGCGGAATTTTACATTTTTAGTAGGACTGTGTGAAATTAGAGAAAAGTTCATCTCTGGATAATAAGAGCAGTAAATTAATGATATTTATAAATTTTTTCAGACAAATATTCAAATCCAACTCCATTCTTTTAGAATTTGTTGAGTTTTTGGTAGAATTTAAAATCTTCAATCAGACTGACAGAAACTACTATAAAATGCACTTTCAAGTTTTAATGTGAAAGCAAGAATCCAATTTCACAGATCTGTGTAGATGAGTGACTAAGGATTATGATCAGTAAAACTCATTTAATTCAAATTCACAGAGTACTTTCATACGATCATTGCATGGTTGTCTTTCAACATCATCAGTACCATACTTAAATATTCCACAGTTAAACAGAGGTTTAGGCTCGCGCTGTTTCCAATACGTTGACCATATATTGCTATCTACTGTAGCCCCATCTAACCATTTAAAATCTCCTTCGATAAGATTTATTCCAATCCAGTAGTAGTTAGAGCGAGCTATTAGTTTCTCGTTATTTTGCACAAGACTCAAGATAGATGACTTTTGCAGGCCCATGTATGCCAGATGAGCATTCCTTTCTTCACAATATGTTTTCCCTTCCTCCCAAGTCATTGAGAAAGAACTTGAAAAATATGAGAATCTTTCATTTACTTCTACCCAAGGGAGAGTCACAAACTTCAGCATTTTGGCTTCTAAATTTGCCAAATATTCTTGCGAAACTTCACCTTTAGGACCTGGATGTCCAATCATTCCTGCATTTCCTTTTGGCCCTGAAATCAAATGTATGTTTAAAAGTTTTGAACTTTTCACCAATAATAACGAGTTTGATTTTTCTATCAGCAATTTCTGTGAAGTCCAAGCATCTGACGCAAATATCTGGCTTACTAGTCCCATGCCCATGGACTGGTTATCACACATGCGGCCATGTTACACCCTATCGCCATCTTATCGACTTTTCTCGCCCCCACGATAAATATGAAAAAATTCTAACTATTTCTTACCTATGATTCCTTGTTCCCCCTTTTCACCGCGCTGTCCCTGTGTTCCTTTCTCTCCTGTAATTCCAGGGATTCCTCTTTTCCCAGGTCTTCCTTGTAGTCCTTGTGCGTTTTCCAGCCAGTCTAATTCTACATGCATTTTCGATCTCGCTCTATCGTAACTCACAGAGCAAGTACTATCAGATTTGATCTCCGTTATTACAACGCCAAGCAGGAAAAATATGAATCTTGCCTTCATCATTTTTATAGTGTTCATCTTGAAATTATATGTCAGATATGAATATGAGCAAAGTTTCGTGCGTTATATCGTTTTGTACTCCTTTGAATTTTTTTTTCTTTTACTGGGAGGTTTTAGGGTGTGTCAAGCTTGTTTTGCTGAAAATTTTTCAAATCTTCAATTTTTGAAGGCTTTGTTTTGAAGTTCGGGTCATGTTTACAGTTCAGGTTTTTTTTAAGCAATTTACATATTTGTGAATATCTTAGAATGGATTTTTTTTTCATCTCCAGAACACAAGTATATTTCTTCTGTACTGGGTGTTTTTAGGGTGTGTGACCCTTATATTTGCAGAGTGTTATCCCTGTGAAGTAAGGTTTTGTGTTTTCATAGATAGGGGCCATGTTTATAGTTTATGGGTTCCTAAACCAATTTTCAAGCAATTAACATATTTGCGAATATCTTAGAAGAGAAAATTTTTTTCATCTTACACAAGACAAACTTAATACTCTACAAGTCTGCTGCTTATTTTGCAGAGTGTTATCCATGTCAAATAAGGCTTTGTGTGTTTCATATATAAGGGCTATGTTTATAGTTTATGAGTTGCTAAACCAATTTTCAAGCAATTAACATATTTGTGAATACTGCACTGTGATTTGGCTCAGAATCTAGGTTTAATCTCTACCAGTTTGCCTATTTTTATGCAAACACATTCTTCATTGTTTTACCATCACTTAGCTAAAATGTTTAAATCTGACTGTGGTTCAAGTACAGCATGTAGTACATAGTACTACTCATTATTTATCGATTTTAATCGGTAAGTATGTTGATAGGTATTTGTCTGTCTGTATGTATGTCTGTTTGTCTGTTAGATGCACGCGATATCTCACGAAAGCGACATTGAATCTGCTCCAGATTTTGCATGTGCATTCATCTTATCTCGGACCAGAAGCCTATTGATTTTGGGCGAATTATGTCGTATAATTAGCGAGTTATCAATCAATTATTGATATAGTGATCTAGATTTTTATAAAGCGAGAGAATTTTGAGACCCGCCGAGTGTGTGTGTGCGATGCGCAGTGCGCAAGTTACAAGAGCGGATGAATCGAAACTGCAGTTACTGTTTTGGGGGATCCCCTAACTATCGATCGATAAGTCTTCGGTTTCCAACCGATATTCTTGTATTTGCCTTTTAAAAAGTGTTTAATGAGAATTACAATTTTTACTTAAAATTGCCCTATGCATAAAACTACATCCCCTTCCAATTACCAATGAATTCTTAGCTTGTGTTATATGCAAGTCAAACTCCCATGTTTGTACAGATCAAGTATGTTATTATGTGATCATGAATAAGTACTGTAGTGATGAAAGAAAATAAAATTCTTTTTTAGGTGAGTGAACACGTACCACTTCTTCCATCTTCCAACCTTCCATCTTGTATACATTCTGTACGTTTTAAACCTTATCTAAGGTTTTGTTTGCTCTCCTGATTTCATAATCAGTTTTTATTTTTTTTTACCAATCATTTTATTGTTATGCTGATTATGGAGTCAAAATAAACTTAATATTATATTATTATATTATTATTATATAAAATAATAATAGCCTATCACAGCGAATATGAAGCAAAATGTCTCCCAAAAACAGCACAATTCTTTCCGAGAAAACAGCAAAATTATTTCCCGGTTGATTCCTTCCTGATTGGGCAACCTTCCACTATGCCATCACACTTAAGATTACTAACAATGTAATCAATTTCTTGCCATTGTTAAAACTAGGGCTAGAGAGCCATGGAACTGTGATATTTTGGTGGAGCTAAAGCCAAGCTTACCATGTTAGATGGAGCCAGCTACCAGAAATTTTGGTACTCCTGAAGTATATGAACCAAGATGGTGGACACCGGAGTGTGTATGTGTACCAGGATAGAGTTAGGCAATAATTTCATGTACAAATATTACGAGAGTCACTTGGCTAGTCCCTGAACTCGTAATATAACGTAAAATTATGCCCTAACCTGGTACACATACTATGTTCCAGTGCTTGCCATCTTGATTCACATACTTTGGGGAGTACCAAAATTTTAGTGGCTCCATCTAACCATCTGATTATTTTTAACAACTGCATTTGGGCAGATATTTCATGGCAGTGGTCACACCTAAAAACCTTAATGTGAATGAGGCCAGCTACGACATAGAAAAAATGAATCTTCTTCGCCGGAGCTGGAACCCCTCTTTGAATATACTGTGACTCCAGAACTGGAGCCAGAGCCACTGTGATTTTGAACAGGTTCCCCAGCCCTGGTTAAAACCCATAATTCGTGAAATAGAATCCTGAATCAATAAGTAATACATCAATACCATTTTCAAAATTTTATTACTTTGTACAAATAATCGCTAATAAGTGAGTTTATTTTGACTTTGTAACAGACAATGAACATATAAGGCAATATAAGCACTTTAACCTAAAATTGTGAAACTTGAAAAACTTCGTTTTGCGAAATTGAGAAAAACATGTATTTCTGCATTTTCATTCTTTTACTTTTTATTGACTAGGAATGGGCAATATGGAATACCGAATTTTATAGCCTTTCGCTTTCTGTGATTAGATACCAGCTTAAAGATTACTTATTTCTTTTTAGCATTTCAAATAAAACATTTTGTAAAATGTGTATGTTTGCCCTTTCGTTTCGAAACCTCAAATACACATGGATGATAAAAACATGAATAAATATGTCAGAACAGCAAACAAAACCTGCAATCAAGCTTAAAATGTTGGCCAAACAAAAATATTAGCCTTGCAGTTGCCACATTGTGTAAATATGCTAGCTTCATGAATGATATCTTATATACAGCATGGGCTCCCGCTCCGTGACCTATCCGGTCTTGCATAGTGACCATCACAAATACTGACCAACCAATAATTTTTGAATTATTTTTTTCACTGTTGCTCCAAATGTATCATAGTGTTGAAATTGTTTGTGATAATAAAATTTCTGGTGTGACTTCCCAGGTCTGGATTCACACACCTTTTGCTCCAAACAAGACCATGCCCTATTATTTTTGGAAGGTCCAGAATTTTCTCTGTTTGGAATGGTTACCCAATTTTTTACACCCTGAGTTAGGTGGGGAAATGAAACCAGGGGTTTTGACCTGCAATGCCATCACAATCTAACACTTTCTATGCCTTATATAATTATCCGTACAAAATTTGAATCTGCGAACCCACGCAGGCCGTCAGAAGTGAGATGTAAACATTTAGCAAGATGTGCCATCTGAACTGCTAAGCCATATTATAGTTAAACAGTCATATCTATATATATAAATATACAGAGAGAGAGGGATATTGTAATAATCACATAAGTTTCATTAGTTTATGATGTGAGATTTTGCAACTCAAATCTCAAGTTCCAAAGTAAGTTATTGTTGTCCAAAGTCTATTTCACACAGGACTTTCATAGTCTTGCTGCAATTTTCTCTTGAAAGTATATCACATCCCGCATATATCCCAACACAGTCACCAGAACCAGGGCACCCTACTGTGGTAGTCCATGGATTTCCCTCAGCCACAACACCATCAGTCCATTGGTAGTTCCCATTTGCTTGTCGTTTTAGCCCGATCCAATAGAAATTATGACGGGCGATCAACTTCAAATTTCCCTCTATAGAATTTAAAATGCCTGAGTCTCTTGGTCCCATGTATGCCAGATGAGCATTCCTTTCTTCACAATATGTTTTCCCTTCCTCCCAAGTCATTGAGAAAGAGCTTGAAAAATATGAGAATCTTTCATTTACTTCTACCCAAGGGAGAGTCACAAACTTCAGCATTTCGGCTTCTAAATTTGCCAAATATTCTTGCGAGACTTCACCTTTAGGACCTGGATGTCCATTGTTTCCCTTTGATCCTGCAATAAAAATTAAGACAAAAATGAGGTAATGTTCTTTCCATATGTTACTTAAATGTCAGTGTTTCTTAACCTGGGTTAGATGGAACAATGTACAAGAATGAATGTGAAGTCTTGGCGTATTCGAAGTTTAATAAATAATAGAATTCACAGCAAAGAAATTTTTTTAAAACAATCTTTTTATCCACACCAGATTGGTATTTGAAGCATGGGATCTGAATGGCTTGTACTATCAACACTTTTAATACCGGGTACATCATTTTAGCTTTAGGATTTCCAAAGTTGCGATTTCTGCCTTGTAATGTTTTCCTTTCCAAAAGTACACTTATTTCGGTACTCCAGAAGTATGCGCACCAAGATGTCACATAACCTAAACCCTAACCTGGTACACAACCTGAGTTCAGGTTGTGCGCCATCTTGGTGCTCATACCCCAGGAGCTCCCTTATTTTTCTGCCAACAAGTCCCCTATCACGGAATCTATTATTGTGGCACAAGTCACAACGAAGGTTGTGTATCTGTATCTATACATCACAATAATTGCATTTGTTCAAAGTTAGTTGCCTTTAATATATCTTTTATTTATATAACGAGAATTCTACAAAATATTGTCAAAATCTACCCTTTTCTCCATTGAGTCCTCTCTCTCCCTTTTCTCCTCTTACACCAGCCACACCCTGGAATCCACGCTCACCCTTCTGTCCTTGCACCCCTCGCTTTCCAGGCCTCCCTGGCATTCCCTGTGTGTTTGGAACCCAGTCCAATTCAAAATGCATTTTTGACGTCGTCTCGTCATAATTTACAGAGCAGGTATCATGTGCAATGATTCCTTTCGTGACGACGAATACTAAACACAGCATTAACTCTTTTGTTCCGTATAACATATATATTCGTACTACCATCCTTGGTCATAATAGTTATTTTCGGACTATTTTACGTTTATGTTCATGTTTTGTGAAGTATTCCGCACTAACTAAATCATTTTGAGCATCCAACTATGATCCGTGCTTGATCTGTCAACATTTTGTTTTTTTGTAAATTTTTTATTTTACTACTAAGTGAATTTTATTTGTGTAGGTATTTCAAAGCTTAGAGATACACGAAAGTATTTGTCATTACTTCAAAAATAAGTCATTTGAACGAGCGGGAAACAATTTCGCGCACATAATAAACAAACAAAGATTCCAGACAACTATCGTGGACATGCTCTCACATATCATTGATTATTTCGCGTTTCGCTTCGCTTGTGAAGCTGAGTCTGGTTTTTCTTCAAAGGTGACGTAACTCTCTTTCAGAAGAGCGCTTGGAATTTCGTTTCTTTGTAACACGTGTTCATCGAAGCGATAAGAGTGTGAAACGTTCTCTCAAAAATTTTTGAAATTTCTCTCTTCTTACACGCGTAGGGTCGAACGGTTTCGCCTACGTCACTTGGGCACGTTTTAGTAGGAAGACGCGAAAATAAGCTTTTTAAAGAGATATTGGGGGTGTTCCTTGTACGTTTGGTTAACTGGTCATTACATATTATAAAATGGTACATAAAGTCGATTGTATACAGCGGAAAAAAAGGGTTAATGTTAGTTTCAACATATTGACAAATTTGCATTTGTGACTTCGAGTTGAAAATGAATGAATGACCACGTTGCATCTTGTTTTATGGAAGTTTATTTGACCTGAAAGCTTTTTTCTTTTTTGTGATGTAAAATTGTTTTGTGATTTCTGTAGTTAGAATTATAAGTGAGATTAATCGTTTTGTGTCTGCAAGCGTATCTATAATAGTGATGGATTTGTTGTTTTCGTGAGCTGCTTTACTTAATATTTGAACATGAATCTATATTTTCTTAGAATCCCAGACATTATGCTAGAAACTTGTTTGTAAGCGGGGTTGAGTTAACCACAGGAACATTCTGTATTCAGTATTAAAATGGAACAGTGATGTCACTTTTTTATCTTGACACTAGATTTGTTTTGTGGGTCAAAACCCCCTCATTTTCAAAATGTGAAAAAAAACATTTTTCTTGAAACTTGAAAACATTGTTTTGCGAAATTGTGAAAAACATGTATTTTTGCATTTTCCTTCTTTAACTTTTCATTGACTAGGAATGGGCAATATGGAATACCGAATTTTATAGACTTTTGCTTTTAACTGTGATTAGATACCAGCTTATTAAGGATTACTTATTTCTTTGTAGCATTTTCAAATAAAACATTTTTTAAATTTTTACGTTTGCCTTTTTTTTAAAACCTCAAATACATGAATAATAAAAACATGATTAAATATGTTAGGGTAGCAAACAGAACACTAATAATCATATAAAAACATGCAAGCGAAATTTTTGAATAACAAAGGTATGGGCCTAGCAGTTGGCACATTGTGTAAACATACTTGCTTGTATTAATGATATCCTATATACAGCATGGTGACCTATCTGGTTTTGCATACTGACCATCACAAATACTGACCAACCAATTATTGTTGAGTTTTTTTTCCCCTTCTGCTCGAAATATATCATATTGTTGACATTGTTTGTGATAATAAAATTCATTCACCCCTTTTGCTTCAAATAAGGCTATTTAGAAGCAGCCACTGATCTAATGATATGTAAGGGAATATTGTCTTTGGAAGGGTCAATTTTTTTTCTCTTTGGCACGGGCTACCCAATTTATTTTACCCTGGGTTAGGGGGGAATTTGAACCAGAGATTTTACCCTGCAATGCCAACACAATCTAACACTTACTATGCCAGGGCTTATATAATTATCCCTACAAGATTTGAATCTGCGAACCCGGGCTGATCTGGAGTGAGATGCAAACATTTAGCAAGATGCGTGCTATCTGAACTGCGAAGCCATAATATAATTAAACAGTCATATATCGAGAGATAGAATGTGATATTATAATAATCACATAAGTTTTAGTAATTTATGATATGAGATTTCGCAACTCAAATCTCAAGTCTATTTCACACAGTACTTTTAAAGTCTTGCTGCAACTTGCCTTTGTAAATTTATTACATTCCGCATTTATCCCAACACATTCGCCATTACCGGCACAAGCTACTTGAGTAGTCCATTTCCATGTAGTCCGTGGATTTCCGTCAGCCACAACACCATCAGTCCATTGGTAGTTCCCATTTGCTTGTTGTTTCAGTCCGATCCAATAGAAATTATGACGAGCGATCAGCTTCAAATTCCCCTTTATAGAATTATAAATGCCTGGGTCTCCAGGTCCCATGTATGCCAGATGAGCATTCCTTTCTTCACAATATGTTTTCCCTTCCTCCCAAGTCATGGAAAAAGAGCTTGAAAAATATGAGAATCTTTCATTTACTTTTACCCAAGGGAGAGTCACAAACTTCAGCATTTTGGCTTCTAAATTTGCCAAATATTCTTGTGAAACTTCACCTTTAGGACCTGGATGTCCAACCATTCCTGCATTTCCTTTTGGCCCTGAAATCAAATGTATGTTTAAAAGTTTTCGAACTTTTCACCAATAATAACGAGTTTGATTTTTCTATCACCAATTTTTTGTGAAAATAGGGGGAAGAGTTTTTAAATAGGCTGCGCTTGACGAACCACTGCAGTAGGCAATCTCACCCAGAATTTCTATGTTAACTGATTATTGAATATTAATTAAGTCACTTTCACAGAATAAGATAATTATGTGTGATGGAATTGCTGAACTTCTCACCAATGCAGCGTGATTCATATAACCCCTGGTCGTTTACGGCTTCCTCTACCAGCAAGCCTACTAATCCCATCCATGACATGGACTGGTAACCTAACAAGAGGCCCTGGTTCGCCATATGATCAAGACGACTCATTGACTCTCCTCTTCCCCACGATAAATATGAAAAAATTCTAATTATTGCTTACCTATGATTCCTTGTTCGCCCTTTTCACCTCGCTGTCCCTGTGTTCCTTTCTCTCCTGTAATTCCAGGGATTCCTCTCTTTCCAGGTCTTCCTTGTATTCTTTGTGCATTTTCCAACCAGTCTAATTCTAAATGCATTTTTGATCTCGCTCTATCGTAACTCACAGAGAAAGTACTATCACATTTGATCTCCCCTATCACAACGCAAAGCAGGAAAAATATGAATCTTGCCTTCATCATTTTTATAGTGTTCATCTTGAAATTATAAGTCAGATATGAGCGGAGTCTTGCGTGTTTTATATCTTTTTGTATTGGTTGCTCTATTTTTCACACAGAACACAAATCTTTTACTTTTAATCTGGGTGGTTTAAAGGTGTGTCTCACTTGTTTTGCTGAAAATTGTTCAAGGCTTTTTGTAATGGAATATTTGGGTCATGTTTACAGTTCATAGGGTTTTCAAGCTGTTAACATTTTTTGTGAACAACTTGCACTGAATTCTCTTTTTGTCTCATAAAACACTAGTAGGCTATATTATTTCTTTATTTGGTGGTTTGAGGGTGTGTGATGCTCATTGGGCAAATTGTGATCCATGTTTAGTAAACTTTTTTGTTTTTGGAATTTGTGGTCTTTTTATAGGTCATGGGTTTCTAAACCATTTTTCAAGCAATTAACAGATTTAGGAATATCGTAGTTAAAGTGGATTCTTTTTTCATCTCACAGAAAACAAGTATATTACTTTTGTACTGGGTGGTTTTAGGGTGTGTGACACTTATTTTGCAGAGTGTTATCCTTGTTATTAAATAAGATCTATTGTGTGTGTGGTTTGAGGTTTCCTCTTTTCAAAATACCATACCCAGGGGTGCAGCCAGTGGAGGGTTACATGGGTCGTATCACCTGCCTCCCATTTAAGAAATATTTTTGATGCAAAATTTCTTCTACAAAAGAGCAACAGCGTCGTTTTATGGTCGCGCATCATGGTTTCGCGACCAAACGATATTATTCTGTGTGTTATCACTGTAGCGCAATTAACACCGCCAGACTTTTTTCGTCTCTGCAATATGGTATCTTTTTTAGTTGGCACTGATAATGGCGCTCACCAAAATTTCAGTTATCCTTTATCAATAAGAAAGTTTTTTTCAATTTTTCTATTCTTCACATTTCCACTGATCTTTCTCGGACACCTTGCGGGTCTGCGTACCTCAGTTTGCGAAAACCGGACCTATGCGAAATCTTTCATTACAGCCACTGACAATATGAATTAAAATCTAAGCTTATGTACAAGTTTATTGTTATCAATAATAACAAATAGTAAATAAAAGCAGAATTTCACAATTTTAGTAAGACTGTGTGAAATTAGAGAAAAGTCCATCTCTGGATAATAAGAGCAGCAAATTAATGCTATTTATAAATTTTTTCAGACAAATATTCAAATCCAACTCCATTCTTTTAGAATTTGTTGAGTTTTTGGTAGAATTTAAAATCTTCAATCAGACTGACAGAAAATAATATAAAAATGCACTTTCAAGTTTTAATGTAAAAGCAAGAATCCAATTTCATAGATCTGTGTAGATGAGTGACTAAGGATTAGGATCAGTAAAACTCATTTTAATTCAACTTCACAGAGTACTTTCATACGATCATTGCATGGTTGTCTTTCAACACCATCAATACCATACTTAAATATTCCACAGTTGAACAGAGGTTCAGGCTCGCGCTGTTTCCAATACGTTGACCATATATTGCTATCTACTGCAGCCCCATCTAACCATTTAAAATCTCCTTCGATAAGATTTATTCCAATCCAGTAGTAGTTAGAGCGAGCTATTAGTTTTTCGTTATTTTGCACAAGACTCAAGATAGATGACTTTTGCAGGCCCATGTATGCCAGATGAGCATTCCTTTCTTCACAATATGTTTTCCCTTCCTCCCAAGTCATGGAAAAAGAGCTTGAAAAATATGAGAATCTTTCATTTACTTTTACCCAAGGGAGAGTCGCAAACTTCAGCATTTTGGCTTCTAAATTTGCCAAATATTCTTGCGAAACTTCACCTTTAGGACCTGGATGTCCAATCATTCCTGCATTTCCTTTTGGCCCTGAAATCAAATGTATGTTTAAAAGTTTTGAACCTTTCACCAATAATAACGAGTTTGATTTTTCTATCAGCAATTTCTGTGAAGTCCAAGCATCTGACGCAAATATCTGGCTTACTAGTTCTATGCCCATGGACTGGTTACCACACATGCCATGTTACACCCTATCGCCATCTTATCGACTTTTCTCGCCCCCACGATAAATATGAAAAAATTCCAATTATTTCTCACCAATGATTCCTTGTTCCCCCTTTTCACCTCGCTGTCCCTGTGTTCCTTTCTCTCCTGTAATTCCAGGGGCTCCTCTTTTCCCAGGTCTTCCTTGTAGTCCTTGTGCGTTTTCCAGCCAGTCTAATTCTAAATGCATTTTCGATCTCGCTCTATCGTAACTCACAGAGCAAGTACTATCAGATTCGATCTCTGTTATCACAACGCAAAGCAGGAAAAATATGAATCTTGCCTTCATCATTTTTATAGTGTTCATCTTGAAATTATATGTCAGATATGAATATGAGCAAAGTTTCGTGTGTTATATTGTTTTGTTCTCCTTTGAATTTTTTTTTCTTTTACTGGGAGGTTTTAGGGTGTGTCAAGCTTGTTTTGCTGAAAATTGTTCAAATCTTCAATTTTTGAAGGCTTTGTTTTGAAGTTCGGGTCATGTTTACAGTTCAGGTTTTTTTAAGCAATTAACATATTTGTGAATATCTTAGAATGGATTTTTTTTCATCTCCCAGAACACAAGTATATTTCTTCTGTACTGGGTGTTTTTAGTGTGTGTGACCCTTATATTTGCAGAGTGTTATCCCTGTGAAGTAAGGCTTTGTGTTTTCATAGATAGGGGCCATGTTTATAATTTATGGGTTCCTAAACCTATTTTCAAGCAATTAACACATTTGCGAATATCTTAGAAGAGAAAATTTTTTTCAAATTCATCTCACAGAAGACAAACTTAATACCCTAGAAGCCGGTTTTAGGGTGTCTGCTGCTTATTTTGCAGAGTGTTATCCTTGTGAAATAGGATCTATGTTTGGAGTTTAGGAGTTGCTAAACCAATTTTCAAGCAATTAACATCTTTGTGAATACTGCACTGTGATTTGGCTCAGAATCTAGGTTTAATCTCTACCAGTTTGCCTATTTTTATGCAAACACATTCTTTATTGTTTCACCATCACTTAGCTAAAATGTTTAAATCTGGCTGTGGTTTAAGTACAGCATGTAGTACATAGTACTACTCATTATTTATCGATTTTAATCGGTAAGTATGTTGATAGGTATTTGTCTGTCTGTATGTATGTCTGTTTGTCTGTTAGATGCACGCGATATCTCACGAAAGCGAGATTGAATCTGCTCCAGATTTTGCATGTGCATTCATCTTATCTCGGACCAGAAGCCTATTGATTCTGGGCGAATTATGTCGTATAATTAGCGAGTTATTAATCAATTATTGATATAGTGATCTAGATTTTTGTAAAGCGAGAGAATTTTGAGACCCGCCGAGTGTGTGTGTGCGATGCGCAGTGCGCAAGTTACAAGAGCGGATGAATCGAAACCGCAGTTTCTGTTTTGGGGGATCCCCTAACTATCGATCGATAAGTCTTCGGTTTCCAACCGATATTCTTGTATTTGCCTTTTAAAAAGTGTTTAATGAGAATTACAATTTTTACTTCGTTAGATTATGCGGTTGCTTAAAATTGCCCTATGCATAAAACTACATTCCCTTCCAATTACCAATGAATTCTTAGCTAGTGTTATATGCAAGTAGAACTCCCATGTTCGTACAGTTCAAGTATGTTATTATGTGTTCATGAATAAGTACTGTAGTGATAAAAGAAAAGAAAATTCTTTTTTAGGTGAGTGAACACGTACCACTTCTTCTTGGCAAAACCTTCCATCTTGTATACATTCTGTACGTTTTAAACCTTATCTAAGGTTTTGTTTGCTCTCCTGATTTCATAATCAGTTTTTTATTTTTTTTTACCAATCATTTTATTGTTATGCTGATTATGGAGTCAAAATAAACTTAATATTATATTATTATATTATTATTATATAAAATAATAATAGCCTATCACAGCGAATGTGAAGCAAAATGTCTCCCAAAAACAGCACAATTCTTTCCAAGAAAACAGCAAAATTATTTCCCGGTTGATTCCTTCCTGATTGGGCAACCTTCCACTATGCCATCACACTTAAGATTACTAACAATGTAATCAATTTCTTGCCATTGTTAAAACTAGGGCTAGAGAGCCACGGAACTGTGATATTTTGGTGAAGCTGAAGCCAAGCTTACCATGTTAGATGGAGCCAGCTACCAGAAATTTTGGTACTCCCGAAGTATATGAACCAAGATGGTGGACACCGGAGTGTGTATGTGTACCAGGATAGGGTTAGGCAATAATTTCATGTACAAATATTACGAGAGTCACTTGGCTAGTCCCTGAACTCGTAATATAACGTAAAATTATGCCCTAACCTGGTACACATACTATGTTCCAGTGTCTGCCATCTTGATTCACATACTTCGGGAGTACCAAAATTTTAGTGGCTACATCTCCCAACCATCTGATTATTTTTAACAACTGCATTTGAGCAGATATTTCATGGCAGTGGTCACACCTAAAAACCTTAATGTGAATGGAGCCCAGCTACAACATAGAAAAAATGAATCTTCTGAGTCGGAGCTGGATTCACAGTTTGAATATACTGCGACTCCAGAACTGGAGCCAGAGCCACTGTGATATTGAACAAGTTCCCCAGCCCTGGTTGAAACCCATAATTCGTGGACTAGAATCCTGAATCAATTAGTTTTACATCAATACCATTTTCACAATTTTATTACTTTTTACAAATAATCGCTAATTAGTGAGTTTATTTTGACTTAGTAACAGACAATAAAAATATAAAGGCAATATAAGCGCTTTAACCTAGAATTGTGAAACTTGAAAACTTCGTTTTGCGAAATTGAGAAAAACAGGTATTTCTGCATTTTCATTCTTTAACTTTTTATTGACTGGGAATGGGCAATATGGAATACCGAATTTTATAACCTTTTGTTTTCAACTGTGATTAGATAACAGCTTAAAGATTACTTATTTCTTTTTAGCATTTCAAATAAAACATTTTGCAAAATTTGTACTTTGCCCTTTCGTTTCGGAACCTCAAATACATGGATGATAAAAACATGAATAAATATGTCAGAATAGCAAACAAAACCTGCAATCAAGCTTAAAACGTGCAAGCAAAATTCTTGAATAAGAAAAATATTGGCCTTGCAGTTGCTACATTGTGTAAATATGCTTACTTCATCAATGATATCTTATTTACAGCGTGGGCTTCCGCTCCGTGACCTATCCGGTCTTGAATAGTGATCATCACAAATACTGACCAACCAATTATTTTTGAATTATTTTTTTCACTGTTGCTCCGAGTGTATCATAGTGTTGAAATTGTTTTTGAGAATAAAATCTCTGGTGTGGCTTCCCAGGTCTGGATTCATACACCTTTTGCTCCAAATAGGCCATGCCCTATTATTTTTGAAACGGCCAGAATTTTCTCTGTTTGGCATGGGTTACCCAGTTTTTTACACCCTGAGTTAGGTGGGGAAATTGAACCAGGGATTTTAACCTGCAATGCCAACACAATCTAACACTTTCTATGCCTTATATAATTATCCGTACAAAATTTGAACCTGAGAACCCACGCAGGCCGTCAGAAGTGAGATGTAAACATTTAGCAAGATGTGCCATCTGAACTGCCAAGCCATATTATAGTTAAACAGTCATATATATATATACGGAGAGAGAGGGATAATATTATAATAATCACATAAGTTTTGTTAGTTTATGATATGAAATTTTGCAACTCATATCTCAAGTTCAAAAGTAAGTTATTTTTGTCCAAAGTCTTTTTCACACAGTACTTTCAAAGTCCTACTGCAACTTGCCTTTGTAAATTTATTACATTCCGCATTTATTCCAACACAGTCGCCTCCACCGGTGCAATCTACTTGAGTAGTCCATGGATTTCCATCTGCCACAACCCCATCAGTCCATTGGTAGTTCCCATTTGCTTGTTGTTTTAGCCCGATCCAATAGAAATTTTGACGAGCGATCAGCTTCAAATTTCCCTTTATAGAATTATAAATGCCTGGGTCTCTTGGTCCCATGTATGCCAGATGAGCATTCCTTTCTTCACAATATGTTTTCCCTTCCTCCCAAGTCATGGAAAAAGAGCTTGAAAAATATGAGAATCTTTCATTTACTTCTACCCAAGGGAGAGTCACAAACTTCAGCATTTTGGCTTCTAAATTTGCCAAATATTCTTGCGAAACTTCACCTTCAGGACCTGGATGTCCAACCATTCCTGCATTTCCTTTTGGCCCTGAAATCAAATGTATGTTTAAAAGTTTTCGAACTTTTCACCAATAATAACGAGTTTGATTTTTCTATCACCAATTTTTTGTGAAAATAGGGGGAAGAGTATTAAAATAGGCTGCGCTTGACGAACCACTGCAGTAGGCAATCTCACCCAGAATTTCTATGTTAACTGATTATTGAATATTAATTACCGTATTTACTCGAAATTACGCCTATATCGCAGATAGGCCGACACCCTAAAAACGGCCCTAAAACGGCGATTTTATAAAAAATCGCACATAAGCCGGTGCTACGAATCGTGACATGCCGGACACCTCAAGAGAAACGTAGAAAGAGAACAAAATTACTGTAACGCAAACATTTCTCATTTTTATCATTTCTGCCTGTTAGCGAGAGCCGTAGGTGGAAATATTACCCGTAATTTATGTTAAATAAAGTCTATATTGCTTTTCAGTACGTCGTGATTGTGTCGGGAGTTTAAAATAGAGTTCCTGAATCAGCATAAAACAATTTACTTTGATCGCCACAACGGCGATTAATTTTGTTCCTTGTCCGTTTCAAGGAAAGAAATAACGCTGTATTAACACATTCTTATATATCGCTACGAATCTTAACACGCCAGACGCCTTATGAAAGGCGCAGAAAGAAAACAAAATTGCTGTGACACAAATATTTCTCAACTTTATCATTTCTGTTTGTTAGCGACGGCCGTAGATTCTTATTCGTAACTCTTACTTGTAAATTCATGTTAAAGTCTATACTGCTTTTTATGCGTCGTGATTGGTATTAATGGAAGGGATTGTTGTCGGGAGTTTAAGAGAGTCCCTGAGTCAGCATAAAACAATTTCCTTTGATCGCCACAACGGCGATTAATTTTGTTCCTTGTTCGTTTCAAGGAAAGAAATAACGCTGTATTAACACATTCCTATAAATCGCTACGAATCTTAACACGCCAGACGCCTTATGAAAGGCGCAGAAAAAAAACAAAATTGCTGTGACACAAATATTTCTCAACTTTATCATTTCTGTTTGTTAGCGACAGCCGTAGATTCTTATTCGTAACTCTTACTTGTAAATTCATGTTAAAGTCTATACTGCTTTTTATGCGTCGTGATTGGTATTAATGGAAGGGATTGTTGTCGGGTTTTTAAGAGAGTCCCTGAGTCAGCATAAAACAATTTCCTTTGATCGTCCACAGCGCGGTTAATTTCGATAAGAGTCCTTATCACCGCGTGGCCTGAATAGAGTTAACAGATAACATATCGTAAAGTTATTAAGTTATTAAAAGTCGCGTGCCGTTAATTGCCTCTACGGGCGATAGCGCACCAAATAATAACGTTTTCACCACGAAACAACTGGCTGTAAATCGACACTGTTGCTGTTATGTAAAAGAAACAAAATTCTTTTATTGTTGTTATATTTGACTTTTATTGAAAACGGTAAGATTAGGAACAACGAAAATAAAAAACGAAAATAAATAACAGGAACGAAGAACGGAAATAAATGATGGAAACAAAGAACGGAAATAAACAATGGGAACAAATAACGAAATAAATATTGAAAACGATGAACGGAAATAAACAATGGAAACGATGAACGGAAATAAACAATGGAAACGATGAACGGAAATAAACAATGGGAACAAATAACGAAATAAATAATGGGAACAAATAACGAAATAAATAATGAAAACGATGAACGGAAATAAATAATGGAAACAAATATCAGTAAAAACAGTCTCAAAATCCTTCAAATTCTTCCTCACTGTCGCACTCCCCGAAGAGATCATTCCATTCCTTGCTGTCAACATCCGTTTCTTCATCTGTGTCATTGTCTTCCTCCTGCCATAAGGCATCATCTTCAGTGCCATCTAAATTGTTGCTGATGAAACATTTGAGAAACGACTTTTTGATCATGTCTTCTGGTATCATTTCCCATGAGGCCTTTACCCAAGACACCACTGTAGGCAAAGGAGGGCGCTTGAAATTACCTTCGGCTGTACGCTCAGCCATGCCATCTGCCATCCACTGTGTCCACTGGTTTCTCATGTGTGCTTTGAAGGGTCTGTTCAGGCTAACATCTAACGGCTGTAGCATTCCAGTCAACCCTCCTGGTATGACTGCCGAAACATTCGACTCCTTAAGAGACCTCTTTACCTTTTCTGTAAGGTGGGCTCCAAATTGGTCCCAGACCAACATTGAGGGTTTCATGCGAAGACCCCCATTTCTGAGCTTCCAGACCTTATTCAGCCATTTCAATACACCTTCTTCGTCCATTCATCCTTTTGGGTGCATCGGCAGTGCAACTGAGCACTACCGTAAAATGGGTTTTTTCATGCCCTGTTGTTTTTATTAGAATTGTTTTTTCACCTTTTGCGTTCAATGTCCTATTACTCGGCATGTCGATACACATTGGGGTCTCGTCCATGTTGCCCATTCTAGTCAGAGGGAAATCATGAGTTTTTCGATTGCTTATCACGAAACGTTGAAAGTTGATGATTTTTTCTTGGAATTCCGAAGGCAGCTTTGGGGCTATTTTTGTTTTCTGTCTAAGAGATATTCCATTCCTCATTAAAAACCTTGTGCACCAACTCGTGGAAGCAGTGAAAGTTGAGGTGCCTTGGTAATTACCGGATTTGGCCATCTGCAATGCTTGCAATTGCACTGCAAATCGAGATACACTGTAGCCATTCTGCCTTTGGCCATTGAACCACTCAAGAAGGTCCTTTTCCATTTCAGGATGTTGTCCAGTTTTGGGCCCTCTCTTGGCGCGTTTTGAACTTGGCATGGATTCCAATAAGCTATCCTTTCTCCATCTTCTAACATTACTCTCATCCACTCCAAACTTTCTTGCTGCTTCAAGGTTGCTTGACTTTTCTGCAGCCGCTACTACTTTGAGTTTAAAATAACAAGGGTAAGACATTCTTCTTCTGATAGAGTTCGACATGATAACGGTAGTTTAAAACTGGACTGAACGATAAATGACAAGACTATTTAAAAGCGAAACAAGCGAAAGCGATCAAGTGTGTGACAACCAATCACAGACTGTACAAGCGATCACGTGGGATCAGACAAGCACAAGCGAGCGACAACCAACCAATCACAGACTGTACAAGCGGCATGTGCCGATCAGCTGTATGATAAGACAATCACACCTGCACAAGCGAGCGAAAACAAACCAATCACAGACTGTACAAGCGTTCCGTGTTAAACAACCAATCACAGACTGTACAAGCTATCAGCTGTATGATGAGACAATCCACCTTCACAAGCGATCGTGTGTGTGCGTGCACGCTTGTTATCGTGAGAACTTGGTATGGTTTGAAGCTTTTGGAATTATCGGCAAGTCAGCATAATATCATCTCGTTGCGTGATCAAATTCAGATGCGCGAATGAGTCGATTTTTTGGTGCAATCTGAAATATGCTGTTTTTGAGTTTTAAACTCGGCCTATCTGCGATCATATACGGTAAGTCACTTTCACAGAATAAGATAATTATGTGTGATGGAATGGCTGAACTTCTCACCACTGTAGCGTGATTCGTATAACCCCTGGTCGTTTACGGCTTCCTCTACCATCAAGCCTATTAATCTCATCCCTGACATGGACTGGTAACCGAACAAGAGGCCCTGGTTCGCCATATGATTAAGACGACTCATTGACTCTCCTCTTCCCCACGATAAATATAAAAAAAATTCTAATTATTGCTTACCTATGATTCCTTGTTCGCCCTTTTCACCTCGCTGTCCCTGTGTTCCTTTCTCTCCTGTACTTCCAGGGATTCCTCTTTTCCCAGGTCTTCCTTGTATTCTTTGTGCGTTTTCCAGCCAGTCTAATTCTAAATGCATTTTCGATCTCGCTCTATCGTAACTCACAGAGCAAGTACTGTCAGATTTGATCTCCGTTATTACAACGCAAAGCAGGAAAAATATGAATCTTGTCTTCATCATTTTTATAGTATTCATCTTGAAATTATAAGTCAGATATGAGCGAAGTCTTGCGTGTTTTATATCTTTTTGTATTGGTTGCTCTATTTTTCACACAGAACACAAATCTTTTACTTTTAATCTGGGTGGTTTAAAGGTGTGTCTCACTTGTTTTGCTGAAAATTGTTCAAGGCTTTTTGTAATGGAATATTTGGGTCATGTTTACAGTTCATAGGGTTTTCAAGCTGTTAACATTTTTTGTGAACAACTTGCACTGAATTCTCTTTTTGTCTCATAAAACACTAGTAGGCTATATTATTTCTTTATTTGGTGGTTTTAGGGTGTGGATGCTCATTGGGCAAATTGTGATCCCTGTTTAGTAAACTTTTTTGTTTTTGGAATTTGTGGTCTTTTTATAGGTCATGGGTTTCTAAACCATTTTTCAAGCAATTAACAGCTTTGTGAATATTGTAGTTAAAGTGGATTCTCTTTTCATCTCCCAGAAAACAAGTATATTACTTTTGTACTGGGTGGTTTTAGGGTGTGTGACACTTATTTTGCAGAGTGTTATCCTTGTTATTAAATAAGATCTATTGTGTGTGTGGTTTAAGGTTTCCTCTTCAAAATACCATACCCAGGGGTGCAGCCAGTGGAGGGTTACATGGGTCGTATCACCTGCCTCCCATTTAAGAAATATCTTTGATGCAAAATTTCTTCTACAAAAGAGCAACAGCGTCGTTTTATGGTCGCTCATCATGGTTTCGCGACCAAACGATATTATTCTGTGTGTTATCACTGTAGCGCAATTAACACCGCCAGACCTTTTTCGTCTCTGCAATATGGTATCTTTTTTAGTTGGCGCTGATAATGGCGCTTACCAAAATGTCAGTTATCCTTTATCAATAAGAAAGTTTTTTTCATTTATTCTATTCTTCCACATTTCCACTGATCTTTCTCGGACCACTTGCGAGTCTGCGTTCCCAAGTTTGCGAACCTATAACCTATACGAAAGCTTTCAATCCAGCCACTGACAATATGAAATAAAATCCAAGCTTATGACAAGTTTATTGTTATCAATAACAAATAGTAAATAAAAGCGGAATTTCACAACTTTAGTAGGACTGTGTGAAATTAGAGTAAAGTTCATCTCTGGATAATAAGAGCAGCAAATTAATGATATTTATAAATTTTTTCAGACAAATATTCAAATCCAACTCTATTCTTTTAGAATTTGTTGAGTTTTTGGTAGAATTTAAAATCTTCAATCAGACTGACAGAAAATAATATAAAAATGCACTTCCAAGTTTTAATGTAAAAGCAAGAATCCAATTTCACAGATCTGTGTAGATGAGTGACTAAGGATTATGATCAGTAAAACTCATTTAGTTCAAATTCACAGAGTACTTTCATACGATCATTGCATGGTTGTCTTTCAACATCATCAGTACCATACTTAAATATTCCACAGTTAAACAGAGGTTTAGGCTCGCGCTGTTTCCAATACGTTGACCATATATTGCTATCTACTGCAGCCCCATCTAACCATTTAAAATCTCCTTCGATAAGATTTATTCCAATCCAGTAGTAGTTAGAGCGAGCTATTAGTTTTTCGTTATTTTGCACAAGACTCAAGATAGATGACTTTTGCAGGCCCATGTATGCCAGATGAGCATTCCTTTCTTCACAATATGTTTTCCCTTCCTCCCAAGTCATGGAAAAAGAGCTTGAAAAATATGAGAATCTTTCATTTACTTTTACCCAAGGGAGAGTCGCAAACTTCAGCATTTTGGCTTCTAAATTTGCCAAATATTCTTGCGAAACTTCACCTTTAGGACCTGGATGTCCAATCATTCCTGCATTTCCTTTTGGCCCTGAAATCAAATGTATGTTTAAAAGTTTTGAACTTTTCACCAATAATAACGAGTTTGATTTTTCTATCAGCAATTTCTGTGAAGTCCAAGCATCCGACGCAAATATCTGGCTTACTAGTTCTATGCCCATGGACTGGTTACCACACATGCGGCCATGTTACACCCTATCGCCATCTTATCGACTTTTCTCGCCCCCACGATAAATATGAAAAAATTCTAACTATTTCTTACCTATGATTCCTTGTTCCCCCTTTTCACCGCGCTGTCCCTGTGTTCCTTTCTCTCCTGTAATTCCAGGGATTCCTCTTTTCCCAGGTCTTCCTTGTAGTCCTTGTGCGTTTTCCAGCCAGTCTAATTCTAAATGCATTTTTGATCTGGCTCTATCGTAACTCACAGAGCAAGTACTATCAGATTTGATCTCTGTTATCACAACGCAAAGCAGGAAAAATATGAAACTTGCCCTCATCATTTTTATAGTGTTCATCTTGAAATTATATGTCAGATATGAATATGAGCAAAGTTTCGTGCGTTATATCGTTTTGTACTCCTTTGAATTTTTTTTTCTTTTACTGGGAGGTTTTAGGGTGTGTCAAGCTTGTTTTGCTGAAAATTGTTCAAATCTTCAATTTTTGAAAGCTTTGTTTTGAAGTTCGGGTCATGTTTACAGTTCAGGTTTTTTTAAGCAATAAACATATTTGTGAATATCTTAGAATGGATTTTTTTTCATCTCCCAGAACACAAGTATATTTCTTCTGTACTTGGTGTTTTTAGTGTGTGTGACCCTTATATTTGCAGAGTGTTATCCCTGTGAAGTAAGGCTTTGTGTTTTCATAGATAGGGGCCATGTTTATAGTTTATGGGTTCCTAAACCAATTTTCAAGCAATTAACATATTTGCGAATATCTTAGAAGAGAAAATTTTTTTCATCTTACACAAGACAAACATAATACTCTACAAGTCTGCTGCTTATTTTGCAGAGTGTTATCCTTGTGAAATAAGGCTTTGTGTGTTTCATATATAGGGGCTATGTTTATAGTTTATGAGTTGCTAAATCAATTTTTAAGCAATTAACATATTTGTGAATATCGTACTGTGATTTGGCTCAGAATCTAGGTTTAATCTCTACCAGTTTGCCTATTTTTATGCAAACACATTCTTCATTGTTTCACCATCACTTAGCTAATATGTTTAAATCTGACTGTGGTTCAAGTACAGCATGTAGTACATAGTACTACTCATTACTTATCGATTTTAATCGGTAAGTATGTTGATAGGTATTTGTCTGTCTGTATGTTTGTCTGTTAGATGCACGCGATATCTCACGAAAGCGAGATTGAATCTGCTCCAGATTTTACATGTGCATTCATCTTATCTCGAACCAGAAGCCTATTGATTTTGGGCGAATTATGTCGTATAATTAGCGAGTTATTAATCAATTATTGATATAGTGATCTAGATTTTTATAAAGCGAGAGAATTTTGAGACCCGCCGAGTGTGTGTGTGCGATGCGCAGTGCGCAAGTTACAAGAGCGGATGAATCGAAACTGCAGTTTCTGTTTTGGGGGATCCCCTAACTATCGATCGATAAGTCTTCGGTTTCCAACCGATATTCTTGTATTTGCCTTTTAAAAAGTGTTTGATGAGAATTACATTTTTACTTTGCTAGATTATGCGGTTGCCTAAAATTTCCCTATGCATAAAACTACATTCCCTTCAGATTACCAATGAATTCTTAGCTTGTGTTTTATCCATGTCGAACTCCCATGTTCGTACAGTTCAAGTATGTTATTATGTGTTCATGAATAAGTACTGTAGTGATGAAAGAAAATAAATTTCTTTTTTAGGTGAGTGAACACGTACCACTTCTTCTTGGCAAAACCTTCCATCTTGTATACATTCTGTACGTTTTAAACCTTATTTAAGGTTTTGTTTGCTCTCCTGATTTCATAATCAGTTTTTTATTTTTTTTTACCAATCATTTTATTGTTATGCTGATTATGGAGTCAAAATAAACTTAATATTATATTATTATATTATTATTATATAAAATAATAATAGCCTATCACAGCGAATATGAAGCAAAATGTCTCCCAAAAACAGCACAATTCTTTCCAAGAAAACAGCAAAATTATTTCCCGGTTGATTCCTTCCTGATTGGGCAACCTTCCACTATGCCATCACACTTAGGATTACTAACAATGTAATCAATTTCCTACCATTGTTAAAACTAGGGCTAGAGAGCCACGGAACTGTGATATTTTGGTGAAGCTGAAGCCAAGCTTACCATGTTAGATGGAGCCAGCTACCAGAAATTTTGGTACTCCCGAAGTATATGAACCAAGATGGTGGACACCAGAGTGTGGTTGTGTACCAGGTTAGGGTTAGGTCATAATTTCAGATACAAATACTACGGGGGTCACTTGGCTAGTCCCAGATCTTGTAATAAAACTAAAATCAGGAAAATTGGAACAAAATTATAGCCCAACCCTAACCTGTACACATACTACGATCCAGTGTCCGCCATCTTGATTCACATACTTTGGTGGGAGTACCAAAATTTTAGTGGCCCCCTCTCCTAACCATCTCATTATTTTTAACAACTGCATTTGGGCACTGCAGCAGGCATGGCAGTGGTCACACCTAAAAACCTTAATGTGTATGGAGCCCAGCTAGGACATAGAAAGAATAAATCTTCTGAGCCAGAGCTGGCACCACAGTTTGAATGTACTGCGACTCCAGAACTGGAGCCAGAGCCTCTGTGATTTTGAACAAGTTCCCCAGCCCTGGTTGAAACCCATAATTCGTGGAATAGAATCCTGAATCAATAAGTAATACATCAAAACCATTTCAAAATTTGATTACTTTGTACAAATAATCGCTAATAAGTGAGTTTATTTTGACTTTGTAACAGACAATAAACATATAAAGGCAATATAAGCGCTCTAACCTAAAATTGTGAAACTTGTAAACATCGTTTTGCGAAATTGAGAAAAACATGTGTTTCTGCATTTTCATTCTTTAACTTTTTATTGACTGGGGATGGGCAATATGGAATACAGAATTTTATAGGCTTATGCTTTAAACTGTGATTAGATACCAGCTTAAAGATTACTTATTTCTTTGTAACATTTTCGAATAAAACATTTTTGAAATTTTCACGTTTCCCTATTCGTTTTAAAACCTCAAATGCATGAATGATAAAAACATGATTAAATATGTCAGAATAGCAAACAAAACCTGCAATCAAGCTCAAAACGTGCAAGCAAAATTCTTAAATAACAAAAATATTGGCCTTGCAGTTGCGACATTGTGTAAATATGCTTGCTTCATCAATGATATCTTATATACAGCATGGGCTCCCGCTCCGTGACCTATCCGGTCTTGCATAGTGATCATCACAAATACTGACCAACCAATTATTTTTGAATTATTTTTTTCACTGTTGCTCCAAATGTATCATAGTGTTGAAATTGTTTGTGATAATAAAATCTCTGGTGTGTCTTCCCAGGTCTGGATTCATACACCTTTTGCTCCAAATAGGCCATGCCCTATTATTTTTGAAACGGCCAGAATTTTCTCTGTTTGGCATGGGTTACCCAGTTTTTTACACCCTGAGTTAGGTGGGGAAATTGAACCAGGGATTTTGACCTGCAATGCCAACACAATCTAACACTTTCTATGCCTTATGTAATTATCCCTACAAAATTTGAACCTGAGAACCCACGCAGGCCGTCAGAAGTGAGATGTAAACATTTAGCAAGGTGTGCCATCTGAACTGCCAAGCCATAATATAGTTAAACAGTCATATATATATATATATATAAATATACAGAGAGAGAGGGATATTGTAATAATCACATAAGTTTCATTAGTTTAGGATGTGAGATTTTGCAACTCAAATCTCAAGTTCAAAAGTAAGTTATTGTTGTCCAAAGTCTATTTCACACAGGACTTTCATAGTCTTGCTGCAATTTGCCCTTGAAAGTATATCACATCCCGCATTTATCCCAACACAGTCACCAGAACCAGGGCACCCTACTGTGGTAGTCCATGGATTTCCCTCAGCCACAACACCATCAGTCCATTGGTAGTTCCCATTTGCTTGTCGTTTTAGCCCGATCCAATAGAAATTACTACGGGCGATCAACTTTAAATTCCCCTTTATAGAATTATAAATTCCTGGGTCCCTTGGTCCCATGTATGCCAGATGAGCATTCCTTTCTTCACAATATGTTTTCCCTTGCTCCCAAGTCATAGAGAAAGAACTTGAAAAATAATAAAATCTTTCATTTACTTTCACCCAAGGGAAAGACGCTAGCTTCAGTATTTTGGCCTCTAAATTTGTCAAATATTCTTGTGAGACTTCACCTTTAGGGCCTGGATGTCCAATGTTCCCCTTTGATCCTGCAATAAAAATAAGACAAAAATGAAGTACCGGTAATGTTTTTCCAATTTGTTATATGCACTGGATCACAAGAATTGTATGCGTACCAATATGGAGGTAACTAATTTTGTTTGCCTACTTTACATCAAGTTGTGTAAAGGGACTGAAACCTATGGACAGGGGGTATATTCCCTTGGCTAAGACAGACAGTCCTCGAACTCGTAATAGAACTAAAATAAGGGAAATCGGAGTAAAATTTTGGCCTAACCCTAACCTGGTACACACACTACCCAAGAATGTTTACAAAATATTCTCAAAATTTACCTTTTTCTCCATTGAGTCCTCTCTCTCCCTTTTCTCCTCTTACACCAACCACACCCTGGAATCCACGCTCACCCTTCTGTCCTGGCACCCCTCGCTTACCAGGCCTCCCTGGCATTCCCTGTGTGTTTGGAACCCAGTCCAATTCAAAATGCATTTTTGAAGTCGTCTCGTCATAATTTATAGAGCAGGTATCATGCGCAATGATTCCTTTCTTGACGACGAATACTAAACACAGCATTAATGTTAGTTTCAACATATTGACAAATTTGCATTGACTTCGAGTTGAAAATGAATGAATGACCACGTTGCATCTTGTTTTATGGAAGTTTATTTGACCTGAAGCTTTTTTCTTTTTTGCGATGTAAAATTGTTTTGTGATTTCTGTAGTTAGAATTATAAGTGAGATTAATCGTTTTGTGTCTGCAAGCGTATCTTTAATAGTGATGGATTTGTTGCTTTCGTGAGCTGCTTTACTTAATATTTTAACTTGAATCTTATGTTTTCTTGGACCACCCGACATTATTCTAGAAAACTTGTCTGTAAGCGTGGTTGAGTTAACCACAGGAACATTCTGTATTCAGTATTAAAATGGAACAGTGATCTCACTTTTTTATCTTGACACTAGATTTGTTTTGTGGGTCGAAACCCCCTTCTTTTCAAAATGTAAAAAAAAATGTAGCTAAAACACTCTTTAGACCTTCAGGACTCATAAAAACCTACGTTTTCCAGACGCTACGCCCCGCTAGCAGCGTCGAAAGTTGAATAAATAACTTTTGTTTTCTGAACATTATAATATGTCAAATGCTTAAATGATAAATTTTCTACATGAAAATTTTTTAAATTTGTTTTGAATTCAGGAATATTTTGTATCCAGTAATGGAACCAATTAGGTCTAGTTTCATGATCTATTCCATTCATCTACTTCAGAGGTGGGCAAATCACGACCTGCGATGTGTTGCACCGGGCCCACTTGTACGTGCTGAAATTAGTACTGTAGTTTTTATGAGATAATGAAAATAACTTCATAATGACCCCTGATTGTTACACTGTACTTCTTAATATTATATAAACGTTAGCCTAGCTGTTGGACTAGCTTTTGTAAATAAACTGTTTTTACTCATAGTTTTCATCTTGTGTTTTGAGCCTCCGGCCCAGTAACCAAGTCTTTGTAACAGGCCCACTCAAAAAAATAATTGTCCACTCATCCCTGATTTACTTAGTTTAGTGAGGTCAATTCTACCAATTATACTTTGACAGAATTTTGTTCCACATGGGCGATATGCTGGGATTTATTTCACCTACGTACTTTATTTGTATTGAAAACATGATCCAGCACTATTGATGATAATTTGGCTGAATTTGCGTCTGCATGAGCGATATGCCATAATTTATTTCACCCACATACGGTACATCTTTAGTGTAGTGAGAACAGGGTCCAGATTTTTCAGTAGGTGATTTATTTCACCTACATACTTAATTTGTATTGAAAACATGATCCAGCACTATTGATGATTATTGGGCGGAATTTGGTTCCGCATGGGCGATATGCCACATACATCTTTAGTGTGGTGAGAACAGGGTCCAGATCTATTGATGATTATTTGGCGGAATTCGGTCTCGCATGAGCAATATTGTCGTTTGTACGGTTCATTTCATCTACAGGAGCTCCTGTAGTGGTTTATTACGACACATGATTCATTATGTCTGCTGAATGTCTGAGTCTGTTATTTGTTGAGTCACGGTCACAGTTAGCGACATTTTTTTCGTTTGGGAGAATGGAAAATCCTTTGTTATGATTTATGAATCATTGCCGGTGTCCCGATATGGTAAAAACTTTTTTTTCAATGTGTAGGGTTGGGTTTCAACCAGCCTTCACAAAAATTGGTGACAAATAGTATAAAAGAGAGGATTTTATACTCTCACACATCAGTTTGCTCAGATATTTGTGGGAAACATTGATTGTAACGTTCATTTTGTCATGATGTGGCGTTTGATTGGTTTATGCTATGTTCTTACCATTGTGACATCACAAGAAACATGTTCTATAAATTATGATGCAACAACTTCTAAAATGCATTTTGAAATGGATTGGAATTCTGGTTTAAAAGGCATTCAAGGTTTTCCAGGAAAGCAGGGACCATCTGGAAAGCGGGGACCACCGGGATTGAAAGGGGAAAGGGGTCCACCAGGGCCATTGGGAGTAAATAACAACCAAGGAGGAGCAAAAGGTCAAAAAGGTGAAAATGGAATGAAAGGTGAAAGAGGTGAATGGGGATTGGCTGAACTTCCAGGGTTCAAAGGACAAAGTGGACAGAAAGGGGAACCAGGAAATGGTGTTAATTCTGACATTTCCTCTAGATTGGCGAAAATTGAGGCTCGTCTAGATGCATTAGAATCTATGCCTCGCCATTCTCCCCCACTCATCATCGCAGAAGACCATGGTGGGGTTATTAATTGACACTTTTCTGAATTCTGCTATGTTGACCCTTTTATCAGACTGATAATTTTGTGATTCGTTGCCAATTGCAAGCTGTATTTTCATATTTTTCATTTCATTCTAGTCAATTACGTAAAATAGTGTTCTTGCTGAAAACAGATACTCCCGTATTGTGTGTACCAGGTTAGGGTTACAGCATTTATTCCGATTTTTCCTATTTTAGTTCTATTACGAGTTCGAGGACTGTCTGTGTTAGCCAAGTGAATATACCACCTGCCCATAGGTTTCAGTCCCTTTACACAACTTGATGTAGAGTAGGCGAACAAAATTAGTTACCTCATATTAGTACACATACTTCTGGAAAGCTGAAAACAGAATGCTCTGACATAATTAACCAGCAATGCCTTATTCAGACGACGTGTATTATTCATTGTCATCCATTTATTGTTGGGTTAGTTGAAGTTTAGCTATATTGATTCAGTATTATACTTGTAGTTTATTCGTACCTTTTACCCTTACTCATTTAAAACTGGTCGAATGTTTAAAAATTGAAATTCTGTGTTTTGATGAAAATGAAATGTCTGGCCTGATGCAACAGATCTTGATCGGGTTAAAGGGCGAAACTCTCTCTCCTGCGTGGATTTTGACTTTGTTTACCAGTGCTAGCCTGGGACTACTCTACCTCTCAAGCCTGGGACTACAGACTACTCTACCTCTCAAGCCTGGGACTGCTCTACCTTTCACGCTTATTCATTCCATATTAGTTTAATTCACAATAATTGAAATTGTGTTTTTTTTGTTGAAAATAAAATGTTTGACCTGATGCAACAGACCTTGGTTGGGTTACATAGTGAAACTCTTTTTCTTGCATGGATTTTAGCTATATTGACTTAGTACGGTACTTGTGGTTTTTCCATATCTTGTACCCTTATTCATTTCAAACTGGTTGAATTTTCAAAAAATCGAATTGTGTGTCGAATTGTATGTTTTTTGAAAATCCAATGTTTGGACCCAAATAAATATCACTGCATTATTAAAACTTCTTGTATTTTGACGCCTGTGAGAATCCTATAGAACAGTGGTTCCTAAATGTTGGGGCGCGCCCCACAAGGAGGGCGTAGATGATTTTTAAGGGGTGTGAAACTAATTAGAAATAAAAATATTTGTTAGATTGGATCTTGCCCGCCTTATTTTGCCTATTTACGTTCCATCCACATATTTTCAATGTGTTTTCTGAACATAACATACCTTTGCTCTACTATCTGTTACTTGTAGCTTATTGTTAGATAGTTATTTTCAAGGTGGGCCGAGAGACTTGACGAATTCTAAAATAGGGGCGCGGCTTAAAAAGTATATGCATACAGATCCACACGCAAAAGCTTAGAAGAGGGATAGGTAATTGTTCGGCGAAAACCCAGTCTGATTACCATACCAGCAAAAATCTTTTAAGATTCTGGCTTCACACCCCCATGTTACAATAAGTTAATAGATAATTTTTTTGCTGTTTTGCAGGTAAACAGGCCAGAATTTGTGTACAGTTGTGGAAGAAATTCACAGATATGGGAAGTTGGAAGATCAGCCTTGGAAAGCAGGGCCAGTGAAAGAGTTTTGCAATTGGCACTCCCGAAAAATCCACCCAAGGAATACAAAGAAGACAGGTATTCTGAAGTTTGTTAAATCTTTTTAGGGTCTGGTAATTTCATAAACCACGGTTAATATCATTGTGAAGGAAGTAACCCGCTTTTAAGCAATGGTATGGCACTTTTATGGCGGGTAAAGGTCTTTTCATTTTCATTTTATTAAAAGGTTTCATATATTTTATTCCCTGATATTTTGTTTATTGATGAGACAGATTATAAAAATTTTTTTTTTATTAAAGATGTTGTTCAAGAATATAAAGTGTACCATGTACCAAAGTACCATGTTTCACCTTACATAATACGCTGTAATATGTATATTATGTACCATTATGTCTAATTTGCAAGTTGTTTCAGCACATAAGTCACTAGCAATTGGTAGTCTCTCTGTGTTTCTGATTCCTGCTCCTCTTTTGCATAGCCGGTCTTTTTTTCTGCGCAAATGTTTCACACATTCCGCCCATTTATATTAGCTGTGAGGCAAGGTGTTTGATGTGATTAATGTTTCCCTGTGCCAGAGTCTTGTTCCGATTAGAATTTTCTTTCAAGTAACTGCTGGTCGGTTGCGGCTTCCTCCACCATCAAGTCCATGTATCTGAAAACAAATAACTGGCTAACTAATTTTGTCATACCCGACGTGGACTGGCATCGGACGAGAGGCCGTGGTTCGCCTTATGATATCGACTTTCCCCTCCCCCAGGGGTTTCATAATAGGTTGTAATCCACAGGTCTATATCTCTGAATTACTTCTTTCTCATCAAGTTTTCTTACGTTCATCAGGCTTCAACATCAATATAGTTGTGGCCGAGTTTCACCGATATGGAACGTACCAATACGAGCACAGACTTGCAAAGAACGACCAAGAACAGCTGAACTTGCCAAGTCTAAACGACCTCACCCAGAATATGTGCCAAACAGTGAGGTTAGACTTTTTTTATACCTAAGCTCTCGACAAGGCTCTAAGCAAGCATCCATTAATACAAATGATTGTGGGGAGCTGCAGTTTGAGAAACCAGAAATATTTCAGTAGTATTATATAATTTGATCTATTTTACTCAAAATGAGAAAAAAAGGATACAACAATCATAGTTTTGCTGGGGTAGGGGAAGCTGGTTATTTAGCAACGACACTCTGGGTTCTAATATCTAATGAAAAATATCTATTCCAATTTGGGAACAACAGTTATTATTATCAGTGGCTTGATAATTAATGAACAGACGAAAGGCTGTGGTACGCTATATAAAATAAATCTTATCGGACTTCCTCTCCCACGAGATAAAATGAAAAATACTTTTTTATATTTTTATGTTAACTTTCAGGTAATGACCACAATCAACCCAACAGCTTTGAAAGCGTATTGCACCATGCGAGTCTCTGACCTTGCTCGACCTAAGAGTAGAGGAGAACGACCTTTCATTGATTCAAGGTCACCAGAGGAATCTATATGGAAGGTCAGAAAAAGCAGCTCATACTTCTCTGATACTCTTGCATCGGTAGATCCGTATGCATATAATGCAAGGATGCTGTAGCAAGAGTGAAGATAGTTATTCTAAGTGATTCAAGAGTCTTGCTGCACACTAACACAAATATTTTTCCTGTAACATTGGGTGAAACATTACAAAGATATATTTGTGTTAGTGTGCAGCAAGACTCTTTCAATCCTTTCTCATATTTTTATCTAGAAATAAGTCAAAGCATTGGTTTTAAAAGAGATAAAAGCGTTTTTTTTCTTTAAACTGCTTCGAATCTCGTTTCAATCTGCATTTAGTTTACTGCGTAATGTGTCACCATAATCCTGTAAGTTTTTTTGGGTATTGGCATCTCAGCAGTTGCTATCTGTAAAGTAACTTTGCTCAGAGAAGATCCTCTACTTCTGAGTGAGTATGTGAGACTTTGCTTTGAGTAAAATTCTGTGTTAAATGGCCAGGCAATTGGGGCATTGAACCATAACTCTATATTATATTTGCGGTAGCTATTGGCATTTGGGTGCTCGCTTGTAACTTTGATCAAGAATGAGTCTTCTTAACTTCTTATTGCTCCTTACCAATGTTGAGGAAACACCATTTACCAAAGACTCAAAGTTACTTTAAATGTTGCAGACTCTTCATCAAATAACTGCCAGTGAGTCGTAACTCAGTGATCGACTTGTATGTTTCGGGACTTGGGGTTTAGAAAGTCTACTCCCCAGCTCTGCTCAATGTGAGCGAATTCTCCTGAAACATCTGGGTAAAAAGGGATCATAAAAAGAGTTTAGGGCTTATATAATTTCAGTTACAATCATACAAAGAAGTTTGAGTGTTGAATGGAAGAAATTAAGAAATTATTCATCCGCAGGTCTCGATGCCCGCTAGATCTGCCACAGCCAGTCCACGTGTCATGGAAATGGCAAAGTTCAAAGGGTATGCAGATGGATATGTTGCCAATCGATCTGTCCAATGGCCGGTATCAAGAGCGACAAGACGAGCAGTTGCAACTCCACGACAAGAACAATTATCAGCACCAATTGTCAGGTACCAGTGGTTCCCAATATATCGTTATTTTTTTGGTACTCTCGTAGTGTGTGTACTAGGTTAGGTTAGACCAGGGGTAGCTAACACGCGGCTTTTATGACGGTTTCATGCGGCTCTTTTCGCTTTGATTATTCTAAAGAAAAAATAACTTACAAACCGTGATTCATTATGTTTCGATTGAACATTTATGATTCATTGTGCATTCTTCTTTCATTTCGAACGCACACTAGGGCATTTATTCACGTTACGATGCAATCGTACTCTCACATTTTTTCGTTACAGGAGGCCCGCCAGACCTAGATCAGTTTCCATGGTTTCATGGGAAGTTAACTAGACGGTTTTTTACTGTTTCTGCACATTTTAGCAAGGTTTATAGTGTTTTTTTACGGTTTTTCACTGTAGTACGTCACAATCTCATTCTTTGGTGTGAAAATCGCTTATTGCACTACAACGGCTATCGTATCGAAAACGAGGTCTGGCAGCAAATGCGCAGTTTACCATTTGAGTGAATTGATTGAACTGAAGTTCAGTCACAGGTTATGTCTTCGACGACCCATTTAATTCTCAGACAGACAGTTTGAAATTCCCTCCAGTCTGCAACTGAGATGAATTTAGAGATCTAAAAGAGATTGTTCAATTCAAGGAATAACATAGGCCCCACTAAGTAGCATGCATACCAATTGATGGCTTGTAAATGTCCGTCATAATCATGTTTGTTTGTGAAATTTAGAATGAACTGACATTCTAGCAGAGATGAATAAACATATGTTTTCCATTTGTGTTTTAGTTTATAATGTGGCTTATTACCATAAAGTATTAAATGCGTCTCTTGGTCTCTGAATGGTTGGCCACCCATGGTTTAGACCATAATTTGATTCCGATTTTCCTTATTGTAGTTCTATTACATTTTTGGGGACTGTCTGTGTTAGAAGAGTGGACATACCCCCTGTCCATATCTGAACATCCACTTCTGGAGCGCTTTTTTTGGAACAGTGGTGGCCACAGTCCGAGCCACCGAAGTGTTGCACCGGCCGGCCCACTTGTTTAAATTGAAATTTAAACCATATTTTTTATGGACATACATTTTTGTTGGGAACATCGATGAAAATAACGTCATAATGACCCCAATGGTTACATTATGCTTTTCATTAATATATAATTATAATTTGATTCACTATCAAGGTGGTCACTGACTCTGATGACCGTATGTTCGCATCACTCCCCCAGGTTATAATGAAGGTCTATTTCTCGCTGATAATTTTAGCGAAGCTGTTATTTTTTTTCCATCAAACATGGGGGCTGAGACCAACATTTCTCGTATCCGAAAAATCTCGCCGCAGAAAATTTCTCCGCATGATAAATCGCCGCAAGAGCATTTTGCTGTAAAACAAGTATTTGTGATAGAAACAGTTAGGTTTATAGGGACATAACTGTCTTTATCACAAATATTTGTTTTACATCAAAATGCTCTTGCGGCGATTTTTCCTATGGGGAGATATTTCCTGTGCAAGATTTCCTTCGATGAATTTTCCTAGAACCAACATTTCTATCTTAGCTTCTCTGTGGCGCATTTTAAGGGGGTGAGGGGATGGCAACGCCTATGTGGCGTTATGCTAACTACCGACAATGTTTCTTCCATCCAGATTCAGAGATTTCACATTTTATCTTTTAGAGCTTCCATGGATCATGTTCAGTTCAACCCAGACGCATTTTTAGTAAGTGAAGCCGCCAAGAAAGCACGATGCACTCCAAGATTAGAAGAATTATCTCACCCAATTCAACGATGATGAACATCAAACCTCCATTTTTTTGACTTGTTTTAAATAATATAATTCAAGAATTCAATTACACACAATTTACAGTAAAACAGAATAGAGAAGAATAGATTTTTATTCCTAATTTAATAAATATGAATGTGTTTATTGATTGATTGATTGCCCTTATTATTTATATACATATACGGATACTTCCCTGTGGTATAGAAAAATACAACACACAATTTTTGATTTGTTTAAAATAACACCATTCATGAATGCAAGAATTATTACTGGTTTAATAATAAAAAGATAATGGGTTGGCCATCCCAGCCGATTTGGTTTGGTTTTGAAAAAATTTTAAAATGTGTGAATAAATTAATTTTTGGATCCTACATAGCAATTTTTGGTAGCTTACAAAACTCTTCTTGGACCCTCGTGAGTAAGACTCCTAAAAACGTGGTCTAACTTGGCAATTACAAATTTCAGAACTACGTTCATAATTCCTGATTCTATTCTTTATCGCTGTTTTGTATGATACATACTGCATGCTTTTCTCCACATACTCCGATCCTATACACAGTTCCATTACTGTTACCTAAAAGCTGTTCTAATTTAATCCGTGCTTTGACTGTTTGAAATCTATTGGTGATCAGTAATTTATTTTTCACCATGCTGAAAAATACGAATTCTACATAGACAATTTAAAAGGGAATATATAAAAAAAATCGCATTTCAGGGTGAAGGGAGACGCCGAAAACCATAGCTGGTTATCGAGCGGCGACACTGTTGAGAAAGTCTAACAAAACGCGATAAATACAATGAAGTCGAACAAAAATATGTTGTTCAATAAGTAAAATGAAGGAGCAATAGGTACACCAAGGCGACATGGTGAAACCAACCAGTCGCCGTTTCAATCAAAAGAAGGTAGACTCCAAGCACCACAGTCTATGTAACCATGGAGATTATATTGCAAAATAGTTTGGGAGTGTTGACAATACGAGGTGCCGGTAACGTTTTATTGATTAGCAGAAGATAAAATGGTGTTATTTTTTTGTCATGATCCCAGGTTTGAACAGTGTGTCTTTAATGAAATGAAATATCGTCAACTAAAGCTTTAAGGCAGGGGTCGGCAACCTTTTGTTGCTCGCGGGCCAAAATTAAAGGTTTCAAGTCATTTGCGGGCCGCACATATTTAAAAAAAGTTAAAAACCGAACAAATGGCCGATGAATCGCACAGATCGGAAGTTAAGTATTATGCAGCGCGCGAAGACTGACCATTTGAATATTTTCTGCACCATTAAACCATTTGCACTCAGCATCAACTTTTCTGGGTTTTGTTGCCAGTTGTGTAATTATAATTAAATTATAGGGGTCAATAAACGCGTTATTGTGAAGTATATACTTGTTAGGATGTGATATAATTTAGTCTACACGTGTCTCAAAATAAATTTTGTTATGTAAAGAACAAAATCGTCAAAACAGCTGTTTTGTTACCATAATTCAGTGAAGCGTCGCAGGCCAGATTGTATTGCTCCGCGGGGCGTAGGTTGCCGAACCCTGGTTTAAAGTTTGTGAGTGCTTGCCTGATTTGCAATTTTCGAAACTCTGTAGTTTCATATGGGTATAGTAGTAAAGGATGCGTGTACAGAAGCGCCTTTATTCCAGGAAGGTTCACATGGGACTCGTTAGGGCACTCCCATAGTGTGTGTACCAGATTCCGATATCCTATTTCCGTCGTGCATGAAATATTGTACCGACACAAGTAAGAAAAAAAGTTCATAAAGAGACGTACAATATTGACGCGGGGCCGCGAAAGACTACCGGAGTCCTCGTGCCAGGGTCAGCGTGTTTGCTGGGCAGAAGACGTCAAGTAAAGTGAACTATTTTTCAATAGGTTAGAGTTAAGGCATAATTTTATTTAGATTTTCCGAGTTCGAGGACCGTCTGTGCTAGCTAAGTGAATATCCCCCTGCCGATATGTTTGTGCCTTTACACAACTTGATGGAAAGTAGGGAGGGAGTCTTTTGTTTTCATTTATCTTGCTTAGAGAGATTTCCTGCTATCGACAGGGTGAGAAAAAAATTTGCGCTATCAACTGGGTCTTATTTCAAGGTGAGGGCTTATATTGAAATCATTTTCAATGAACACGCTATTTATTCCACAATGAAGCGATAAGCATGGACAGTTATATTCTGGGTTACGAATCGCCTGAAATATCACGTAAGTTATCGGTACACTTCAGGACCTAGACAGGCGGAATTCAGGACAACCCCATACACCTCCACAGTTAATGGGTCATCAGCTTGCGCCAATCGCGCTATCTTTAATTTCCTGAAACTATTTGTTGTTTTGATTGAGACAGGGGTGTTGGTCGACGAGGAATGCTTGATTCTTCGACATGAAAACTATTTACATATGCCATATGTTTAGAACTGACATGGGCAATCTACGGACCGCACGCCAAATGAGGCTTGTTTGGTAATTTAATCTGGCCCGCCTAACGCTGCCAAAATCAAACTAAAACCAAAGTTTGATGTTTTAGTTGAAAATAAGTCAATGAATCTGTTGGGTTTACGCACGAGGTTCATTGTATTCCACTTTTGCTTTAGGAACACTTTGAATATTGTTCATAAAATGTATCTTTTATGTCACACTCGCATGGCCTGCCAGTCTAGATGGGTAAATTCCTGGACCCTGTTCAAATAACCTTGCCCACCCGTGGTTTAGAACTTCTGTGGTAAATTATATTTAGATCTTTCTATGCGTCTGAAAGCCTAAGGCACCGGTACGGCTTTCTGGACGTGTGAAGTGTGACAACACAGATAGATTTTATTATCACAAACGAAGTTAAAACTATGATAAATTGAAATAAAAGTAATTTATTATAAAGTATTAAGTTTATTTCGACTTCATAATCAGTAGGCCTATAACATGCAATGAAATGATTGATAAAAACATTATAAAAAATGACAATGAAATCAGGATTGCAAACAAAACCTTAGATAAGGATTAAAACGTATAGAATATAAGATCGAAGGTTTTGCCAAGAAGAAGTGGTAAGTGTTCACTCAGCAAAAAATATTGAATTAATTCACACGCACCCACTAACACAACCACAGAGATATTATAAAGTAAGAAAACGCGATAATCGTCGAAATTAGTTTAATTTTTACAATTATTTATAATACGTTTTTAATTTAGGCTATAATAGGTTTTTAACAGTGAGTGAATAAGTATTTTATAAGTTTATTTCGACTCCATAATCAGCATATCAGACGATAAGATAATTGATAGAAGCAAGTAAATATAATTGATTATTAAATAAAAAATGCTGTAAATTTGTTTCTTTAATATGTTCGAGGGGAATACTGGACAGGCGGTCGACTGCATCATGTCCCATCGTCTAAGTTCACGAATCTAATAAATAAATGTTTGTTAAAAGCGTAGCCCTTTTCTTCCTGTGATCAGTGTTTTCGCATTTCAAATTGACTTGAAAGCTATTGCCAAATTTTGTATCGTGTTTGTTTATTTTGTTGTTTGCTTCAACTATTTTTAGTGGACGGGCGCTTATATTGTAAGTCTTCAACTTTTCCTTAATTTATACACGTCTTCCATCTATCTTTTTTTATTTTAGTATTGATATATGTCGGGCTCATTCTAGTCGAGCTCACACGAGGGGTGATCGTGCACTCAACCTGCAGTCGATAGCACGGCAATCGTACATAATTAAAAGGTTGAATTGATAATTTGAACTCAGATCGACGTCGAAATAAGGTTTGTGACACTAGTTGGTTTTTGTGGCGTTAAAGTTCATATTTAGCTGGCGCGTGACATACTCAAATTTTATGAAAGTATTTCAATTTTTTATCTAAAACAAAATAATTCATATAATTTATGAACTATTCATGTTTTAACAATCCAACAGTAATACTTTACAATATATACTTTACAAGTAAGGCATGGCATGTAATTTTTAAATCTCGATGACGCCATAAAGTTACACAATCGCCATTTATTTCATTTCGCGGCTGGCTATGTGCATATTCCAGTTTTGGGATTCTTATTTCATATATCTATTTTCTGATATTTTATGCGTTATTACGGACAGAAATTTATTTCAAAATATAGGCAGGCCGTTAGAGAGTTACGGTAGCAAGTTGATGGACTGCTGAATTAAAGGTTTCTGCTCAATGTGATGAATTGCTGGTATTGCAGTATTGAAACGGATGGTTCGTTCATATAGTGATAAGGCCAAATGCCAGAATGTTGGAACATTAGGCATAATTGTGATGTTAATAGAAATTGGGGGTCTTTCCCACTTCGAATTCATTGTCAAGCACAAATCAATGATTTTTTGCTTCGTTTGCTCACCTGATTTCATAATCCTGTAATCAGTTTCGATTTCTTTGTTTTTATTAATCATGCAATTTTTATGCTGATTATGGA
Source organism: Styela clava (assembly GCF_013122585.1). Classification (NCBI taxonomy): domain Eukaryota; kingdom Metazoa; phylum Chordata; class Ascidiacea; order Stolidobranchia; family Styelidae; genus Styela; species Styela clava. The sequence goes on from NW_024102836.1 coordinate 15,906,187, forward strand.
GTCGAAATGGACTTATTTTTAATACTTTAGTAATTATTTTATACCCTGAGTTACCATGTCAAGGGAAACTGGAGCTGCCGTGATACAGCGCCATGGCATTCTGGTATTGGTATGCCATAATGCAGACAGCTTATACCGGTACATACTGCAGTACTGTTATATTATACTTATAATTATTTTATACCCTGATTTACCGTAAAAGCGCCTAACTTCGGACAAAATTACTATATTTTCGTCAATAACTCGGCCATTTATTGTCCAAACGATGCCAAAATTGCTCGGTAAAACATTCGTGCGGTAATTTAGATTCCCTGCAACTTTCGGTTCAATTGGACTATTTTCACTATTGAAATAATCTATTTTTCTTGCAATCTGACTGTTATCTTTCACTGCCCTAACTTCGGACAGTCATTTTCTTCACTTCGTAACCGCGACGCACAGAGAGAGAGGCTTCCGATGCGGATGACGTAATCACGTCGTTGCGTGAAGATAAGACGCTCGATCGTCGTCGTAACGTAACATTAACGTCACGACGAAAATGCATTATTTGAAACTTCCGTTGTCCTATGTTTACATCTTTCGCTCCTTATTTTCGTTACGTCAGATAAGTATAACAACACGTTAGTCATTTTAATCAGGAAATACATACGTAAATATATCTGATGCAAACCGTTTCAATCCACAATGAAATATTTTAACGGGCTTCTATCGAAGTCTTTGAAGTATTAATATTCTCGACGGATAGCTTGGTTTATTCTGCGCGGTTATCTTTATAAGTGATAATTTATATCAAACACACGGTGAATCCGATTGTAAAGTTTAATTTAAAGTTCAACTTAATTTCGTTAACATATAAGTCCCGTTTATTTGTTGGAGATTAAATTAATTTTTAACTTCGAGTGAATAAAATTCACCCAGGCCGTATTCAATAACTGTCATTTTGACTACTAATCATAAAATAATTGTTAAGTCAGTACACTGTGCCATACAGACGTTTGATTTTTTACAGTTTTATATATTCGATTTTCAACGTCATCGATTAAGTGTGACATGTACTTTCATTAATGTAATTTTGGCATATATTCACACATGGACCGAACAAAATACAAAAATATTACATTGGAACGCCGTCTTTATCTTAACGAAAATTGTCATATTGGCGCCGTTGTGTCTGGCGTCAAAATTCATTTCCGCGCCGCAGTGTGACGTCGTGTCGGAAGTGAGCGAAAAATAATCTACGTGAGGTTGACGTAACTTTTGACCCTGCGTGAAATCTTAATATTCTTACGGAATTTATAATTCAGAATTTTAGGTTTTATTTAAATCTCGTATGACATCTTGCGATCACTCAAATAAAATATATACATTGTTATCGCCCTCTACCGAATGATGGTATTTTGACGATGATAGCTTTAGTAGGAGCGAAGCCGTTGAATGCCGGGCAGGCAATTTTCGGCAAAATTGCCGTTTTTGTACCAAAAAAATTATAATGCCACATTAAAAAAGATGAGAATAGATGTAGATATAACAGCGCTACCTATAATAAATGAAATTAGCAATATATGGCGCGTTTTAGCCAAGATATGGCCGTTCAAAAATTATGTCTGAAGTTAGGAACTGTCCGAAGTTAGGCGCTTTTACGGTACCATATCCAGATATCAGGAGAAATAGAGCTGCCATGATACAGCGCTAGGGTACGCCAGACATGCTTCTGTCAGGTTTAACAGTCGGGCACAGTTCACCGATCGCAAGATGTCCCGTATTTAGATCCATGACAGAAACAATTTGATAATCAATTGACTGAGTGTCTGGCAAATGAATGAGATCATGCTATGGTTGTTGATTTAATAATATAAATCAATCAGGACATGCATCTGCTGTCATGTGACCAAAGTCGCTCATGCCAACTGTTTTTTGTGCTAAAAAGTGGGAATGCTACGATAAATTATTTTTCTAACTCACTAACCCCAGCGATCTCTGAAAAGCACGGCGTTTTTGTCATCTGTCCAATATTGTTGACCGTCAGCCTAATTACTCATCGATTTTAATCGGTAAGTATGTTGATGGGTATTTGTCTGTTAGATGCACACGATATCTCACGAAAGCGAGATTGAATCTGCTCCAGATTTTGCATGTGCATTCATCATGTCGTGGACCAGAAGCCTATTGATTTTGGATGAATATGTCATATAATTAGCAAGTTATTAATTAATTAGTGATGGGACACAAGGAGTCACTATGGAGTAAGAGTGCTGTTTTGGGGGATCCCCTAACCTTCGATCGATAAGTCTTCGGTCTCTGACCGATATTCTCGTTATTTAATTGTGAAGTTTACAGCAAACATTCTAATTTTACTTTACCATGGCTTAAAACTGGAAGCCTCAAAAGATATCGGGATAAGCCGATTGTGCCAGTTGATGCACAAAGTAAGTCCATTTTCCTAATTTTTTAATCCTCAATTTTACCTTCTAAGTACTGTGTGTTCCGCGTCGGTGTTCCGGGGCAAAAAAAAGTTTGAGAAACGCTGCTATAGCTGTTCAGCAAGCTATCAAAAATTGTGATATAATGATAAATCATTCTCTATTTCCTCGCAGTATATTATTTAATGAATAGCTCAAATACCGAGATGTTTTGAACCAAGTGCAAAAAAATGCAAAATGTCGTCAGGTATCAATGAAGGAACGAACAGACCAGATATTGAACTGGATTTATATTTCTTGATCGCGAGATTTTTGTCTCAGGGACCATGTACTGAAGCAGCCAAGACTTTAATACTAGAATTAGAAAAAAATGGATTATTACACAAAGATATATCATGGACTGGAGAAACCAAAAGGCCGACGTTTGAACATTCATTATCAACTTTCCGGGACATTTCTCCCGATTTTCTTTTTCAAGTTTGCCAAAGATTAGGTCCTTTATTGAATAACTCATCACCCCCGTCTAGTGTTGCCAAATCATCTATATGTGGGGCAGGTAGATATTCTTTTTTACGCAATGAAAAAACTGTTGTTCCCACTAGATGGAGCTCAAGGTCTTTTTCAGCTTGTGTTGAAGGAAGACCTCTTGTACCCCCTCATAATTTTTCTCCGTCTCACAATTGGGCCCTTGGTATTTTTGGTCGGGAACATGGAGGCACGAAATTCAAAAATTTACTAAGGCCTACGAAGACTTTATATGGCAAAATGAAATTACATAGAAGGGTTTTAGGGCATTTATCTTCTGTATATTGTATTCTTTATGACCGAACTGGTTCTAGGATATTCACAGGGTCTGATGATTGCCTTATCAAATGTTGGTCATCAAATAAAGGCAGATTACTTTCAACTTTTCGGGGTCATCAATCAGAAATATGTGACATGGATATATCTTACGAAAACACAATTTTAGCTTCTGCAAGTTGTGACAAGGAGATTAGAATCTGGGACATAAGAAGTGGAAAACCCATTACAATTTTACAAAGTCACAGCGCTATGATTACAAGTATTGAATTCAGCGCTTTAGTACAAGGTGAAACACGATACCTCATTTCTACGGGCCGAGATGGGAATGTATGTTTCTGGATTTGGAATTCACAAACTTTAGAATTTGCTACTCAGCCTATTAAATTTCAGGAAAGAAATCGCCCCGGTGTTGCTATGTTGTGTTCATCATGCAGTGCTGGTGGACGATTTATTGCAGTTGGAGGATCTGACAATCTTGTCCATATTTATCAAATTCCATTCGAATGCGGTGCGACTATGATAGGACCTATGACTATTGCAGAGCAAGACGAACACAATAATACTGTAGATAGCATCTGGTTTTCTCATAATGGCTTACGTCTTATAAGCGGCTCAAAAGATGGTACGGCTCGAGTCTGGAGTTTCGAGTTTTCAACGTGGACCTCATTAGTTTTGGATGTTTCTAGAACATTCGATAGTCCTTTAGATGCAAGTATTATAGACTCAAACAGTCAAACTAATTCAAAAACTCAAAATAATAACAACGCAAGTAAGATAAATGTGACTATGGTAGCATGGGATTGCAATGATGAAAATGTAATGACTTCTTTGACGGATTACACAATTAAAGTATGGAATTCGGTAACCAGAAAACTTTTGAGCATTTTAAAAGGACACAAGGATGAAGCCTATTGTCTTGAACCCCACCCTAATGATAAGAGGATTTTACTATCAGCTGGGCACGACGGCAATGTCTTTTTATGGAATGTCGATGACGGAAGCGTGATAATGAATTTTCATAACATGCTGGAAGGACTTGGTCATGGCGCAGTTTTTGATGCAAAATTTTCACGGGATGGAAATTCTTTCGCTTGTACTGATTCGCATGGTCATTTATTATTATTTGGATTTGGTGATGGTAAGCCTTATACAAAATCACCTGTACAGCAGTTCTTCCATACTGATTATCGGCCACTGATTCGTGATCAGCATGGATATGTGTTAGATGAACAGACACAGCAAGCTCCGCATCTCATGCCTCCTCCATTTTTAGTCGATGTCGATGGCAATCCATATCCCACAGATCTTCAGAGACTTGTTCCTGGAAGAGAACATGCTAATGATACACAAACCCTGTTGCCAGATTTTCTTGCAGAACAAAATGGTCTACAATCTCCAAGCGAGGATTATGTGCAGCAGAATGATGTTGAAAATGTGGCAACGGTGGTGGAATCTGACCATGATCCAGCTGCCCGCTCAGTTTTAGATACGATAATAGAACAAATGCAGAGAGTTGAAAATGGTGAAGGGCCGTCAGTGCAAGATCCTGCTCCATTCTCATCACCCAGCTCTACTGTGGGGCTCAGAAGAGAAGGCGATTTAGCAGGAGTGAGACAGATGCATCGAAACGCACCACGGAGTCAAGTCGCGTCTGTGGCAGATATAGTGGCCCTAACACAACGTGTCATAACCCCGCAATTTTCTCAAGAAGAAAGCGAGAGACATGAGTATTTACGGCAGCGAAAAGGTGCGTCTGAATTACTCTGGCATCGCAAAGAAAGAAGAAAACGGCGACCAATATCGAATCGAAGACAATCACGCGATACTACAAATCAACCAGGCTTCTCAAAAACACCAGAAAATTTACGAAAATCATCACAGCGCAGGGCGAGGTCTAATTTTTATAAAGAAGACCCAGAAGATGAACAAGAACAACCTAGGTCATCATCGAGGCATCGTTTGATTCGCAGAATGCGAGCTTACGCTCATGGTTATAGTACACGTTCTAGAGCTCCTAGACGACGCATGTCTTCAGTGGCGGAAAGTATTAACGAAGAGTTAGATAATAATTTAGAAGAAATTGAAGAACACTCAACCAGTGCTTCTGGTGAAACTTCCGATTTCTTATCCAGTGAGGAAGATTTTAGTCAAAAAGCGAAAATAATTCGTCGCAGTAAAAGAAAGAAAAATTCGAAACGAAAAAAGAAAGTAAATGGCGTTGTTTCTGATGTTGACACATCCAATTTGAGGCGAAGTGTAAGACACCGGAGGGCACCGAAAAGACTGGTAAACTCCTCGGAAGGTGGTTTATCAGAAACAGATGACGAGACTGCTGAAAATACAGCTAGTACAGGCTCGTTATTTCTATCACCAAGTTCGAATAAATCGAAGCACACCAAACGAAAAGAAATACGGAAAGCTCGTGCACAACGAATCTCCTCTGTTGCTTCATCCCGACACGAGGATATGGAAACATCGGAAGACGAAGAACGACCTTCGACCTCTGCTAACTGTCAATCAAATAAAAAAGTGCAATTAACAAGCCAAACTACCTCAAATACAGACAATAAAATTAAAAAACCACCTAAAAAAGAAATCGCTAAAATTCCTTTTGATATAATTCCAGGTCAGCCGCCTCCCCCAATGTATCTTGCTCCTGATTGGATAAAACGTGTCACCCCCTCTCATTTTCCATATGTGCCTCAAATGGAAGATGAAATTGTTTATCTTCGGCAAGGCCATGAAGCTTATATTAGCAAAGTGATTAACGATAACGTATGGCCGGTCGTGGAAAACGAACTCTGCTATAACCTGATGAATATAGGACATACAGAGCCTTGTAAAGTTATCGAAATCGAATACATTATCGGCCCACCGACCCGTTGCGAAATCTGCCTCCTCCCTTTGAACCAGAAGGTTTCAAAAAAGTCAAAAAAATTCAAAGTCCAATTTCATGATATGCCTAATGTTGTTGATTTTTTAATTCTCAAAGACAAATATGACACTAGTGTTAGTAGAGAGTGGAATATAAACGATAGGTTTCGTTCTATTATTGATGATACTTGGTGGTATGGAACGGTTGTCGACCATAGCGTACGTGACCCAACTTATCCTGACAGCTATTTTCAGTCTTTTTCCGTCTTGTGGGACAGTGAGAACAATCAAGAAGAGTTAGACTATCTTTCACCATGGGACATGGAGCCTATTCCACAAAACATTTCTAATCTTATTGTAACACGCTCTCAAAATCACGTAAGCTCAAGTAATGATACTCTAACAACACATGCACTCATCGGACCAAAAGAGCTTCGCAACGTAATTTCCTACCGGTATAAAAGATCTGACTGGTCATGTGATGAGGCCAGTGATTCAGATGATAGCGAGAGTGAATCTGTTGAAAAGAGAATGGTTAAAGAGTCTTCGAGAATCGCAACCGCAATTCAAGCGCTCATTGACGAAAAAGAGTTTACACCGTTCGCTAGCCCGGTCAATGTTTCTATTTATCCTTTGTATACAATATATGTTGCATTTCCAACAGATTTATCGACTATTCAACAAAGGCTACAAAATAGGTTTTATAGACGTTCTGCTGCATTCCTATGGGAGGTTTCATATTTGGAAAAAAACGCAAATGCCTTCAACGAACCTGATTCTGAAATTGTGAAAAGAGCGGAATTTTTATGCAGTTTGTTAATGAGATTTGTGCAGGGAAAATCATATCATGATATTATAGAATTGCAACACGAAATGGAGGACGTTGATCATGAAACCACAGACTCAGAAGCTGATGTTTCAGAAGATAGTGATTCTTCTGTAAGCAGTATTCCTTCCATCATACACTCCGGAACCGAAGATGAAGTCGAATCAATAAATCAATCTCAAGGTGCGAGTGAATATGCGACAACAGCTGAAGAAGATAATTCAAATTTGTCATGGATAGAAGACGCTAAAAAGTTATTAGATGATGTTCTCGACGCTCGGGATTCGAGACCTTTTCGAAGCCGTGTAGCACAACATGAAGATGACACTGAAACATTAGATTTAGTTACGATACAAAACAAATTGTTGACTTCAGGATACACTGAACCGAAAGAATTTTTCGATGATGTTACACTAATGTTTTCGGAGTTTAAAAAGTCGAATCAAAGCAGGGAAGGGAGGTCAATGATGGCGCGATTGTCACCTCTAATGTCGTCAAGGATTAACACTATAATTAAAGATTGGAAAAAGAATCAGTCGAAAGCATGCAATGGCTATAATGGGGTAGGAGTACGAAGATCGAAAAGGCGTATTAGACGTCTTTCGTCTGACTTATGGTCGCCAAATTCTAAATCTGTGTCCCAAGACTCAGATTCTTTTGCGGAGCCGAGGGCCAGAAAAAATCCAAATTCAGCGGTTGGTGCTTATCCGACACGCCAAATGTTGCGAAGACGCGCGAAAAAAATCAACACCGTCACAGAAAATGGTGAAGAGGAGGTGCAATCAATAAATTCAAGGCAGAATCATCGTAAATTAAGGGGTCGGAGGTTACAAACGGTAGATTCTGACGAAGCCGGTAATAATGAATATGAGGGAGAAAATGCTGAATCATCTGTTGCTAATAGCAACCATATCGATGAATCAACAGAAATTAACAATGAGCAAAACAATCACGATAAACAAGAGTGCAGTACTCGAGCAAAAAAAAGGAAACATTCAGATCGAGACGAAATAGGTCAAGGAGACGCAGCGTTATCGATTCGCCAAATGAAACGACAAAAAAGGATGAAGTCATCCAATCATGACTCTACGAGCGAGAGCGAAAAAGGCAATGACAGCGATTGCGATTTTACAATTAATCAGAGAGTACTGAAGAGCAAAAAACATTCAAAAACAAACGGACACATCAGCAAACAAGAACAAAGTAATTCAAACAAGCATAGTCTACGACCAAAGAGACAAAAACCCACTCGTTACAACGATTACTCAGACTTATCGGAAAGTGAAACAGAAACGCTGAATCATTTAAATACTTCTTCAGAACTCGACAACGAGCCTAGAATAAGATCGACCCGAACGAGATCAAAGTTGAATTATGAAAATGACGAAAGTTCCGAGGAAGATAGCGAAAATGATGATGTGGATGTTTTGGAAACGGGGGAATCAGAATAATGAACAGGACATACATAGCCAGGGATTCTAAAATGAGTGTTGTGAAATTTCTAATTGCCAAGTTATATCGTAACCGCTAGTGGGAAAATGTGAATTTCCAATTGTCTTGAGGGTCTAAAAATGTGTTCCAAGCTACGAAAAATTGCTTTTTTTTTGGGGGGGGGTGTCCCCCAACCTAACCCCTCTCTTGCCTGCGCCCATGTGTTTGAAAACCAGAGAAAGCTAGAACTGAATTTCCAAAATATGAACAATCTATGTTGTTTAGGAACCAGGGACAACAACTAAAACTCAATTCCCAAATTATATGGAACATTGGGAATCGAAACTCGTTCAACGTACTTAAATATTCAAAGAGATTGAAAATATTAATGATTATTTCAGTTTTTTATTTTTTCTGGTTTTCAAGGTCGAATATTTTTGCAGTTGTTTCAAGTGTACAATCGAATAAAAGCTTACAGTTTTCCCTCTCTCTCTCTCTCTCTCCCTTATTTATCCACCAATGGATTCAAGCCTGCGAACGATGGTTAGGTGCACTGCAAGAAGTGCAATGGAAAATATGTTCCTATCACTTAACATGATGCGCCAACCCATGTAACTCTTAACATTATAAGTTATTTGTACATTTAGGAAATAATTTTTCCATCGATATTATAATTTTTCTAATATGTTTGTATCCCTGGCGATATCTCAGCTTGGGACCAAATCATTTTTATTTATTCTCATACACAGAATTCAGTCGTACTCAGTTCTAAGTTATTGAATCTTAATTTGTCTGTGGTTTCTTGTATCTCTTTTTGTCAATACCTTTCAAAGGTGTAAAATGTCGGTTTGGGTTAAGTGAAAGATCTGCTCAAGTGGCAATAACTCATTCCTAATCCCCCCCCCCTCTATCTGCTTCGACTCTTATCCCTAATTACCATCCTTGGGAGCAGTATTTGTTCAAAATATATCACATATACTTACTAGGAAGTGAAGGATATACATTTCTGTGCAAGTCTACAGGCAACAACTGTAATTCGAAAAGCTGTTGAAACTAAATAGGTTTATGGTGAATAACACATCACCAAATGTTGATGTTTCGACAGGTTGACCTGAAAAACTGAACACAGCTAATTTAGAGCATATCTTTAAGGAAACATAACTTTTGTGCATCCTAGAGCTTGTGAAAATTTTGGCACAATCATACACAAACAGAAGTTCAAGTGCTATCTTTATTTTCGCGGAAGTAATTATGAAATTTTTGGCTTCTGTTTTCTGGATCACCCTGTACTGTTAACGCTTTTTTTTAACTCAGTTTTTCATTTATTTTAAATGTTTATTTTCGTTTGTTCCTTTTTAATTGGTTTTCCTGCGTACATACAGTCTTGTTTTAACTACTACTTTCTGTTTGGGACTTTATTCAAATACTGCAACATTTAAACCCCAGAGCCATAGACCTATTTCCGGACTATTTTTAAATGATTTGAAATTGGATAAAATGCTGCTATTTGTAATCATGTGTGTGTTATGTACTGTTTCTATTTTTTAAGACTGGTGGTGCAGTACTCCAGAAGTATGTGCACCAAGATGGCGGACACCGAAACGTTGTAGGTGTACCAGGTTAGGGTTAGGCAATAATTTTAACATTTTTAGGTACAAATACCTTGGGAGTCACTTGGCTAGTCACTGAACTCGTGATGTGATAGAACTGAAATAAGGAAAATTGAACTAAAATTATGGCCTGACCCTAACCTTGTACACATACAACATCTTGGTGCACATACTTCTGGAGCGCTGAGGGTATTATGGTCCAACATAATATTGGTGTTTTTCATTTCATGAGAATTACTCAGGGAAGGATAAAATATTTTTATATTCATCTTCCGTAAAGGGAAACTGACAATCACGTGATTGACTACTGTTTTCTGATTCTCTATCCTGGTCAGATATGACAATAGATTGCCAAATACCTGTACTTGTTCCGGTGCTCCAGAAGTGTGTTTACCAATATGGAGGTAACTATTTTTGTTCTACTTTACATCAAGTTGTGTAAAGGGACTGAAACCTATGGGCAGGGGGTATATTCACTTGGTTAACACAGACAGTCCCTGAACTCGTAATAGAACTAAAACAAGGAAAATTGGAATGAAATTATGGCCTGACCCTAACCTGGTACACACACTACGGGAGTACCCTTGTTCCAGATGCATGGACTTGGAAGCAGTAACCGATCTGCAGTTACCTGAACCGCCCTGTAACTAGAGAAGTTCACTGATACTCTAGCGCATGATTATCCTCACATAAGATGCAGATCCATGCATCACAATCAATGATAGTCATCCTCAACACCTGATGTGCCAACATCATAGCTGAAAAGCTTGCTATTTGTTTAATCCACTTTGAAGTATCAGTCATGAGTTATTCATTTTTCATGCAAGATTTCGCTAATTATGCTAAATCGGGATAATAATTCATTTTTTTCAAAACTTGTAACTGGACAGGTTTTGTTAAGTCGTGCAATTAAGTCCAATTTTCTTTTTCCTGGCATAAATAAGATTATTCATCTTCCCATAAGAGTTCTAAGCACTGACAAACTAAAGGCTGCATATATATAGGGTGTCCATAAAGTCCCTTTACAATTTCAATTTTGTTATGAAGTCAGTTCTCAGTATATCTTGACCAGGTTTGTTTTAATCAGTAATTTGTTAGATATTTTTACTTCGTTCAATACATCTGTGAGGGCCAAAACAATATATGGTATCGATAATTTCCTTTTGCAATTTTAAGACTTTATGAACACCCTATATTTACTCGTATTCAGGGGTCAAGTTACTATTGATTCGGTTCGCAAGATCATTGAAGTTAGGATGTTTTTGTGTACCGTTATGATCTGGAAAATTTCAAGCGATAAAACCCCAGAAATGCCGCAATGTGTTATCTTTAATCTCACTTATTCAATTATGAGCATATGTACTTTCTTTTTAATTTTGCTGGTTCTTTGCCTTTTTTAACTAATATGAAAATGTGTTCTGCCTTCTATATCTGACCATTATCCAGGCCTTATGTATTGAAACACTATATAATACAATATCCTTTTATGAGACTCTGGCCTTGATTGCAAATTGTGTATGGTTTTTGTCTTGATTTTATGAAATTTGCCTCAGATTAATTCTCTTCTCTTAATCTAGTCCTGGATTCAAAAGTTCATGACTTTTTTCCCAAATAAAACATATTGGACAACCCTGAGAGCTGAGACCCCAAGTTCTGATAATCTGCTGCATAATGTCAAATTATTATCTGTAAATGCCTATTAAAACAAGGGCAAGTCATATTCAACCAATACACGAAGAGTACAACTAAATTTTAAAATATAAAATCAATTGTTGCAAAATTCATCGTCTCAAATTGCCTATTCAAACTTACATACAACTCATTCAACGTTGGAAGCGAATTCTTAGCTTTACGGTCGGTGTTCTAATATCATTTCACAATATCTTAGACCAGTGGTTTCTAAACTACGACCCGTGGGCTAATTTAACACTAATTTATCTTTTTTTGTTTAGATTGTCACGTCATTATCTTAGTTCGAGCATGTGTATATTCATAACAATTCAATTATACTGATATCTTAATTAGGCGTACCAGTATCAACCCCTCATGGGCTCTCCCGGCCCGCGATATCTTTGCGCTTTCAATTTTGGCCCCTCGGTAAAACTTTGGGAACCACTGCTCTTTTTAGTCTCTTTTTCATATTGTGTTTGGTTCTTTACAATTTGACAAATTTAGAGTATCTAGGAAATTGAATTTCTATTATTTCAAATGTACTAGATATATTTCAGACATCTCTAAGCTCCTATGTCCTGATAATCTGCTACAACAAGCAAAATTATTGTCTGAAAATGCTTATATTGACTATGTTATTTTTTTAATGATTCGTTTGTCTGCTTTTTTCGTCGCAACAGAATTTTTTGAAATTTGTCGTTTTGTTTACTTTTTATATTCTTTTTATGATACTATTGCAAGATGCCATTCAAATATTTTGTCGTTTTCATTTGCTTTCTTTTTTTCTTAGATTTCAGTTAAAAATATACATTAATAGGTTAAAATTGGTTTATGATGGATACGAATTACACCAACCTTGGATTATGTATCAGCGTTTGGGAAAAAGTGCAAGCGACTAACTTAGTAATGAAATACGCACTTTCAAGTTTCAATTTTACCTTCAGAATGAGGGGGTGACTACTATGCATTGGTATAGAAGATATCATAAAATATTAATTCATATTTTATGCTTAACAATACGAATTTTAATTTCATTTCACAAATGACAATTAGTGACCGGCAGTTGCTCTATGAAGTGCAACCTCTGAAAACACGCTTTGACGGGGACGAGTTTCAGACAGAATGTCTGAAACGCTCTGATGAAAAAACACTATATATATCAAAACCTCGCCATGCGTAAGGCACTAACTTCATAGGCATTATGTAGATTGATTCAAGTATAGGCTTAGAAACGCAAAGGGATTGGAATTACCTGCACATACCAGATTGAACTAATTTTAAAACTCGTTTCGCGCACAATTTTTCACAATTTTCAAGCCGCACAAATTTTCCTTTGTGTGCCGAATCTGGCCCGCGAGCGACAAAAAGTTGCCGACCCCTGTCGTAAAGGTTGAAACTGAACAAACTTAGTTGGCCCGACATCAGTCTATGTTGTTCATCATGTTTCCACGACAACATATCCAGGCCTATAATTTTTCTGCACAGCCATTTTTATAACTTCTTCACTTTCAAAGATATTTACAATTACAAGCATCCAATAATTTGTGTGCATATTAATTTAAGTCCCTCTTCGTGATTGACATAACATGAAAGTGTGGTGCCATATCAACTTAAAATATCTGATGAAACATTGAATGTTTATGTCTGTTCTGTATTATGATGTAACAATGGTGAAATAATGAAAGTTTAATCCATCAGAGATTGTTCTTTGCTTGAGATATAATATTGCTGAACCATAACTAGACAGCACAATTCAGGTATAGCTTATGTCTGTTTCTATGTAAATGTGAAAATATATTCTGGCGAGAAACTTGAAGGACTTTTTGCAACATTGAATGTTATTGTCTCCTATGTATTCTGATATAACTAGTAACATTGGTGAAATAGTGAAAGTTTAATCTATCAGAGAGTGTTCTTTGATTAATTAAGGTATAATATTTTACCGAACTATAACTAGACAGCACAATTCAGGTATAGCCTATTTCTGTTTCTATGTAAATGTGGGAATATATTCTGGCGAGATGAACTCATGTTTAGGTGTGAGTGTGACGAAATATTGATAAGAGACTGATTGATTTTCAAAATGCTAGAAGTTGAAAGAGTTCATTTCTTTTTGTCAGGCCACCAATCGTCAAATGCTTAGAAAGTCAAATTTTCAAATAAAAATAGTACTAATTATTCAAAAAAATCAAGAATTTAATATTATTCAAATATGATTGATTTATTTTTGACCATTGATGGCACCGAACTTTATGATATCACACCAAACCAGTACTTGATTGACTGTGATGTCACAGTTACTATTTCAATATGCTATGATAGTGTAGAATTCAATTGTGGTTGACATTGTTGAACTTGGAATGAAAAAAATAACATTATTACTCGTTTAATGACAATTAATAGTTTAGATATTTTAAATAAAGTTTAAATGAAAATGAATCTAAACTTATATGTAGTTGTAAGAAATTCCGGTACTCTCGTAGTATGTGTACCAGGTTAGGGTTTAACTTTATTCCGATTTTCCTTATTTTAGTTCTATTACGAGTTCGGAGACTGTCTGTGTTAGCCAAGTGAATATACCCCCTGCCCATAGTTTCCAGTCCCTTCACACAACTTGATGTGAAATAGAAATAGGCGAACAAAGTTAGTTGTATATTGGTACACACACTTTTAAAGCGCCATAATCTGAGTTAAAGTGAGCATGTATTTTTTTACAAGCATAGCAGAATTATCTGATTGTCTTTGTTATCTGTTATTTAATATCAAACATGGGCCGATCATACCAAGAAGAATGTGAATTTCTGGAAAAAGTGAGTCCAAATTGTTGGAAAATTAAGAAGGGTTTTGTTCCTAATATGAAGGTAAGAATACTATTATATTTATATATTTTGAACTAGAATCAGAAATGAAATGCCGGCATTTCATTTGGTAGTCCCGTACTATCAAAGCATATATGAGCACTATGCTCTCTCAGATTTTTTTCCTTTGTCACAATTTTTTTCCATAGAATTCAACTTATGGCAATGTTAAAATAGAACCTAATGTTTCGTAAGATACACCACCATTAACGAAGCCACCACCACATTATGTATACTATCACAAATACCATGAAATCAATTGCAGTGAAACAATTTGAGGAAAACTCATTTAGACCGTTTTTTTAGGCTTTTATTACTTAAACTTACTGCTATACTAAAACAAGATAAAGAACATTTTACAAGATGTAGCAATCTAGACACATACTAACCAAAAACGAATATTATTAACATTTTCAGATCGCTGGGCGATAGTGTCACGTTGGCCACATTAGGTGGCGCTAATTCAATTTCATCAAACCATTTCAACAAACCATTTCAACTTATTTTAGGTCGAAGGAATGTTCTATGTGAATGATCATCTTGAAAAACTGATGTTTGATGAACTGCAGAACTCATGTCGAGGAGGGGTGGGTGGATTCCTACCGGGTGTCAAACAAATTGCAAATGTCGCAGCTCTGCCTGGAATTGTTAAGGTATTTACCATTTATCCTCGCGTATAAATTGAGTTTGAAACTCCCAAAAAAAAGTGCCAAACTGAAGGGCTTGACTTTGCGCGTATAACTCTGATCGCACTAAAAGGTTTGACAGGGATAGTGAGGATGAATTTGAAGGATTTTGAGAGACTTCTTACTGTCAATAATAAAAGTAAAACAACAATAATGGTTATCATTCTCATTATTTCTCTTCTGCAGCCATTTGCTGTGATAGGTGCGTACGACAAGTTATGATTTGTAGGGTCGGCTTGTAAACAAATTTTTATAAATTCACTGTTTTAGGGCCGTTTTTAGGTGGTCAGCTTATATGCAAGGTTATACTGTGTCATAATATGGAGGCTCAAAGATTGGTTTTAAATTTGTTCAGAATGATTTCTCCAAACTTATTTTTATTAGGGCTGCTCTATTTCGAAATACTGTTTTTTTTTAACAAATCCCCTTTGCTCTCTCAATTTTGGTTCACTTGTAATTGCATTTTGCATGACCTTTGTCATCACGTTGGTTAGACTGGTTGAAAATATTTGATATGGAATAGCATTTTACAACTCATTTTACTTCAATTTAATCCTTTCTGTATTCCTAAGTGATGATGGTCGAATAATATTACTATTTATACTCTTTTATTCTATTTAGAATTCAATTGGCCTACCAGATATTCATTCAGGGTATGGATTTGCGATCGGTAACATGGCGGCTTTCGATATGTCAGATCCTGAAGCTATTGTATCACCGGGTGGAGTAGGTGAGCAGACATTTTACCCTAATTTTAAGAAAAGGGATTTTGTATCTATTTTGATGGGAGAAAGACAATCAAATAACTTAATCAATTATGTCCGGTTACCAGTCCATGATGGGCATGGGAATATTTCTCCGGATATTTATTTCATATTCATTGACTTGATGAATCAATCTTTGTGCCCTGCTATCCTTATATCTGATGTGAATGATCACAAATTTGGTTGTCAAACTTTTATCTTAAACTTTTAAATTCAGTATTCATCGAATTTTTTAAGCTTTAGCATGCATAACTTGGGGTGATGCTTATTGTGTACACATGCACACACGATACTACTTCTTTGACAAAGTTGAATTCTGTTTGTATGAGGAAGTCTGACTTTGATCAGATGAAACATTACAAAAATATATTTGTGCTGGTGTGCAGTAAGACTCTTGAATTATTTAAAACAACCTTCTTTACTATCCGCGCTTCATCACCCTTGCAGTTTAGTCATTTAGGGTATAGCAACACCCTCAAATCACTCAAGTCGTTTTTGCTTCTGCAATAGCATCCTTGCATTCACGCACCGACCAGTGCAGAAGAATAAAAATAAGAAGCACTCAAAGACCTAAAAACTATGTATCACTAATCGTTAATTAAATTCTTGCTTGCGTGCTGCCAGACGTTGTTCAGAGCCTATTCGGTAAGCCCTACTTCTAACCTCCACTAACTGATTTTTTTATAGGTTTCGACATAAACTGTGGAGTACGACTTCTACGAACAAATCTTTCGGAATCAGACGTTCAACCAGTGAAAGAACAATTAGCCCAGGCATTGTTTGATCACATTCCTGTGGGTGTCGGATCTAAAGGTGTCATCCCTATGAATGCAAAGTAAAACTTGGTTTTATTGTGTAATGTGGGCATGGTGGCCTTCTTAATTAACGCTAAGCATTCTCCAAGTGCCCAACCATTGTCCAAACTTGCTTTCACATTTATTTACAGATTAAAGTCTCTTAAAGGGTGTTACAGTTGTTTTTAGTTGATATCTATCTGGGCTTCACAGGAGTTCTTTCATTTTTGCTTAATTTAAAAACTGGCAACCATGCTGGGATCTCACCTTGTGTATTTAAGTAATATTGTGTTTATATTCAGAGATTTGGAAGAAGCATTAGAGATGGGGGTTGATTGGTCAGTACGTGAAGGTTATGCATGGGCCGAAGATAAAGAACATTGTGAAGAATATGGAAGAATGCTTCAAGCCGACCAATCTAAAGTATCTGCTCGCGCTAAAAAGAGAGGATTACCGCAGGTTGGTTTTTTTACTTAATATTATGATTTGGATTGTAAAAAAAGGCATCGTGTCATGGTTGCGCTGTGGATTGTGCAGCTTCAGATCGGTTAATCCTAAATTGTATGCGACTCATTTGAGCATTTAAAATAAGCTTTAGAATTAGACCTACCATTAGAATATGATGTAATATATATTTTATGTCCTGGTTTGTTTCTCAAAGCAGTCATAATCTTAAGTTGTGATGCTCTATACTGGCTTAGATTTCAAACTCTTAAGCCATTCAAAAACCACTCCTGGCTAGTATAGTCTTGAGGTCTGAACTTTGGGCCCTGCTGTTTAAACCTGTGTTGGAATGTCTGGTGAAATATTTCAGGTCAGAAGCACATACTTATCATTTGGAGTGAATCGGGTCAATGCAATGTCGAGCAGAATGTTTACGGTTTTTACCTAAAAATTTAGGCGCTCCCGAAGTATGTGCACCAAGATGGCACACAACCTGAACTCTAAACTGGTACACATACTATATTCAGGTTGTGCGCCATCTTGGTGCACATACTTCTGGAGGTTCAAAATGTATCTCCTTACGTATCTGTTGCTGCTGTTATGAAGCCTTTTTGAGAGCGAGAGGCATATGCAGGAAAGGGAGGATTCTGATATTTCTAATTGCCAAGTTAAACCATAACACCTAGCAGAGTCAGAAAATGTGACGAAGTCTTGAGAATCTGAAAAGCGTTCAAGCTACAAAAAATTTCTATGTATGATACAGAACAATTTTTTTTTCTATTTCAAAATGGGGGGTTCCGAAATCACAAACCCTCCTTGGGTTCGCCCCTGACAGTTGCACATTACTCATTTTAATATTTATTCCTAGCTTGGAACCCTTGGTGCCGGGAATCACTACGCAGAAATCCAAGTAGTTGATGAAATATTCAACAATCATGCAGCCAAGAAGATGGGAATTGATCATAAAGGACAAGTCTGTGTGATGATACACAGTGGAAGCCGAGGACTTGGACACCAAGTTGCCACTGGTTCGTTGCTAAAGTAGGATTTTCTCATTCTTATGACTCTGAGGGATATGTGGATGCTGTGACTTCCTGTGATAGTTAGGGATTCAGTTATTATCTTCAGTAATCATCCCAAAGAAGATTTGAATATCCTTCTATATCCACAACCCGGCCCGCGTGTCATTTACTGTGTGTGGTCTTTTCAATACTCAGATTTTTCCCCATCAAGCATAAAATCCGAATCTGACAGTTTATGTTTGAAAAGGCACTCACATGATTTCTGTTGTTGGTTATTATGACCAACTGACAACAGAAGTTGCACCCCCTGTTTTAGAGCAATGGCTCTGGAACTTTCATGATCTGTGGCCCTCATTCAAAGACTCTTCGGGGCTTGTGGACTCCTGCTCTTCTAATAAAATAGCGGCTACTGTAACCAACCAGCTTGTGAGAACCACCATGTGGTGCCAAAGAGTCCAGCAAATCTCTGGCACATAATAATCCTTGTGCTCCAGTTAAACACAGTGTGTGTTAGCAGGTGTGCTTTCATGCATAGCATAGTATGCCAACATTTTTTATCAGTGTTTCTCAAACTTTTATGCTATTTTGCCTGTTTTAAGAATGAATAGGATTGAAAGGAAGTACGATAATTCAAAAGAGTTACAATTGCTTTTCCAATTAATTCGAAAATCTCCTCAGCACACCTGAAGAAAATTTGTGCGGCTCGCAAAGAAGTGCCAATTTTAAATGATGTGCCTCGCGAAGCCTATAGTATCCAATTTGGTATCTATGCCCATGACTTTTACAATGTCTTATTAACAGCTAACTTGTACGAAGCGAACACCACATGTTATAAGACCAATAATTGACTACAACTCCTAGAAAACCTATGTTGAATAAAGTTGCAGCCGACGGTTTCACCCAGTTTATTTCCATGTGGCCCTCCTGTATTAAAGTTTGCACACCTCTGGCACACAGTAGAAGAACTGATTTTAATATTGATCTTCGCGCGGAGTGGCTCAACGGGCTAAGCATTAGGAATACGCTCGCCACCGCACCTCTATTTACTCTGCGTGGGTTCGCAGGTTCGAATCCCATGCAGGGATGGTTATGTGCGAGAGGATTGCTGGACTCCTCGCCGTCGTTGGGTGATTCACGTAACCGCTGGTCGGTTACGGCTTCCTCCACCACCAAGTCCATGCTTCCAAAAACAAACGATACAGTAAAACTAATCCCATACCCGACTTGGAATGGTAACCGGACGAGAGGCCGTGGTTCGCCATATGGATAAGCCATCTTATCGGCTTTCCTCTCTCGGGATAAATATGTAAATCCTATCCTATCCTTCTCATATCCACAGATGCTCTTTTATCAATGGAGAAAGCAATGAAGCGTGACAATATCGTAGTAAACGACAGACAACTTGCGTGTGCTAAAATCGCATCACAGGAAGGACAAGATTATCTGAAAGGAATGTGTGCTGCTGGCAACTATGCTTGGGTTAATAGGAGCTCAATGACTTTTCTGACACGACAGGTACGGTAGTTCTTATAACCTTCGATACTTTTTGTTTTGGGTGATTCAAGAGTCTTGCTGCGCATTCACACGAATATATTTCTGTAAATTTTTCTGCTTACTACTTCATACTATCATATATTTTATATTTCAACTGTGAATTTTTTGCTATTTCAATTGATATGTCACAACCCTTGGCCCCAGATATATTCACCCTGCACTTTACCATTGCAAAATATTTTATGCTAATTTTGAAAAAGTTGCGAGTTAGCGCTTGCGAACTGGTTTACATGTTCCTAACTATTAAAATATCCCACCAACCAACTATTTATAAGTACAGATAGCTAAGTTTGGTTTTACGTTTCTGAACTAGCATTTGAATACTACAACAAGTTAAATAGGTTTTCTGCCATGACAGGCATATTTGAATTGTAACAAAAAAGGAGTTTATGTACTGGTGTCATACATAGCAATTTTTGAAGTTTGAAACGCTCTTTAGACCCTCAAGATCCATGTTTCCTGGGCCCGCTAGCGGTTACAGTCTAACTTGGCAATTGGGAATTTTAGAACCAGTCCTATAAAATTTCCTGGTTACACCCCTGGTCTAATTGGACACGTTTAGTGGCCATAACGAGCGTTTCAAAATTTTGTTGCTATTGGTATTTTCTTTCGTCATTATCATTAAAAAATCGCTTTTCTCTTCGAATACTGGACCAATTGCTTTGAAATTTTCAGTGGTTAAAGATAAAATTTTTCTCCAGAAGGCTATTACTTTTTTTTCGCTATGACGTCATCAAAATTATTGCCATTGGGTGGAGCTACGTGTCCATATATTTGAGCATAGCTGTCTTGTTTTGTTATGATATACAGGGTGGCCCAAAAGTAGGTACACAGTTATTTTATTTATTTTTTATTATCTTCCAAGCAGCTAGAAAACTAATGTAAAATTCACACTAGATTTATTATCTAAAAAAATAAGCAATTTTTGTGGTACTTAACAAGTAACGTAAAGTGAACTGCAAGTAGCTTCAAAGCATATAAAATAGTTTGATAACTGTATACACCTACTTTTGGGCCACCCTGTATATAATATGAGGTTGAGAGAAAAACTTGCCTTGAGAAAGCAATTTGTAGTGCAACAGATTTAGTCAAGAATGAAAAATGGATATAGACAAATTAACAGGATTTCTCTAAACGTAATATGATGCCAGAAGTGTTGTTATGTTTCTAACCATTCCTTTGTTATTATCATCTTATTTTTCAGGCTTTTGGAAAAGTATTCAAATGTGCAGCGGATGATCTAGACATGCATTTGATTTATGATGTTTCACATAATATTGCAAAAGTCGAGGAACATTTTGTTGATGGGAAACAGAAAACTTTACTTGTGCATAGGAAGGGCTCAACACGAGCTTTCCCACCACACCATCCACTTATTCCTGTTGATTATCAGGTGTGTGCATTTGTTAGGTTCACTGATTTTTGGTCACAGAGTACTTGGACTATTGAGGTGGCATATTGGGGCATATTCACAAGAGGAACGCAAATTGCCATCTTTGGTATAATCATTAATATGCATAACTGTGCTATAAGATGAGTTTCCTATTTCTGAGTGAGTGCCTGTAACTTTGCTCAGATATGAGCCTCTTTATTTTTGAGTGAGTGCCTGTAACTTTGCCTAGAGATGAGTCTTCTTTATTTCTGAGTGAGTCTGCTTTATTTCTGAGTGAATGCATCTAACTTTACTCACGGATAAGTCTCCTTTATTTCTGAGTGAGTGCCTGTAACTTTGCCCAGTGATGAGTCTGCTTTATTTCTGCATGAAAGCGCAAACATTCTTTGAGCAAATTCTCAAACAAAATCATCAAAGTCATTTGAGAGACGAAATGATCAATAACAGCTTGATAAAAGAGTGCAAAGAATTATATTATTTTGATTTCCTGTAAGCTTATGATTAGTCAGTTTTATACACAGTAACTAAATGCATGTATGTATTGTCGACTCCTCTGCAGCATATTCTTGCTATACAACGGGTATTTTTAAAATTATATCTTATTTGTTTTTCAGTTAACAGGCCAGCCAGTCCTGATAGGAGGAACCATGGGAACCTGTAGTTATGTATTAACTGGTACTGAGCAAGGAATGGAGGAGACTTTTGGCACAACTTGCCATGGAGCGGTAAGTTTCTTAATAAAATAATACCTCCAACTTTCTTAGTATGACTTCAAGTATTTCGCTCTGAACAAAGTGTTGTACAAGAAGCAGCCCTAGTTGTCTGTTGAGCTATTATCAATGGCAAGGACCAGTCTGGAATGCCGATGCATCAGACCAGCAGTTTTCACCCTTGTTGGTGCAGCGGGATGCCATGGAACATTCCAGAGGCTTGATGAATCCCTGCGCAATTATTTAATTGTCCATCATTGTCTGTTATTCTTAAATCATTTAACCTGTTTTCACAGGGCCGTGCACTCTCTCGCGCGAAATCACGAAGAAACATCGGATATCAAGACGTCTTGAACAAACTCGCTGACCTCGGAATTTCTATTCGTGTGGCATCACCTAAACTTGTTATGGAAGAGGTAATTTTGGGAGTTATTTTGATCTCTCTACTCTAAATAATGCCCTGTACAAGCAGCTAATTCTATTTTTGACTCTTCGTCCTGGTATATCACATCATAGGCCATAGTATAAATAATTTGTCCTCTTGATGTCTTGACTATCCCCTCATCTGGGATAAATATAAAAGTCGTGTAATAATCTAGTATAAAAGAAATTATTTTTAGTCATTGTGATGAACCTAACACAGAAATAAACAAGCTCGTGCTTTTATTTGCTCAAACGTCAACTTAAAGCAGCACAACAAATCAAAGAATGACTTTCAAATCAAAACACCACATTATTAAAGGACGAACAGTATACGTCAGCGGATGTCAAGGCTGTTTGAAGCATTGCTAGATTTTTAAGACACAAATTACCACCTTCATCTTATCAATTACTCTTTTCCCAGGCTCCAGAATCATACAAAAATGTAACAGACGTCGTAAACACATGCCATGCTGTTGGAATCAGTAAAAAAGCAATAAAATTACGACCTATCGCTGTCATTAAGGGATAAGAGGGTAAAGAGTCAACACTGTTCGAAAGTATGATGGTCTTCAACGACATGATCTGATAGTTCTGATTCTGAAGCAAGCACTGTTCGCTTTGGGAGTTCTTTCATTTCCTTCAATGGTGAAATGTATATTTTGGTGGAATACTTTTGATTCTTTAGTATCAGTTGATGCTTCATTATTGTTCACTTGTAGATTAGAATTAATCAGTGAATTTTAGGAGCATTGCACTCACAACTCTTAAAATCACCCCCAATCTACACCATGTTTTACTTGGCTGGGGCACGGCTAATTTTAGCTTGGGCGCAATACTGCGCAATGATTCTCCAGTATCAGTTGCTGCTTTACTATTGTTCTGTAGTAGATTAGAATGAAAATTAGTCAGTGAATTTCAAGAGCCTGGCACTTACAACTGCGTGTAAGATAGGATAGGTTTTACATATTTATAGCGGGGGAGAGGAAATATGACAAGACGGCTAACCACGGCCTCTCGTCTGGTTACCATTCCATGTCGGACATGGGATTAGTTAGTCATTTGTTTTCGGAAGCATGGACTTGATGGTGGAGGAAGCTGTAAAGTCACCCCCAGTGCTAACCATGTTCCATGTGGCTGGGGCGCAGCTAATTCTAGCTTGCGCGCACCTAAATATGTTTCTGTTATAGATTTGAACGATCATTGAATTTGGAAGAGAGACTCAGACAAACTGAATTCTGTGGTTTCAACCACCTTATCTCCCCTTAGATAGTCTTGACCTGGGACTCAGATGACTTGACAACGCTCTGGAAGTATGTGCACTAAGATGGCGCTGAGATGAACCTTAAACCTAGGTTGTGCGCCATCTTGGTGCACATACTTCGGGAGCACCGACTTGACTTGAGCCCATGTCCCAGGTTTAAGCGTCTTACAGTGAAAAAATAAACTGGAGTTGTACTTTTTGATTCTTAGTTTTTTAGTTGGAATATTTATTTTTCCAACATTTCAATCTAAACAAGGCTTTGTACGCTTTTTTCTTGTAAGATGCTACAGTTAAATAAAATTAGAATCAGTCTTAGACTCTTAGTATGATAGCACAGATAGTAATAATGTTCTGTTTGAAATAATTCTTTGAAGTTCAATACAAATTTATACAGCTTAAAAATCAAAAGTAAACACCAAAGAATTGTAATTTTAACACTACTCTCGATCAATTGATGTGTGATTTTTAAAAAGACTCTTATTCATATTCAAAACTACTTTTTGATTCTTAGTTTTTTAGTTTGAATTTTTACTTCTCCAGTGTTTCACATTAAACTAGGCCAGGGGTTCTCAAACTTTTGGTGTTGCGGAGCCCTTGAAAAGTTGACTATCATTCACGGAGCCCCAAAATAAATGTTAAAATTGTTACTTTCCGATTAATATTCCTGAGTAAGTTAAACGTACTCTACCTAACTTAAATGCTAAACCTTTTTAATAGGTTTAATACAAGTCATATATAAATGTCAATTTCAAAAATAAATTAAATATACTAAAGCTGTAAATTTGACACTTGACAAACATATTAATAAATTGGGGGGTCGAATCTTTTACTTTTTGACATTTTCGGAGGACTTGAAAGGCCACTAATAATGTGCGCGATTGCATTTTGTTACAATCGCCGATTGTTTTCGTCAGCATGGCGTGTTTTTAAACATCTTCACGTCGGTGTTTATTCTCCCTAAATCAAAAATTTCCTTCGGCATATATATACATGTATTGTTCTACAATGACGACGATAATTGCTTATTTGTTCTCGTGGGGAATTATGAGTTCAATGTGAAAAACATGTTACCGTATTATAGTCATCTGCGACGAAATGCTAAAAATAATAATTATTAAAGAGGTAAATCCGCAGCTCAAATTTCTTGATTGAAAAACGGCATTCTAAAATATTAAAACTTGAAATGGAAAATCACACTATAAGTTTGGTTTCAGCAGACTCACGTCAGATTAAAAATGCTTTTATAGGCATTGTAAATCACAAAATTTGATGTTTTGTTAGTTTTTTATTGGTTATTCATCGTAGTAACTGCGAAATTGAAACACAGTCAATTGTACGCATGGTGTACCTTTTTTCATTCTGAAACTACCAACGGAGCCGCATGCAATAAAATAAATTTCAATCATTCGTATTTTGCCCAGATCTTGTGATTTTTCAAACAGCGATCTTATCTTGCTTAAAAATAATCTCGAGTGCGAAAAAACAAATCAAGTTTGACAAATGGCAAAAATACAACTCCAATTTATTCATAGTTGGCAGTTTATCACGTATTTTATGTTATTTTAGAATAGTATTCTTTCCTTTTAGCAATCCTAATAGTAATTTCGAATGAAACGTGAGTAAAGTGAGCAGAATTAAATTATTACGACAAGACACTTGAAATACTCGCATCGGTCATGCAATGAATATTTTACGCAACAGAAATCTCGTTATCCGTTTTTTTTCAATTGCTAATGAATCCTGACTGCGCTCCAGCTCATAAATAACGTCATTTTTAATTCCGCATCTTTACCATATTTCAAGGCTATATTATTGTCAAATTTTATCAAAGCTGTTCTTGCTTCTTTGAACAGTTACAAAATTAGCCAGTATTTTGAAAAGTAATCGAATAGCTCGCGGAGCCCTTGGGTTCCTCTCGCGGAGCCCTGGGGCTCCGTACGGAGCACTTTGAGAACCTATGAACTAGGCTGTATACAAGCAATCACCTTGATGATTGTTGAAACAACTTTTTTGTTTGTTTGTTTGTTTTGCAACAGTTGAGATAAAATTAGAATCGGTCTTGGTTTGATTCAATAACGACAACAACATTTATGACTGACAAAACCTCAATGAAGTAAATAATTCGTAATAGTTTATTTCAACTTCTGTGATAGAAGCAACCATTTCTAGAGATCTGACTACACCTTTTATGCTGATGATCTTTGTGTCGACAGACTTTTTTTGATTCTTAAATTTTATTCTAATTTTTTATTTTTCCTATGCTCTACTCTAAACACTGCTTTGGGACAAGCAATTATTTGAGTAATTGACATATACAACTATTTTCGGCGCTCCAGTAGTGTGTGTACCAATATGGAGATACCCAAGTTTGTTTGCCTACTTTTTACATCAAGTTGAGTGAAGGGACTGAAACCTATGGGCAGAGGGTATATACAGTGGTGGGATTCAAATTGTTTGTCAGCCGGATCCATCATACAAATGTCATATTCTCAGGTGGTTCTGTTACAAAAAGTCATGTAATGCTAACCAGTTCCATGAGACGGTTCTATAGCACCGGTGCGAATCCCACTACTGGATATATTCACTTGGCTAACACAGACAGTCTCATAATAGAACTAAAATAAGGAAAATCTGAATAAAATTATGGCCTGACCCTAACACACACTACGGGAGTATCCATTTTTCTTGTAGAACACAACTATGGACATGTATAAGTCTAAATTACAACAGTTAGACTGGTAAATCAAATAAGTAATCTGAATATTGTACATTCGATGGTATTACCTATTTCCCTGATACATTGTTTCAACTTTTGTGAAGAGATCAAGACTTTTGTGTAAAGTTTTCTAGATCACTGAAATAAGTAATAAATTTATCGATCTGTTACCTTGTTTCAACCGTGTACCTTCAATGACATTTTTAGACCATCAAGACGAGACTCTTGAATGTCCACATTGCCCTTGGCTAAATTGAATATACAACATTTTTCTTGTATAGTACAGTTTTCTTGTATGTATAATCAATTACTTGTATCAGTCTAAATTACAGCAATTATAGACTAGCAAAGCCCAACTAAGTCCAGTATGATACCTTCAATCGTATTTATCGTTTTTCTGATAACTCTCAATTTTCATTTATTTTCACAATATTACTTTTTGGTTCAAATTACTGTCACCATCAAAGTTTATTTTCTTCCACTGCAATGAATTTATTTGAGCAATGTTTCTTGGTTGTGTCGTCTAAGTATTGCTTATTAATGTAAGCTTAGTGATGTGAGCCATAATAAGGTGTATATTAGACGCGTCAGCAGGGCAGCGGTCGGCAAAGTGTTTTAGGTGAGGTCCTAAAAGTAAAATGGGAAAGGTTTCAACGCCCAACAATTAGTAAAAATAACATGATCTCTTTCAACGAAATAGTAAGTATATTCGTGAGCTTTCGTTAGATCATGGTCTAACTTCTTCATACAATACAAGATATAACTGAAAATATAACAGATCCTATAAATTTAGTCTATTATTGAGTTTCCTATAACTGGATTTAGATGCTATCGTATCATCTTAGAATTACGTTGAAAATTTAACTACGTAATAAACTTACTAGTTAAAGGGGCATTTAATTTGTTCAATTGAAATGAACGTAATGTATGATCGTTTGATATATAAAAAAAAAACATTTAAAAAAAATGTTGGATTTATAGAACTTTTGTGTGTATCACTGCCATAATTGGAATTTTTTGAATCCCACTAGAAAATGCTCGACAGCCAACGATTTGGCCACGGACCACAGTTTGCATACAGCTAGAGTTGTAGAGTCGAATAAAATGTAATATCGGTGCTGGGTTGAAAAAAAGAATTCACCAACAACTGTCGACTCATGTCCCCGATTTGATGAAAATTTTGACGCCGACTCCAGCTGGAAATTTGACTTCTGTACTAAGCTCCCTAGGAAATTTTGATATTAAAAACTCTGGATATGCAAGCCTTCTACAATAAACTGTTAGCAACATTCAATCCAGTGGTTCCCAAACTGTGGGTCGCGACCCCGGGTGGTGTCCGAAGTATCACACGCTTTCTTACAATCTACCACGTTTTAACAAGCATGCCTATGTTTCGCCAAAGAACCGTTGTAATTCTGATCTCAGAGATTTTTACACGCGCATTGCCGAACTCGTTCATATATATTTTTGAGCCAAAGTTCACCGTCCATTTGAAGCTGATATACAGGAACATTGTTCCCGTTAAGATAATTAAAATGATATTTATACTGATTTTTGAAATGCTGAACGTTTCTAGTTGTGGGGTCGCGAGTTATCTGCAGGCTTTGATTTTATGTGAAATCGGGTCGCGAAAAAAAAGTTTGTGAACCACTGATATCGTCGACTGAGTT
The DNA here is from genome assembly GCF_013122585.1 of Styela clava. Classification (NCBI taxonomy): domain Eukaryota; kingdom Metazoa; phylum Chordata; class Ascidiacea; order Stolidobranchia; family Styelidae; genus Styela; species Styela clava. The sequence goes on from NW_024102836.1 coordinate 15,934,118, forward strand.
TCTCTGTAAATTTTGATTCCGGCTATTACAATTGGAAGTCTGTTTGACCATCCGTGGCGCTGTGATAAACTCAAAATCAAATGTGGAAAGCTCCAAAAATATTGACAGTTGGGTTGACGAAGCTCCTATGAATGGGCCAGGTTCCGATGTTTATTTTGGTTCTATTGGAATTATGGTCTAACCCGGTACACATACTACTTTCTGGTGTCCGCCATTTTAGTGCACATCATTCTGGAGTGCCGAATAATGTGATCAAGACTGAGGAACCATTGGAAACTGTCTATGGAATTTCTGTGGCGTTCCGTTAGCTTTGGTGCCCTAACCATGTGCTTATTTTGGTTAATCAAGCACTGGGAACCACTCTCAGACGGCGAAGAGTCCAGCAATCCGCCCGCATATAGTTGGGTGCTCCCGAAGTATTCGTACCAAGATGGCGCGATCTTGGTACGAATACTTCGGAGCGCCTATTATAATTGAATCTGCTAACGCAAACCGGGGAATCAGCAAAAAAGGGGCGTGCTGGTTCGAATACTTAGCACAATTTTATCGCGCGTTCTTTGTCAGTTGCAATCTATACGCGGAAGCATTTAAATAATAACCTATGATGTCATACTATCATACACACATTACCGTCTATGACAAAATAGTATGTTTACTCTAACTTGGATACAATTTTTCATTGGTTATGTACGATTCATTGATAAATTTGCACATTACATGAAAATGATACTGAAATTACAGACTTTTTGACAGAGTGAAATTAAATAGTTACAACAGGAATTGGTATTTTGTTTTTGCCCGGGTTCACATGTAGGCCGTAGTATTACGAAGTTAGATTAGCTATGTTAGCTCGAATGTTGCTCACAGTGGAAAAAGTATTGGAAGAGGAATTACACGCAACCTCTGGGGAAGAGAAGATTTATTTTAGGCTCCTATTTGCAAATTTTGCGTTTGAAACAAAATCAGTCTGCAATGAAAGCTTTCAAGCTGTTGTTCATGTGCATTGGATTCGCTACGACAGGTGAATTGTTTTATTATTGATATGTAGCGAACGTGGATTGTAACGTTATTAAACCTCTTCAAATTAATAGTATGTTGCATTCTGCAAAATGGGTCAATTCCAACGCGACAGCGATAAAGCTTTGGTCCCCCATTTGTAAGGAACCCATTGGATGACGCATGTTTCCGGTCGCGCCTAGTGCTGAAATCTATATATTGTGCTTGTGATTATTCTGATTTTACTGCATTAAGAGTTGAGTGTTTTCAATTTATCTGTATTCGGATTGCATTGTGCATCTTTCAATATAACAACATTTGGCATCCAATACATTGTTGTGTGCTTTATTGATCTCTGAAGCAATCGAGATTGAGGTTACATTCCATAACGTGTGTCAATTCAATAACACGGGAATCGAATATACATATGGGGGCAAACAATTCCCTATAGATAATTTGTTGCCGGAATGTGGCTCAGCGTCGGCTGCTTTTTTAAGTTTTTACGCTGTTTTATATCACACCAAGAGCGATTTTGGGAAAATCCCCTCTCCATTACAACAAAACTGAAATTTAAAAGAAACCGGGTGATTTTCTAAATATTCATGTCAAAAGCGAAAGGACATTTAGGTTAAAAGCAGGAGAGGAAAAAGTTGTCTTCGTATCTAGTGCCGAGCCCACATTTTCAAATCGTTTTATTTTTTTCGAAGTCGAAGTTTGTAAAAAGTTTCCTTGAAAGTGAAGTCTTGTATTTAAATATCCTTGAGTGGAGTCTTATTTTTAAATTGCTCGAAGTTTGGAGTTATATTTTTGAATTCACCGGAGTTGAGATGTTCGTAGTTTTTATCAATTCAAAATTATGGCTCATGAAAAACTCAATAAATTTATTTTTCTGGGGTTTTGGGTCATAGCCAAGTTCTTTGTATGATACGTACAATGCTAAAATTTATATCTCTATCCTTGGATTCGGCAACCTTTTGTCCCCCGCGGGCCAAAATTAAGGGTTGCAAGTCATTTGGCGGGTCGCGCGTATATTTAGAAAGTTGAAAACCGAACGAATGATACTTTTTATAGGAAAAATCAAGCAGTGATACATCTCTCGAATATAATATAGATTTATTTCCTCATAACATTTCATCTTAAAAAATTCCGGATCTGGCCCGCGGGCAGTAGGTTGCCGACCCTGCTCTATATACAATCAGCTAACATTATTTTATTTTCGCATTTCTAGTCGATATTTCCGTGAAAGTTCAATTCAGGGGCAGTGCAATGATGACGTCACTCCGATATGAGGAAACGATCACGGTGAGCAATTATGATCTATTTTGGGGATCATTAACCTTTTTATAGCTGACTCAACTTTACTGTTTTATTTTACAGGCAAATAACGAGAGAGGTGAGTTACGGGTTAACATACTGCGTTATGCTCTTTTATAAAGTAAATTTAGGGACTGGGATAGCTTTGTGATTTGGAGAATTTAAAGTCTAATTTTGCAAATGAAACAAAAACAAGAGAGCAACGCTCAAATACATGGACACGTGGACCAGAGCGAAGCAGTCCTTACCTTTTACGTTACCGGTACCGTACCCTCAAAAAACTTCGAGTTTTCAGTCGCAACAATTTTCACAGTCAGCCGTCACGCTTGGCGGATAAAAACCGTGTTCCCATAATTAAAAAGTAATACAGCGCAATTTTGGATGAAATAATAGATCTCATAAGATTCATAGTAAATTTAGGAATAAATAAAAAGTAATAGCCTTCTGACGAAAAAAATCAATCTTTAACCACTGAAAATTTTAAAGCAATTGGTCCAGTATTCGAAGGAAAAATCGATTTTTTAATGATAATGATGACGAAAAACAACAACAGTATTGGTATGATCGTTATGTCCACTGACGTGTCCAAAAAATATCTGTGACTGCAAAAACCCGTGTTTTGAAACTATGATCAAATTCGAGAGTTGTCAACAAATAGCAGATATTTTCATCCAAATATACTGCATAGGGCGCACGTTAAATCTTTTTTCTCTTTCAAAAATGCGCCTTATATGCCTGTCTGCCTCATGTATGATCCGGCAGTGCTTTATTGCCTACATTTAAAACCAGTAACTGTACCATTGTTTTGTCAACAAACCGCATTTTACGTTTTTTTTTTAGTTTAATGAGCTTTGTATGGTAAACCGATACTTGTCGAAAACCGTCGCGTCTCATATTCAGATGCGCCTTATGTGAGGGTGAAACCAGAATCCTCGCAACTTATCGAGGATGCGTCTTATGGACCGTGAAATACGGTACTCAACAGTAAAGTAGAAGTTGAAAATACGTAATTTCTGTTTTGCTCAGAATTAAGAGAGAAATTGACTGAAAAGCTGGAAAACGCATTACCTGACAAACAGATTGATGAAGTTACTATAACAACCGAGGTTTCCCATGGCAACGAGGTTCATTCAACCAAAATCACCAAGTTTGACGTAACAACTCGTAATGAACTGGATCTGGATGGCACGACTTTCGATACTTCTACTAAAGGTGATGATATCACAAAAGCCGCTACGTCATCTAGCTACCGCACAGAGAAAGTTCGTGACGTCACAACAACGACTGTGGTCGAAAACGGTTTCACAACTCAATTGATCACTTCCATTGCTTCCACTAAGTCGTTCCAGGAGTCGACTGCGGCCACAGGTTACATTTTTTTCGGTTCACGCTGAATGAGAGGAAAGCTTATTAGATTGTTTAGCGGCACTACGAGTTAAGGAGGTCTATCTTAAGTACGGGTGAATAAAATGAATAAAAAATAGTTATAAGTAACTGACTCAATTTTTGTTCAGGCTGTGTCGTTGTTCACAATTCAAAATGTTTTCGAGCGATCGTTTATGACTACATGAACATCTCCTTCAGCGTTGCTGAATCTATCTGCGGAAACAAACTTGCTAACATTTATGACATCACACACTTTAACCTACTTCAAGATTATTTACGACCAATGATTCCTGATGGATGGTTATACGCTTGGGTTCGTACAGGAATGACTTACAAGGTGGGTGAAGTCTGGGCCATGTTGCTTATGTGACCTTACATGAATTATTTATATTTTATTGTATTTCTGGCAACTGGTATTTTCCCAAATTGCTTAGTATGGTGGATGAAAAGGGATAGCTGAACATGATCAATGACGTTATCATTTAAAGATTGCGAAGCATGATCAATGACGTCATCATTTATAGATGACTGAGCATAATCAGTGAAGTCATCTTTTACAGATGGCGAGCACACTTATTCGTAAATCCACATTGCAGCAGTTATCACATTTGGTATTGCTAGATTTCTGAAACACACATTCTTTATATCAACAGAACGGTCAGCTGTATTCAACGACGGGCCAAGCTATATCTCTGCCAACTGAGGTTTGGTTTCCTAATTATTATCCATCTTCTGATGCATCATACACAACTGTTGTTGTTCGTGTCAGTCGAAACCCGGAAGACGCATATCAAGGGATTTATAATGCGACTCCTTCCATAGGATTTAACGGAGGCCTTTGTGAAAATGAATTATAACTCTATTCATCGAATGATTGATAAACTAAAACTGTAGCATTAGGGTTATTAGTAGGTTGCATGTCCGCATTATATTTTGAATGAGATGCAAAATTTATATATAGAGAGACAAGCCTTAACACAGCACAATCCTGTCCACTAATCTCAAATTTGAGGGCTATATGATGCGTATTCAAATGAGGTTTTTCTTGCGTGGGCATTTCTAAAAAAACGCATTTTGCTTGTTAGATTTCTACCGCATAGAATATTTTTCAGATGTGTCAAGAAATGTTTTAACTTATTATTCTACCTAATTTGTTTTTAAGTGTAATGGAATAGTGCACGATATTGTTCATTCCAATTTTCCTTATTTTAGTTCTATCACGAGTTCGGAGACTAGCCAAGTGACTCCCATAGTCTTTTTAACTGAAATTATGGTCTAATCCTAACCTGGTACACACCTGGTACAATTTCTGACTTCAGCTCCGAAAAAGAAAATTTCCTTTCAAATTTTGATAACGAAAACGTTGACGTTTTTGAGGCGATACTCCCGAAGTATGCGAGCCAAGATGGCGGACACCGGAACGTAGTATGTGTACCAGGTTAGGGTTAGGCCATGATTTTAGGTACGAATATATTACGGGAGTCACTTGACTAGTCCCCGAACTCGTAATAAAATTATGGCCTAACCCTAACCTGGTACACATACTACGTACAGGTGTCGTCATCTTGATTCACATACTTCGGGAGTACCTTCAAGTCTTTTTGAATCAATGTTTCAAAAGCCTAATAAAATGAATACTTTTGGAACTAACAAATAAGTTATGACTAATCATATAACCACCGAAAGTTTGCGATTTTGAAAAATTCAGACTCTCGCTCTATTAGAAATTTGCTGAACTTTTGTCTTCACTGCCCTGTATTTAGTAAAGTTTGTCATCATACGAAGATTCGTTCTGTGCAGATTAGATTACTCCAGAAAACTCGAAATCAAAATTACAACACAGAACTAATTCGATGTAAACATTTTTGCCAGTTATTTATTTCATATTTAATTCAAGAGTCTTGCTGCACATTTACACTTACTTGCGTTTCTTGTCATAGTTGTAAAATGCTTGTCTGAAGAAGTCTGACCTTGGTCAGACGAAACGTTACGTCTAAGTGTGCAGCAAGACTCTTGAATAGAATAGTCATTTTCACTCTTGCTATAGCATTCTTGCGTTATACGCATACGGATACACCTGCGCGAAGGCATAGAGCAAGGAAAGGTAGTTAGTTTCACGTCACCCCAACTGTTAGTTTATTTATAATATTACTTTACTATTTCTCTGTATTTATTTCATCTCTTTTTAACTTTTTTTCCAGTCGGAATCTTTTGTTACACCGAGACTCACATTTACTTGATTTTTGGAACGTAAACTTTGTGACAGTTTAACTTGTTTATTTGTTATTTTTGACGCCGTAATTTCCCTTGAGTGTGTGAGTACGCAAATAACAATCTGTACACTTTATTGCAAACAATTGAGAGAGTATTCGAATGCGGTTGCCTGTCCTAGCAGTGTGTTCCCCAGCTTTTTATGTTAGGGGGGGGGGGGGGGGGAGAGATATTTTGTTATTAGTGATAAAACTATTTATCACTTATAAAAATGTGTTATGTATTTGACTGACTATGTATCTTATATGACTTATGTAATTCAACGGCATATGAGCTACTTTCCAAATATCCAAGCACATTTTTATTTACGTTGAGAAATAAAGTATGGTGTCACACCTGAAAATTAGGGGTTTTTCACCCCCTTATTAGGAGGGATGTAGGGAAATCAATGTGTGCAGACATGTCATGGATAGTTTCGGCACTCTGCCATTAGGTAGCGCTTTGCTCTTGCAGAAAGGGGCGCTCGTTTCTTTGTAAATGAGTTTTTCGACATTAGGAATATTGCGCGCGATAGAATGATGGGCGCTCCCGTTGTATTTGTACCAAGATGGCGCACAACCTGCTAACCCTAACCTGTTACACATACTATGTTCAGGTTGTGCGCCATCTTGGTACGAATACTACGGGAGCACCGATTAATGGGTGCTCCCGAAGTATGCGAACCAAGATGGCGGACATCGGAACGTAACATGGGTAACAGGTTAGGGTTAGGCGATAATTTTTTTCCAATTTTCCTTATTTTAGTCCTATTATCAGTTCGAAGACTAGCCAAGAGCCTCCCGTAGTATTTATACCTAAAATTATGGCCTAACCCTAACCTAGTACACATATTACATTCCGATGTCCGCCATCTTGGTTCGCATACTTCGGGAGCCCCGATTAATGTTTATTAGGGTTTCTCCATATTGCCTGGTTTAATGATATTTCTATGAGCATTATTTTTGCCATGTGATTGTATTTACAGTTATAGTTTATTATTATTTGTTTTCATTGACGAATATCAGACAAATTCGGTATGTTTTAATTTGGAACTCTTTTTGATTTGAAGACTGCAAGTTATTTAATAACAATTTGGTTCGACCCGATAATTAACTACATTTGATAATTGTATGACTATTGTATATACTTTTGCATCCAAACACGAAATATAAAATTTATATTTATGTGACTTACTACCGTGTTTCCCCGAAAATAAGGCCTAGTCAATAACGCGAAATTTTTTTCATTATTTAGTCGATAGCAAGAAATCTCTCCTACACATTTTAAATGATTGATAATATCTGTTTTGCAGTTCTTTTGAATAAAAATGTGTTATTTATAAGTAAAGAGATATCTGTATTATATTTTGTATATTTTTAAAATTTTGTAATTCTCTACTTTTTAATTTTGTTTTTGATAAATGAAAATATAAGACATCTCCCGGAAATAAGCCCTAGTGTTTTTTTCGGAAAAAAAATTGAAATAAGACCCAGTCTTATTTTCAGGGAAACACGGTATGCAGTGTAAAAGCTCTAGCGTTCATTGATTTGTGTAGACTTCCAGAAGGCCGAATTAATTATTTATTGCAAGTATTTTGTGCTGATTTGTTTTACATTTGTGCATTTGTTTTAAGATAATCGTGTCAACTCTATACTCCAAGTTGTGTGATTTCCTGAATTTGAGGATACAAATTTGGGCGCTCCGGAAGTATTCGTACCAAGATGACGCACAACCTGAACAACCCTGGCCAGGTACAATACTATGTTCAGATTGGGCGCCATCTTGGTACGAATACTTCGGGGGCACCCTAATTTGGGCCTAAAAGACAAGGTTATTGGACTGTTAACAAATCCTAGTGTGCAGTCGGTGTCGTCCAGGCCACAAAGAACAGATGTTATACCTTTCACTTCATTCAAAGCACTTTTAGTAATATCTGTGTCGAGAATAATCGTTTATAGAGCTGTTCTACGTTACTTTTGGCTGGAATATATAAATTGTTATCAAAACATTTTTACATGAGTACAAAAGCCCATAGTGTAAATGTTTCATGTCTCCCTTATGTATTATGTATTAAATCAATTACTAGGTCTATATATTTGCAAAGGAACATTTCTCGCAGATGAATACTGGGCCAATTGCTTTGAAATTTTCAGTGGTTAAAGATAAAATTTTTCTCCAGAAGGCTATTACTTTTTTTTCGCTATGACGTCATCAAAATTATTGCCATTGGGTGGAGCTACGTGTCCATATATTTGAGCATAGCTGTCTTGTTTTGTTATGATATACAGGGTGGCCCAAAAGTAGGTACACAGTTATTTTATTTATTTTTTATTACCTTCCAAGCAGCTAGAAAACTAATGTAAAATTCACACTAGATTTATCATCTAAAAAGCAATTTTCGTGGTACTTAACAAGTAACGTAAAGTGAACTGCAAGTAGCTTCAAAGCATATAAAATAGTTTAATAACTGTATACACCTACTTTTGGGCCACCCTGTATATAATATGAGGTTGAGAGAAAAACTTGCCTTGAGAAAGCAATTTGTAGTGCAACAGATTCAGTCAAGAATAAAAAATGGATATAGACAAATTAACAGGATTTCTCTAAACGTAATATGATGCCAGAAGTCTGTTTCTAACAATTCCTTTGTTATTATCATCTCGTTTTCACAGGCTTTTGGAAAAGTATTCAAATGTGCAGCGGATGATTTAGACATGCATTTGATTTATGATGTTTCACATAATATTGCAAAAGTCGAGGAACATTTTGTTGATGGGAAACAGAAAACTTTACTTGTGCATAGGAAGGGCTCAACACGAGCTTTTCCACCACACCATCCTCTTATTCCTGTTGATTATCAGGTGTGTGCATTTGTTAGGTTCACTGATTTTTGGTCACAGAGTATTTGGACTATTGAGGTGGCATATTGGGGCATATTCACAAGAGGAACGCAAATTGCCATCTTTGGTATAACCATTAATATGCATAACTTTGCTAAAGATGAGTTTCCTATCTCTGAGTGAGTGCCTGTAACTTTGCTCAGATATGAGTCTCTTTTATTTCTGAGTGAATGCCTGTAACTTTGCCTAGAGATGAGTCTTCTTTATTTCTGAGTGAGTCTGCTTTATTTCTGAGTGAATGCATCTAACTTTACTCACAGATAAGTCTCCTTTATTTCTGAGTGAGTGCCTGTAACTTTGCCCAGTGATGAGTCTGCTTTATTTCTGCATGAAAGCGCATACATTCTTTGAGCAAATCCTCAAACAAAATCATCAAAGTCATTTGAGAGACGAAATGATCAATCACAGCTTGATAAAAGAGTGCAAAGAATTATATTATTTTGATTTCCTGTAAGCTTATGATTAGTCAGTTTTATACACAGTAACTAAATGCATGTATGTATTGTCGACTCCTCTGCAGCATATTCTTGCTATACAACGGGTGTTTTTAAAATTATATCTTATTTGTTTTTCAGTTAACAGGCCAGCCAGTCCTGATAGGAGGAACCATGGGAACCTGTAGTTATGTATTAACTGGTACTGCGCAAGGAATGGAAGAGACTTTTGGCACAACTTGCCATGGAGCGGTAAGTTTCTTAATAAAATAATAGCTCCAACTTCCTTAGTATGACTTCAAGTATTTCGCTCTGAACAAAGTGTTGTACAAGAAGCAGCCCCTGTTGTCTCACAATATATAAGGTGTTATTATCAATGGCAAGGACCAGTTTGGCATGCCGACGCATTAGACCACCCTCGTTGGTGCAGCGGGATGCCATGGAACATTCCAGAGGCTTGATGAATCCCTGCGCAATTATTTAATTGTCCATCATTGTCTGTTATTCTTAAGTCATTTAACCTGTTTTCACAGGGCCGTGCACTCTCTCGTGCGAAATCACGAAGAAACATCGGATATCAAGACGTCTTGAACAAACTCGCTGACCTCGGAATTTCTATTCGTGTGGCATCACCTAAACTTGTTATGGAAGAGGTAATTTTGGGAGTTATTTTGATCTCTCTACTCTAAATAATGCCCTGTACAAGCAGCTAATCCTATTTTTGACTTTTCGTCCTGGTATATTACATCATATGCCATAGTATAATTAATTTGTCTTCTTGATGTCTTGACTATCCCCTCATCTGGGATAATATAAAAGTCGTGTAATAATCTAGTATAGAAGAAATTATTACTTATCGATCTTAAGATCGGTAAGTATATTGATAGGTATTTGTCTGTATGTATGTCTGTCTGTGTGTCTGTTAGATGAACGCGATATCTCGCGAATGCGAGATTGAATCTGCTCCAAATTTTGCATGTGCATACATCATATCTCGGACCAGAAGCCTATTGATTTTGGGTTGATTATGTCGTATATTTAGCGAGTTATTAACTAATTACCGATCTAAGATCGATAAGTCTTCGGTCTCCGACCGATATTCTCGTTTTTTAGTCATTGTGATGAACCTAACACAGAAATAAACAAGCTTGTGCTTTTATTTGCTCAAACGTCAACTTAAAGCAGCACAACAAATCAAAGAATGACTTTTAAATCAAAACACCACATTATTAAAGGACGAACAGTATACGTCAGCGGATGTCAAGGCTGTTTGAAGCATTGCTAGATTTTTAAGACACAAATTACCACCTTCATCTTATCAATTACTCTTTTCCCAGGCTCCAGAATCATACAAAAATGTAACAGACGTCGTAAACACATGCCATGCTGTTGGAATCAGTAAAAAAGCAATAAAATTACGACCTATCGCTGTCATTAAGGGATAGGACTAGGAGGGGAAAGAGTCAACACTGTTCGAAAGTATGCTGGTCTTCAACGACATGATCTGATAGTTCTGATTCTGAAGCAAGCACTGTTCGCTTTGGGAGTTCTTTCATTTCCTTCAATGGTGAAATGTATATTTTGGTGGAATACTTTTGATTCTTTAGTATCAGTTGATGCTTCATTATTGTTCACTTGTAGATTAGAATTAATCAGTGAATTTTAGGAGCATGGCACTCTCAACTCTTAAAATCATCAACAATCTACACCATGTTTTACTTGGGGCACGGCTAATTTTAGCTTGGCGCAATATTTTTGATTCTCTAGTATCAGTTGCTGCTTTACTATTGTTCTGTAGTAGATTAGAATGAAAATTAGTCAGTGAATTTCAAGAGCCTGGCACTTACAACTGCGTGTATGATAGGATAGGTTTTACATATTTATAGCGGGGGAGAGGAAATATGATAAGACGGCTTAACTATATGGCAAACCACGGCCTCTCGTCTTGTTACCATTCCATGTCGGATATAGAATTGGTTAGTCATTTGTTTTCAGAAGCATGGACTCGATGGTGGAGGAAGCTGTAAAACCCAGTGTAAACCATGTTCCATGTGGCTGGGGCGCAGCTAATTCTAGCTTGGGCGCACATAAATATGTTTCTGTTATAGATTTGAACGATCATTGAATTCGGAAGAGTGACTCAGACAAACTGAATTCTGTGGTTTCAATCACCTTATCTCCCCTTGGATAGTCTTGACCTGGGACTCAGATGACTTGACAACGCTCCGGAAGTATGTGCACCAAGATGGCACGCAACCTGAACCCTAAATCTGGTTGTGCGCCATCTTGGTGCACATACTTCGGGAGCACCGACTTGACTTGAGCCCATGACCCAGGTTTGAGCGTCTTACAGCTTTGATTCTTAGTTTTTTAGTTTGAAAATTTATTTTTCCAACATTTCAATCTAAACAAGGCTTTGTACGCTTTTTTCTTGTAAGATGCTACAGTTAAATAAAATTAGAATCGGTCTTAGACTCTTAGTTTGATAGCACAGATAGTAATAATGTTCTGTTTGAAATAATTCTTTGAAGTTCAATACAAATTTATACAGCTTAAATAATCAAAAGTAAACACCAAAGAATAGTAATTTTAACACTACTCTCGATCAATTGATGTGTGATTTTAAAAACACTCTTATTCATATTCAAAACTACTTTTTGATTCTTAGTTTTTTAGTTTGAATTTTTACTTCTCCAGTGTTTCACTTCAAACTAGGCTGTATACAAGCAATCACCTTGATGATTGTTAAAACAACTTTTTTGTTTGTTTGTTTGTTCGTTTTGTTTTGCAACAGTTGAGATAAAATTAGAATCGGTCTTGGTTTGATTCAATAACTACAAGGTCACAACATTTATGACTGACGAAACCTCAATGAAGTAAATAATTCGTAATAGTTTATTTCAACTTCTGTGATAGAAGCAACCATTTCTAGAGATCTGACTACACCTTTTATGCTGATGATCTTTGTGTCGACAGACTTTTTTTGATTCTCAAATTTTATTTTAATTTTTTATTTTTCCTATGCTCTACTCTAAACGCTGCTTTGGGACAAGCAATTATTTGAGTAATTGACATATACAACTATTTTCGGCGCTTCAGTAGTGTGTGTACCAATATGGAGATAACGAAGTTTGTTTGCCTACTTTACATCAAATTGTGTAAAGGGAATGAAACCTATGGGCAGAGGGTATATTCAGTGGTGGGATTCAAATTGTTTGTCAGCCGGTTCCATCATACAAATGTCATATTTTCAGCCGGTTCTGTTACAAAAAGTCATGTAATGCTAACCGGTTCGCTGATCTCATAAAATTCCATGAGTCGGTTCTATAGAACCAGTGCGAACCGGCTGAATCCCACCACTGGATATATTCACTTGACTAACACAGACAGTCTCGTAATAGAACTAAAATAAGGAAAATCTGAATAAAATTATGGCATGACCCTAACACACACTACGGGAGTAGCCATTTTTCTTGTAGAACACAACGATGGACGTGTTTAAGTCTAAATTACAGCAGTTCACTGGTAAGCCCTCAGCTAAGTTATCTGAATATTGTTAATTCAAAGATATTTCCTATTTTTCTGATACATTGTTTCAACTTTTGTAAAAAGATCAAGACTTTTGTGTAAAGTTTTCTAGATCACTGAAATAAATGATAAATTCATCGATCTGTTACCTTGTTACAACCGTGTACCTTCAATGATATTACGTTTTTAGACCATCAAGACGAGACTCTTGAATGTCCACATTACCCTTGGCTAATTTAAATATACAACATTTTTCTTGTATAGTACAGTTTTCTTGAATGTATAATCAATTACTTGTATCAGTCTAAATTACAGCAATTATAGACTAGCAAAGCCCAACTAAGTCCAGTATGATACCTTCAATCGTATTTATCGTTTTTCTGATAACTCTCAATTTTCATTTATTTCTACAATATTACTTTGAAGTTCATATTACTGTCACCATCAAAGTTTATTTTCTTCCACTGCAATGAATTTATTTGAGCAATGTTTCTTGGTTGTGTCGTCTAAGTATTGCTCATTAATGTGAGCTTAGTGATGTGAGCCATAATAAGGTGTATATTAGACGCGTCAGCAGGGCAGCGGTCGGCAAAGTGTTTTAGGTGAGGTCCTAAAAGTAAAATGGAAAAGGTTTCAACGCCCAACAATTAGTAAAAATAACATGATCTCTTTCAACGAAATAGTAAGTATATTTGTGAGCTTTCGTTAGATCATGGTCTAACTTCTTCAAACAATACAAGATATAACTGAAAATATGAAAGATCATATAAATTATAGTCTATTATTGAGTTTCCTATAACTGGATACAGATGCTATCGTATCATCTTAGAATTACGTTGAAAATTTTAAATTTAACTACGTAATGAACTTACTAGTTAAAGGGGCATTTAATTTGTTCAAATGAAAATAGAACTTGTGTGTATCACTGCCATAATTGAAAGGGGCAGGGGTTCTCACACTTTCGGTGTTACGGAGTCCATGAAAAGGTTGACTACTGTTTACGGAGTCTCGCAATAAATTTATGGAAATAAAAACACATTGCTACCTGATTAATGTTCCTAAGTAAATTACTGTGTGTATCACTGCCATAATTAGAATTTTTTGAATCCCACCAGAAAATGCTCGACGACCCACAGTTTGCATACCATTGAGCTAGAGTTGAATGAAAATTTACGATCAGTGCTGGGTTGAAAAAAAGACTTGACCTACAACTGTCGACTCATGTCCCCGATTTGATGAAAATTCTGACGTCGACTCCTAGAAATTTTGATTCCTGTACTAAATTCCAAAGGAAATTTTGATAATAAAAACTCTGGATATGCAAGCCTTCTACAATAAACTGTTAGCAACATTCAATCCAGTGGTTCCCAAACTGTGGGTCGCGACCCCGGGTGGTGTCCGAAGTATCACACGCTTTCTTACAATCTACCACGTTTTAACAAGCATGCCTATGTTTCGCCAAAGAACCGTTGTAATTCTGATCTCAGAGATTTTTACACGCGCATTGCCGAACTCGTTCATATATATTTTTGAGCCAAAGTTCACCGTCCATGTGAAGCTGATATACGGGAACATTGTTCCCGTTGAGATAATTAAAATGATATTTATACTGATTTTTGAAATTGCTGAACGTTTCTAGTTGTGGGGTCGCGAGTTATCTGCAGGCTTTGATTTTATGTAAATTCGAATCGCGAAAAAAAAAGTTTGTGAACCACTGATATCGTCGACTGAGTTTCTCTGTAAATTTCGATTCCGGCTATTACAATTGGAAGTCTGTTTGACCATCCGTGGTGCTGTGATAACAAACTCAAATGTAGAAAGCTCCAAAAATATTGACAGTTGGGTATTCGTAGTTAAAGGCAGGATGACGAAGCTCTTATGAATGGGCCAGGTCCCGATGTTTATTTTAGTTCTATTGGAATTATGGTCTAACCCGGAACCCATGCTACATTCTGGTGTCCGCCATTTTAGTGCACATAATTCTAGAGTGCCGAATAGTGTGATTAAGATTGAGGAACCGTTGTAAAACTGTCTATGGAATTTCTGTGGCGTTCCGTTAGCTTTGGTGCCCTAACCATGCTTAATGGTTAATTCAAGCACTGGGAACCACTCTCCGACGGCGAAGAGTCCAGCAATCCGCCCGCATATAAGTGGGTGCTCCTGAAGTATTCGTACCAAGATGGTGCACAACCTAAACATAGTATCGTACCAGGTTAGGGTTGTTCAGGTTGTGCGTCATCTTGGTACGAATACTTCGGAGCGCCTATTATAATTGAACCTGCTAACGCAAACAGAGGAATCAGCAAAAAAGGTCGTGCTGGTTCGAATACTTGGCACAATTTTATCGCGCGTTCTTTGTCAGTTGCAATCTATACGCGGAAGCATTTAAATAATAACCTATGATGTCATACTATCATACACACATTACCGTCTATGACAAAATAGTATGTTTACTCTAACTTGGATACAATTTTTCATTAGTTATGTACGATTCATTGATAAATTTGTACATTACATGAAAATGATACTGAAATTACAGACTTTTTGACAGAGTGAAATTAAATAGTTACAACAGGAATTGGTATTTTGTTTTTGCCCGGGCTCACATGTAGGCCGTAGTATTACGAAGTTAGATTAGCTATGTTAGCTCGAATGTAGCTCACAGTGGAAAAAGTATTGGAAGAGGAATTACACGCAACCTCTGGGGAAGAGAAGATTTATTTTAGGCTCCTATTTGCAAATTTTGCGTTTGAAACAAAATCAGTCTGCAATGAAAGCTTTCAAGTTGTTGTTCATGTGCATTGGATTCGCTACGACAGGTGAATTGTTACTTATCGATCTTAAGATCAGAAGCCTATTGATTTTGGATGAATTATGTCGTATAATTAGCGAGTTATTAATTAATTAGTGATGAAGAGATCTGGATTTTCACAAATCGAGAGATTTTCGAGACGCGCTGAATGTGTGTGTGCGTATCAGATGCGCAAGTTTTCACGCTAGTGAGTCAGAGCGAAGGATACACACCGCTAGATCGTATCTCGTGATTAATCTTTGAGCCTTGTCCATATCTCTCTTGTAACTTTGACGTCGTCGCGATGCGCAAGTTTCCTTCGAGAAATTTTCCACACTATTGAGTCAGAGCGAAGGATACACGCCGCGAGATCGTATCTCGTTACTTATAATTACTCCTTAAAGTTTAAGCAATGTCCATATCCCTAAATCAGGTTCGGGGTTGCAGAATTCCTCACCAAAATATCGCTAGGCTGTGTTTGAATAGCCGTCGCAACCTGGGTTAGCGCCGTTGTATTTGACACAAACTATAGGATTGGTAAATACAGAAATAGGCTATTGGCTGGAAACTAATCGAAACAATCCAGTTCGGATTTGCAGAATTCTTCATAAAAGTATTTCCTCGAGTAGTATTTCGACGACATGGGGAGTTGGCTATTGTTTCCTACATTTCTGATATTGGCTGAAAACTAATCAAAACAATCCAGTTCGGGTTTGCAGAATTTTTCGAATCGAAACCGCAGTTTCTGTTTTGGGGGATCCCCTAACTTTCGATCGATAAGTCTTCGGTCTCTGACCGATATTCTCGTTTTATTATTGATATGTAGCAAACGTGGATTGTAACGTTATTAAACCTCTTCAAATTAATAGTATGTTGCATTCTGCAAAATGGGTCAATTCCAACGCGACAGCGATAAAGCTTTGGTCCCCCATTTGTAAGGAACCCATTGGATGACGCATGTTTCCGGTTGCGCCTAGTGCTGAAATCTATATATTGTGCTTGTGATTATTCTGATTTTACTGCATTAAGGAGTTGGGTGTTTTCAATTTATATGTATTCGGATTGCATTGTGCAGCTTTCAGTATAACAACAATTGGCATCCAATACATTGTTGTGTGCTTTATTGATCTCTGAAGCAATCGAGATTGAGGTTACATCCCATAACGTGTGTCAATTCAATAACACGGGAATCGAATATACATATAGGGACAAACAATTCCCTATAGATAATTTGTTGCCGGTATGTGACTCAGCGTCGGCCGCTTTTGAAAGTTTTTACGCTGTTTTATATCACACCAAGAGCGATTTTGGGATAATCCCCTCTCCATTACAACAAAACTGAAATTTAAAAGAAACCGGGTGATTTTCTAAATATTTATGTCAAAAGCGAAAGGGCATTTAGGTAAAAAGCAGGAGAAAAAAAATGTTGTCTCCGTATCCAGTGTCGGACCCACATTTTCAAATCATCCGGAGTCGGAGTTTTATTTTTATCGAAGTCGGAGATTTGAAAAAGTTTCCCTGAAAGTGAAGTCTTGTATTTAAATATCCCTGAGCGGAGTCTTGTTTTTAAATTGCTTGAAGTTTGGAGTTATATTTTTGAATTCATCGGAGTCGAGATGTTCGTAGTTTTTATCAATCCATTAATATGGCTCATGGAAAACTCAATAAATATATATATATAATTTTCTGGGGTATTGGGTCATAGACAAGTTCATTTATTTCTCTATCCCTGGGTTCGGCAACCTCTTGTCCCCCGCGGGTCAAAATTAAGGGTTGCAAGTCATTGGCGGGTCGCTCGCATATTTAGAAAGTTGAAAACCGAACGATTAATACTTTTTATAAGAAAAATCAAACAGTGATACATCTCTCGAGTTTAATATAGATTTATTTCCTCGTAGCATTGCATCTTAAAAAATTCCGGATCTGGCCCGCGGGCAGTAGGTTGCCAACCCCTGCTCTATATACAATCAGCTAACATTACTTTATTTTCGCATTTTTCAATTCAGGGGCAGTGCAATGATGACGTCACTCCGATATGAGGAAACGATCACGGTGAGCAATTATGATCTATTTTGGGAATCATTAACCTTTTTATAGCTGACTCAACTTTACTGTTTTATTTTACAGGCAAAGAACGAGAGAGGTGAGTTACGGGTTAACATACTGCGTTATGCTCTTTTATAAAGTAAATTTAGGGACTGGGATAGCTTTGTGATTTGGAGAATTTAAAGTCTAATTTGGCAAATGAAACAAAAACAAGAGAGCAACGCTCAAATACATGGACACGTGGACCAGAGCGAAGCAGTCCTTACCTTTGACGTTACCGGTACCGTACCCTCAAAAAACTTCGAGTTTTCAGTCGCAACAATTTTCACAGTCAGTCGTCACGCTTGGCGGATAAAAACCGTGTTCCCATAATTAAAAAGTAATACAGCGCAATTTTGGATGAAATAATAGATCTCATAAGATTCATAGTAAATTTAGGAAATAATAAAAGTAATAGCCTTCTGGCAAAAAAATCAATTATTAACCACTGAAAATTTCAAAGCTATTGGTCCAGTATTCGAAGAGAAAAGCGATTTTTTAATGATAATGATGAGTAAAATCAACAACATAATATTGAAACGATCGTTATGTCCACTGACGTGTCCAAAAAATATCTGTGAATGCAAAAACCCGTGTTTTGAAACTATGATCAAATTCGAGAGTTGTCAACAAATAGCAGATATTTTCATCCAAATATACTGCATAGGGCGCACGTTAAATCTTTTTTCTCTTTCAAAAATGCGCCTTATATGCCTGTCTGCCTCATGTATGATCCGGCAGTGCTTTATTGCCTACATTTAAAACCAGTAACTGTACCATTGTTTTGTCAACAAACCGCATTTTACGTTTTTTTTTTAGTTTAATGAGCTTTGTATGGTAAACCGATACTTGTCGAAAACCGTCGCGTCTCATATTCAGATGCGCCTAGTGTGATGGTGAAACCAAAATCCTCGCAACTTATCGAGGATGCGTCTTATGGACCGTGAAATACGGTACTCAACAGTAAAGTAGAAGTTGAAAATACGTAATTTCTGTTTTGCTCAGAATTAAGAGAGAAATTGACTGAAAAGCTGGAAAACGCATTACTGGACAAACAGATTGATGAAGTTACTATAACAACCGAGGTTTCCCATGGCAACGAGGTTCATTCAACCAAAATCACCAAGTTTGACGTAACAACTCGTAATGAACTGGATCTGGATGACACGACTTTCGATACTTCTACTAAAGGTGATGATATCACAAAAGCCGCTACGTCATCTAGCTACCGAACAGAGAAAGATCGTGACGTCACAACAACGACTGTGGTCGAAAACGGTTTCACAACTCAATTGATCACTTCCATTGCTTCCACTAAGTCGTTCCAGGAGTCGACTGCGGCCACAGGTTACATTTTTTTCGGTTCACGCTGAATGAGAGGAAAGCTTATTAGATTGTTTAGCGGCACTACGAGTTAAGGCGGTCTATCTTAAAGTACGGGTGAATAAAATGAATAAAAAATAGTTATAAGTAACTGACTCAATTTTTGTTCAGGCTGTGTCGTTGTTCACAATTCAAAATGTTTTCGAGCGATCGTTTATGACTACATGAACATCTCCTTCAGCGTTGCTGAATCTATCTGCGGAAACAAACTTGCTAACATTTATGACATCACACACTTTAACCTACTTCAAGATTATTTACGACCAATGATTCCTGATGGATGGTTATACGCTTGGGTTCGTACAGGAATGACTTACAAGGTGGGTGAAGTCTGGGCCATGTTGCTTATGTGACCTTACATGAATTATTTATATTTTATTGTATTTCTGGCAACTGGTATTTTCCCAAATTGCTTAGTATGGTGGATGAAAAGGGATAGCTGAACATGATCAATGACGTTATCATTTAAAGATTGCGAAGCATGATCAATGACGTCATCATTTATAGATGACTGAGCATAATCAGTGAAGTCATCTTTTACAGATGGCGAGCACACTTATTCGTAAATCCACATTGCAGCAGTTATCACATTTGGTATTGCTAGATTTCTGAAACACACATTCTTTATATCAACAGAACGGTCAGCTGTATTCAACGACGGGCCAAGCTATATCTCTGCCAACTGAGGTTTGGTTTCCTAATTATTATCCATCTTCTGATGCATCATACACAACTGTTGTTGTTCGTGTCAGTCGAAACCCGGAAGACGCATATCAAGGGATTTATAATGCGACTCCTTCCATAGGATTTAACGGAGGCCTTTGTGAAAATGAATTATAACTCTATTCATCGAATGATTGATAAACTAAAACTGTAGCATTAGGGTTATTAGTAGGTTGCATGTCCGCATTATATTTTGAATGAGATGCAAAATTTATATATAGAGAGACAAGCCTTAACACAGCACAATCCTGTCCACTAATCTCAAATTTGAGGGCTATATGATGCGTATTCAAATGAGGTTTTTCTTGCGTGGGCATTTCTAAAAAACGCATTTTGCTTGTAAGATTTCTACCGCATAGAATATTTTTCAGATGTGTTCGAGAAATGTTTGAATTTATTATTCTACCTGATTTGTTTTTAAGGGTAATGGAATTGTGCACGATATTGTTTATTCGGTACTCCCGAAGTATGTGATCCAAGATGGCAAATACTGAAACGTAGTATGTGTACCAGGCTAGAGTTATGCTATACATTTATTCCCATTTTCCTTAATTTAGTTCTATTACGAGTTCGGAGACTAGCCAAGTGACTCCCATAGTCTTTTTAACTGAAATTATGACCTAACCTTAACCTGGTACACACCTGGTATAATTTCTCACTTCAGCTCCGAAAAAGAAAATTTCCTTTCAAATTTTGATAACGAAAACGTTGGCGTTTTTAATTCGATACTCCCGAAGTATGCGAGCCAATCAAGATGGCGAACACCGGAACGTAGTATGTGTACCAGGTTAGGGTTAGGCCATGATTTTAGATACGAATATATCACGGGAGTCACTTGGCTAGTCCCCGAACTCGTAATAAAATTATGGCCTAACCTGGTACACATACTACGTACCGGTGTCGCCATCTTGGTTCACATACTTCGGGAGTACCTTCAAGTCTTTTCGAATCAATGTTTCAAAAGTCTAATAAAATGAATACTTTTGGAACTAACAAATAAGTTATGACTAATCATATAACCACCGAAAGTTTGCGATTTTGAAAAATTCAGACTCTCGCTCTATTAGAAATTTGCTGAACTTTTGTCTTCACTGCCCTGTATCTAATGAGGTATGTCATCATACGAAGAATCGTTCTGTGCAGATTAGATTCCTTTAGAAAACTCGAAATCAAAATTACAACGCAGAACTAATTCGATGTAAACATTTTTGCCAGTGATTTTATTTTATACTTAATTCAAGAGTCTTGCTGCACATTTACACTTACTTGCGTTTCTTGTCATAGTTGTAAAATGCTTGTCTGAAGAAGTCTGACCTTGGTCAGACGAAACGTTACGTCTAAGTGTGCAGCAAGACTCTTGAATAGAATAGTCATTTTCACTCTTGCTATAGCATTCTTGCGTTATACGCATACGGATACACCTGCGCGAAGGCATAGAGCAAGGAAAGGTAGTTAGTTTCACGTCACCCCAACTGTTAGTTTATTTATAATATTACTTTACTATTTCTCTGTATTTATTTCATCTCTTTTTAACTTTTTTACCAGTCGGAATCTTTTGTTACACCGAGACTCACATTTACTTGATTTTTGGAACGTAAACTTTGTGACAGTTTAACTTGTTTATTTGTTATTTTTGACGCCGTAATTTCCCTTGAGTGTGTGAGTACGCAAATAACAATCTGTACACTTTATTGCAAACAATTGAGAGAGTATTCGAATGCGGTTGCCTGTCCTAGCAGTGTGTTCCCCAGCTTTTTATGTTAGGGGGGGGGGGGGGGGGGGGGGGAGATATTTTGTTATTAGTGATAAAACTATTTATCACTTATAAAAATGTGTTATGTATTTGACTGACTATGTATCTTATATGACTTATGTAATTCAACGGCATATGAGCTACTTTCCAAATATCCAAGCACATTTTTATTTACGTTGAGAAATAAAGTATGGTGTCACACCTGAAAATTAGGGGTTTTTCACCCCCTTATTAGGAGGGATGTAGGGAAATCAATGTGTGCAGACATGTCATGGATAGTTTCGGCACTCTGCCATTAGGTAGCGCTTTGCTCTTGCAGAAAGGGGCGCTCGTTTCTTTGTAAATGAGTTTTTCGACATTAGGAATATTGCGCGCGATAGAATGATGGGCGCTCCCGTTGTATTTGTACCAAGATGGCGCACAACCTGCTAACCCTAACCTGTTACACATACTATGTTCAGGTTGTGCGCCATCTTGGTACGAATACTACGGGAGCACCGATTAATGGGTGCTCCCGAAGTATGCGAACCAAGATGGCGGACATCGGAACGTAACATGGGTAACAGGTTAGGGTTAGGCGATAATTTTTTTCCAATTTTCCTTATTTTAGTCCTATTATCAGTTCGAAGACTAGCCAAGAGCCTCCCGTAGTATTTATACCTAAAATTATGGCCTAACCCTAACCTAGTACACATATTACATTCCGATGTCCGCCATCTTGGTTCGCATACTTCGGGAGCCCCGATTAATGTTTATTAGGGTTTCTCCATATTGCCTGGTTTAATGATATTTCTATGAGCATTATTTTTGCCATGTGATTGTATTTACAGTTATAGTTTATTATTATTTGTTTTCATTGACGAATATCAGACAAATTCGGTATGTTTTAATTTGGAACTCTTTTTGATTTGAAGACTGCAAGTTATTTAATAACAATTTGGTTCGACCCGATAATTAACTACATTTGATAATTGTATGACTATTGTATATACTTTTGCATCCAAACACGAAATATAAAATTTATATTTATGTGACTTACTACCGTGTTTCCCCGAAAATAAGGCCTAGTCAATAACGCGAAATTTTTTTCATTATTTAGTCGATAGCAAGAAATCTCTCCTACACATTTTAAATGATTGATAATATCTGTTTTGCAGTTCTTTTGAATAAAAATGTGTTATTTATAAGTAAAGAGATATCTGTATTATATTTTGTATATTTTTAAAATTTTGTAATTCTCTACTTTTTAATTTTGTTTTTGATAAATGAAAATATAAGACATCTCCCGGAAATAAGCCCTAGTGTTTTTTTCGGAAAAAAAATTGAAATAAGACCCAGTCTTATTTTCAGGGAAACACGGTATGCAGTGTAAAAGCTCTAGCGTTCATTGATTTGTGTAGACTTCCAGAAGGCCGAATTAATTATTTATTGCAAGTATTTTGTGCTGATTTGTTTTACATTTGTGCATTTGTTTTAAGATAATCGTGTCAACTCTATACTCCAAGTTGTGTGATTTCCTGGATTTGAGGATACAGATTTGGGCGCTCCGGAAGTATTCGTACCAAGATGACGCACAACCTTAACAACCCTAACCTGGTACAATACTATGTTCAGATTGGGCGCCATCTTGGTACGAATACTTCGGGGGCACCCTAATTTGGGCCTAAAAGACAAGGTTATTGGACTGTTAACAAATCCTAGTGTGCAGTCGGTGTCGTCCAGGCCACAAAGAACAGATGTTATACCTTTCACTTCATTCAAAGCACTTTTAGTAATATCTGTGTCGAGAATAATCGTTTATAGAGCTGTTCTACGTTACTTTTGGCTGGAATATATAAATTGTTATCAAAACATTTTTACATGAGTACAAAAGCCCATAGTGTAAATGTTTCATGTCTCCCTTATGTATTATGTATTAAATCAATTACTAGGTCTATATATTTGCAAAGGAACATTTCTCGCAGATGAAATAACTGACATATTAATTAGGAGAGTTTTGACTGTTTAATTAATTGTTTCGGCGAGGCATGTATCACTTTTTAGCTAGGGGCGAATGTTTCTGCCTTCAAAAAGGGCCAACTGTAAACAGAATAAAAAAAAGAAAGCTTACTGAGGATTATTTGCTCACATTTTTTATCAATCAAGCCGGGAGCGTATTCCTAACGCTTAGCACGATACGCCATAGCCAAGTCTGAAGCGATGATGTTGGCACATTTTTCATTTAAATCTAAACGCAGCTATGAGATTGTTGACTCACGTCTTACTAGGTGTATGGTTAGGTTTATCATTGTTTCCCGTGAAATATCATAAACATGAGAACCAGTGAGGTCCTGGACTGAGGGGTATATAAAAACTTTATGACTAATTAGGGTTGCATATCACTAATTACTGTTCATTTATACGCCTTCGCATCAGTTGGTTGGGGGAGTCCAACGTTGGTCAAACAAACCATCACGAGTAAAAGTGCGATGTAAAACTTTTGAACCCCCCTAATTGACTTGTGCAATGCGAACGGTGCAATGATTAGGGCCACGTGTTCCTAATTACTACTCATTTCTCCGCTTTTGCATCAGCGATCTGCGGAAGTCTAACATCGGTCAGGTGAAACTTTAAAGAGTGGAAGTGCGATGCAAAACATTTGGATCACCTAATATAATTGCCCTGTTTCTATTTTGTTACTTATCGATCTTGATCGGTAATTTCTTGATCATCCAAATTTTGCATGTGCATTCATCGTATCTCGGACCAGAAGCCTATTGATTTTGGATGAATTATGTCGTATAATTAGCGAGTTAATAATTAATTAGTGATGTGATACGCGGTGTCGCTATGGAGTAAGAGTAAGTAAGTAACTTTTGATCGATAAGTCTTCGGTCTCCAACCGATATTCTCGTTTATATCTCGTTGGTTTAGAAATAATTTTATATCATATGCTTTTATATACCGTTTGATCTCAATGTTTTTGACAGACGGACGAGTTCTTGTCCGTTTTAAACTTTTCAAGTTGCATGTATGTTTATTCGTTCGTAGTATTAAACGAGTAGTCAATTATTGGAAACATGATGCTCGCCTTCTAGGTAACTCTGCGTTTTGTTTGCCCATTCGTTGATTCAGGCCAGAGCAATCGAAATAACATATATATGACTGATTGATGAAACTTTGCTAAGTAAAGAGGAAATGACGCCCAAAACAAAATTTTGTAATTACATTTTTTGTTGTTGACAATTAATTATGTGTTCGTTTCATTGTCCCGACACGCTGTTTTAATTAATTTAATTAACGTATACTCAACTAATTTAATTAATTGTTTTTCCTGACCGTGTATTAGATAAATGTTTTGATGTGCAAATCGCCTGACCTATGACTTGCGGTTTGGAGAATTATGCGCGACACTGTTTCATAATTGAGGTAATCTATATCACATTTATAAAAGTCGCAATTCACTAATTTTAATATAAATAATTTCCTGTGTCTTAGGCCAGTAAGGTCTTGTACATGTATCCCGTCTCTTTTATATCGTTTAACTGTTATGCAGATACTGTTACATTTTTGAGGCAAATAAACATAGATACATACATACAATTTTGATGATGCCATCGCCCACAAAAACGAATCCCTTAGGGCCCACAGAAATTTTTGATATAAATAAAATAGCCTTATAGCGAAAATTTCAAAGCAATTGGACCAATAGTTGATAAGAAAGGCGATTTTTTCGTAATAAGAGATACAAGAATCCTAACAACAACATATTAGCAAATCGATCTATCCAATTCGTGTCCAATAAAAACAGTATAAACTCGAGTATTTATAGATCATTTACGGCCTTGAAAAACAATAATCATGAATCGAGGCAGTTCCCTCCTCACAGCTTCTCTCCTGATTCAGTTAGTTTTATTTTTTATCAAGTTCTTTCTTCATAGTCTTTTATGCTGATTATGGGGCAAAAAACTTTTATTCTTATGTAATTGACTGGAAAACTAACGAATTACATTTCACATCCATTTGACTGTTCTACACCTTCACGGTAGCCACTCACTGCTACCACTCACCCTTTACAAGTAACGAAACGTAAATGAATGAAACAAACATTTTATTGGCATTTTCAACTATAAGAACAACACAAATAAACTTTGAAGAGAAGAAGAAGAATGACATGATAGTTTATACATTCTAACAAAGTTTATTTTTTTTCGTATATATTGAAATCATAATCGGAATCCTGTTTTAATTCCCATAATTGAGTCATAATTAGGGCTGGACATTTTCGAATACTCGATGATTTCAGAATCGAATCGAATCTTGAATACTTGGGAGATATATATTCGTATGTAACTTTCTTATTGTATTAGGTCCTCCAGACACATGAATTACTGAAAACATAGAATACATCACTCAGGCAGATTGCTGAGCGTTCACACACAATAAGAAACACGTTTTCATCAATAATTCACGACAGAAAAGAGTCATACGTTGCGTTGAAATAATCTGACTTCAATAAAAAAAATTGAGAAATTTACCTCGACCATTGGCAAAAAAGAAAAAAAACAAGATGGCGGCGTTTCGAAATTTTCTTCTGAACCGATTCAAATTATGCCCAGCCCTATTAGTAGTAATTACATTTTGGAAGTGTTTTTTTAGCCAGTGAAAAAAAAAAAAGTTAAAAGAGATAATGTTGAATACAAATTTCATCGGGGTAAAGCCGCTGGGAACCAAAGTTGGTTATCGAGCAACATTGTTTGTCATAGTTTAGCTTCATTGCTGGTATTGAAACCAAAGTTATTTTCCAATTCCCAGTAGATAAGAGTCATGGATTTGAGAGTCCAATTTCAGAAATAAGTAGTCATGAGTAAAAGATCTCAAATGGCAAGCTTTTGCAGTCATAATCAGGCCCGGTTTATTTTAAGATAGGAAAGGATTTGAGAGGAAAGGGAATAATACGGCTTAATCATATGGCAAACCACAGGATTTTTTTAGGTATCTGAGAACTTTATCTCAATGGCCAGGCTAGGCAAACAGTAAATTCAAGTCATGACTTTCATATATATCCTGGGGAGATGAAAGGCCATAAGACTGCTTAATTAGGTATATGGTGAAATACAACTTCTCGTTACCAGTCCATGTTCTATGAAATGGTATGAAGTAGAAAAATACATTTTTTAAATATCAATTATAAAATCAAAGAATTTATCAATAATTGTTGCAGGAAAATAGGTCAACTTAATTTACTGATATTACATCAAAAGAAATCAGAATTGGTCAAGTCGTTGTGGAACAGCAACAAGCAAAAGAATAAAAATATCGGTATATTGCCAGCTGCACCAATCTACCATGATTCGAACAAAAAATTTACAAATATCTCAGTACCTAGAAGTATTAAATTTAAGTCTATTGAATAATATTATACTAAGACCATGTAAGAAGAGTTTTTCCACGCTTACGGTAATTAAATTTAATCTGAAAAATAATATTCTATGAAACCTTTAATTGTAAATCAGATTATTGTATCAAATGGAATTTGAAATTCAATGAAATTAACTTGCACATGTATGAAATGGATAAAACGTTTATCATTTACTTGCAATTTGGAGGTTATTTTATGGCGCTCTAGAAGTATGTGCACCAAGATGGCGGACACTGGAATGTAGTATGTGTACCAGGTTGGGTCATAATTTCATTCCAATTTTAGTTCAGGAACTAGCCGGGTGAATCCCGTAGTATTTGTACCTGAAATTATGGCCTGGCCTTAACCTGGTGCACACACTTCTAGAGGACCCATTTTATTCGGGTAATGTCCAAAAACTGACTTGAATTTGGCATGGATTTTTGTAAAACTAGACATTTTTCACAGGTTCTCGCAGAATATAATTCACTATCTTAAAATATATTGCAACCGGAGAAAAATCGGGAAAGAATTGCCCTTGATGTAATTTGCGCAAGTCTGCATGGTTGGTGAATATTTAATAATGATTATGATTTTCCATTAAAAATGACTGACTGGCATGGTGTGATGACAAAAATTGGTAAACACCTTGAATTTTAGCTAAATGAGGACAAACTAATAGCAATCTTGTGTTGATTGCTTCATTATTGGAGTATTGAAACGTATGGTCAGAAAATGCAAAATGGATTTGTAAGCAACAGAGTATCCTTATTTTAGAATTCGAACTGATTAGCTTATTTCTCTACTAGATTTCATATTACTATTTTTGGAAGCCCGAGGTTTTCGGAATGGTCCTATAAATTCTCATCTTTTTTATAAATTCATCATTTTACGGCCGTTTTCAGAGGGTCGGCTCATATGCTCATTTTTCAGCAAACAATTTTTTGCGCTTTCTATGAATCTAAACAAAAGACTTCATCTTTGAGTGATGAAAGAGGCACAAACTGTTTCATAATTGTAGCTGATGTATTGGATTATTGGAGAGTTTTGAATAAGCTGACCAATTCAATATTTCAGAAGTTGCGCAATTTGTTTAATAATTATAGCTAATGTATTGGGGTATTAAAAGAGTATTGAAACTGATGACCAATTAAATTTTCTTGGTGCATGTTGAAGCATAAAAAAACAAGCCAATTTTGATGCTATCATATTTCAGAAGGAAAGAACCATTTCTTTTCCATTTATTCTTTCTATTGATATATATAGAGGTTTCCATATCACCCCTGTTCAAAAGATGAAAGTTTCAATATTCTTGATGTATGTTTTTCTAAAACGGGCCAATTTCGATCATAGTTATCATTTTTCATCTCAATTTCATCTCAAATGTGGCAGAAATAGGACAGAGGAATAAAAGAAGAAAATTGATTTAACAGAAATTAAAATTAAACAAAGAATAAGAAAATCAAAAGGAACACTCAATTAAACATTAAATATACAAACAAAAACTTGTTTTGTAAAACAAGAATCCAGAGTGACCCAAAAAAACAGAAAACATAAATATCTTAATTATTTCTGAGAGTATAAAGGAAATTTATTTGACACTCGAACTACTGTTTGTGTATGTACCCAAAAGTTTCTTTAATCTAGGACGTTTTGCACAAAAGTTATATTTTTTCTGGATATGTTCAAACGCTTGGGCTCTGTTTTATGGGGTCACCATCCAGTAAAAACAATAGCAGACTAAGTTGGGAGAAAAGTAAACACACAGTTTTACTTGGAAGGAAAGTCACAAGGATTTAAGGTTGGTCATTAAATATATAGTAGTTTATACTGTGAATCTGATTGTCGTATCAGGTATGTATTCATTGTGTTGTTTTTGCTTATGTTTTGTTGTTTTTATATGGACCGTTGTTTTACCGCAGCGGTCTGGAGTAATAAACGAATTGAATTGAAATACACCAAGCATATACCAAGTATGGACAAGCATATTCAAATTGGCAGAAAAGTGGACACAAAGGAAGCGCCGTAACAGGGAACCGAAGCTGGTTATCAAGGTTGGCCAGGGTATTTAAGCAGTGAAATAGTCTAACAGAAATTGATTTGTGTTTGTTTCTAAAGCTAAAGGCAATTTGAGTTGGTGCCTGGCAGTCATATTTCAGACTTTTCAGAGTCTGGTATTAAAAGACTTCTCAAATTTGGGAGAAAAATTAAATACAAATGCACTATGCGTGGAAGATTCTGACATATACAAAACATTCTCATATAGTAGTGTTTTCCCTTATGTTCAAAGGGTATGGAGTCATGAATTTAGCAATTTTTGTTGTTTCCTGCCAAGCCAAAGGCTTTCTAGAGTCGAGTAATAAAAGATTTCCCGACTTTAGGCCTAAATTTGAAAACTTTTTAGAAAAAACTTTCATTGGAATTTGTATTTTGGGTTCTAAAGTTGAAGTCCCACGATCTGAATACCACACTTTTGAACTCATACCTGTGGCTTATCCATGTGCTTGGATGAATCATTGCTGATATTTGGTAGGAAAGGGCAGTATTGTACAGATTTGCATTGATATTGCTATGCTGGCAAGGAAATAAATTTACAATAGAATTTAATTCTGAAATTAGGAATATCACAAAATTAAAGTCACAAAACAGAAATAATATGAAACAAAAATTCACTAATAAAGGAGGCCTATTTAATATACAAGCTTGCTCAAAGTAAACCCTCAAAAACGCTTAAATAAAACAAGAAAGAGTACTGATAGAGAAAAAGCCAAATAGTATTCTTGCAAATTTGCTCCAAATGAGGTTTCTAACTCGCAACTGATAGGAACCTTGTAAACAACCATTAATGCTAAGAGGTGTATTTTTGAAACAGTGATAGTATATGGCAATTGACTTGCAACAATATCGAACCAAGTCAAGTCAAACCAGTCATGGAAATAGCCAGATGGGAACTGGTATATCATTATATGCTCTAATGAGGTTAGAAATTTACATCTAAATGAATGGATGAATTTAGAATATTTGTGGTGACGCTTTTCCACACAAAGACTTTTAAAGGAAGCTACTGAGTTCTCATTTTTAGGAAAGGCCGAAATTCTTAAAATTTTCCATTATTGCCCCCAGGATTTGAAGCCACAGACCATGTGGTTTGAATCAGAGCCCTTACATCTATCTTTCATGCCAACACGTCATGGCGACCTTTGACCCCAACAGTTTTACGTATTTTGCTCTTTTGACATCAGTGAATTTCTGTCATTGTTCATTCATCTGTATTCATCTCCGCAACCTCCAATGCTTTTTAATAAATCGTTCGACCGTGACGTTATTTTAGCAATCATGGACCTGTTCTGCTCCGTTAAGCACCAATCATAATCAACGCTTTGCAAGTTCTCTACCGCGTGATTGGCTCCCAAAACTCCAAATCTGCAGCCGATTATGACCCCACCAACAACGGGGTCATCGAGCACCCACCTAAAAAAAGAATGTCAATTTTATCTCTAATAAAGGTTCTAGACAAGCTATATGGTTTTAAAGATTCCCAAATCAGCATTACTCAGGGGCCATATTGAATAGTTACGGCGGTCGTACTTGGCCCGTGGGCCAAAGTTTGGGAACCACTGTTTCATGTCATAAAACCAAACTCGCGCATTGCATTATCATAAATCTTATTTGTCATAATTTCATAACTGATCACTAAAGTCATATTCTCCTTCAAACGCATCATGATTTGTTTTACAGAAATGTGCTGTAGGCTCAAAAATTTCAGAAACCTAAATATAAATCTCCTTTACATTTAATGAGTGTCTCTGGATTCCCCTGACATCCTCAGGATATTTAAACGTTCCTAATATAAAAATATATTAGTGTGAATGTTTTGTTTCTATAGTAATAGTTAATTTAAGCTTCCTATTTTTATTTTATTTCATGTTTTTTTCACCCCATATATGGTGTCGCTGCTCAATAACCAGTATTTTTTTGGAGTCTCCCTCCCCCCTCGAAATGCTATTCCTATTTTATTCTACACCGTATATGTATGTTACACATTTTCAGCATTGGTGGAAAAACAAATCACAGATTACTAAAAGAAACTTTACCTTGTTGCTACATTTGCGATTTGGACGTTATGCTGATCAGCAATATCTCGCAGAGTCGATAATAATTCTTGGAATAATTTCCAACCCCCCCACGCATCGATCATTTGTTTATATTTCCATAGCGACGCTGTGTATAAATCTTTTCGCCCTCTTGGTTCCGGTTGACCAAGATAATCATCTGTTAATAATCCTCCACCTTAAAAAAAAATTAGAGTTTTATCAAAAAAATAGAGCTGTTCAGATCTTAGAAAAGTTGTTGAAGATTACAGTTCTTTCGAACATACTGGCTCCTTACCTAACGATTTATTTATTTTCATACTTACAATCTACATACCTCTGAAACAAATACTAATCCCGTACAGACTGTACTGCAGGGGTCGCAAACCTACTGCCCGCGGTGTAACATAATCCGGCCCGCGACGCTTCACTGAATTATAGTAACAAAACAGCTGTTTTGACGATTATATTATTTACGTAACAGAATTTATTGTGAGACACGTGTAGACTAATTTATATTATAACCTAACAAGTATATAATTCACAATTACTCGTTTAATGAGCCTATAGTTTAATTATAATTAGATGAATGGCAACTAAACGCAGAAAAGTTGATGCCAAGTGCAAAGGGTTCAATGGTGCCGAAAATTTTAAATAAAATTTTTTGAGTTGCAATGCAATGAGGAAATAAATCTAGATTCTATTCGAGAGATGTATCACTGCTTGATTTTTATTATAAAAAGTATCATCCGTTCAGTTTTCATCTTTCTAAAAATATGTGTGGCCCGCCAATGACTTGCAACCCTTAATTTTGGCCCGCAAGCGACAAAAGGTTGCCTACCCCTGCTGTACTGGGACCGAAACGGTGTGAGAGGCCATCCTTACCCCATATGATTCAGTTAGAGGTGTGCAACATGCAAAATGCGGCCCACAAGAAAGTATTGTGCGACCCGTGGCGAAGTGCCAATTTGAATGCGCGGCCCGCAAAACGAGGTTTTTCTTCAGTCTAATTTAGTATGTGTGAGTAATTCCATTTACTGTTTCTGAGCTTGTTGTGCGAAGCGAACAAAGCATGTCAAAATATCAATAGAAAAATTCTTCATGTATTAACTACTAGAATACCTATATTGAATGAAGGTGCGACCTCCTGTATTAAAGGTTGCACAACCCTAAATTAAGTCATCGCATTGACTTTCTCCCAAGCTTTCTTTGAGCTTTCTATTTCCGACTAAACAAAATTCCCAACTCACACAAAGTTCCATAAGTTAAAAGTTTGATTCCATTCATTCGGCAAAATTTGCTCATTCTTTGTGATGGGCGTTGATCAATGATTGAATATTGCACCTGAAAAATAATAAAACGGAAATGAGAATCATAAATCATTTAGTTAGCCATTTTTTGAAGCTCCCAAAATATGTGCACCAAGATGGCGCACAACCTGAACATAGTATGTATATCAGGTTAAGGTTCAGGTTGTGCGTCATCTTGGTGCACATACTTCGAGAGCATCTTTTTTGTTTCAGATACATGAATTTGATGTTGGGAGAAGCCATACTGAACCTGCAGTTACGCAAAACGCCCTACGGGGTTAAAAGAATCTAGCAGTCGCCACGGAATTCGAGCCTGCGAACCCAACTGGGGTAATCAGAAGTGCAATGGCAAGAGTATTCTCAACACTTAGCAAGAATGTGCCACACCCCCACCCACTATAGAAAGCAGAACAAAATCCCAATTAAGGGAACATCAATATATTAATTCTGTATACTACCATGTATAGTCATTCACACAGCAATTAACTAGCTATGAATATAGCTGATCCAGTATATCCTAAACCACCATAAATAGTAGCATAACCTGACTTTTCTATATCAATCAAGAAGAAAATGCATTAATAAGATTCTGCTCTGGATATTTATTCAGATTAAATTTGGCACCACCAGTCGTGGTGGTTTTATTTTATATTTTCATCCTTGTATTAGCATGTTGTAGGCATGGGACGAGCAAGTCGACGGTTAGCAAGACGGCTTAAAACGGGAGTCGGCAACCTCCGGACGCTCGTGGGCCAATATTAAGGGTTGCAAGTCATTGGTGGCTGTATATATTTTTATAAAGTTGAGGCTGATACGTCTCTGGAATAGAATTTTGAATATTTTCGGCACCATTGAACCCTTTGCATATAGCATCAACTTTTCTACGTTTTGTTGCCATTTGTCTGATTATAATTAAATTTGGGCACATTAACTGAGTATTTGTGAATTATATACTTGTTAGATTATAATATAATTTAGTCTACACATGTCTCACAATAAATTCTGTTGCGTAAAGAATATAATTGTCATAACAGCTATTTTGTTACTATAATTCAACGAAGCGACGCGGGCCGGATTATATTACTTCACGACCGGGCCGTAGGTTGTCGACCCCTGGCTCAGTAGGTTGGATAATAGGTGAGTATTTCTGTAAATAGATCAATGGGATAAATTTGAAGTTTAGACCAGTCATTTGCAAATTTCACAACCATGAGTGGACCGCCCAGAAAAATAAAATTTACTAACTGGCAAAGAAATATAGGGAAAAAGTGCTAATATGATTGAGATATTTATTAGCCAAGTAAACACCAATGGATTATAATATTCCAAAACCGGCATCTGTAATCATAAAATTAGGTCGAAAATGAATAAAAAAAGAAAATTATTTTCCATTTTTAAACTTATACAACCTTTTTATTGGAGTACTTCGATGAATATCACCTCAAGATTTAATCAGATAAACAGCTATAAAAGCGTTAGGGTGTCCATAAAGTCTTGGAATATTTTAAATTTGCAAAGTGAATTTATCGATACCACATATTGTTTTGTCCTCACAGATGTATTAAATAAAGTAAATATACTTGAACAATTACCCAATAAAGAACAACAAACCTGTTTTGGAAACTGACTTCATAACAGAATTGAAATCGTAAAGGGACCTTATGGACACCCTGTATTTTTTCAATATTTCAACATTTGCCCTGATGTTTTGAAACACTCAAATTATAAGATACTTCTATGGTTTGTTTTGTGATAATTCCCTAATGACCGCTAAGTATTATTTATCCAACAGTGTGGACAAATTAACTATAATCACTAGAAATACAGGTTTATTTATGCATGGCTGCACAGTATATTCTGACCCACCATAAATAGTAGCTTAGATGCTTCTGATATAGACATGTAAGGATATAGCACGCCATAATTTCTTAGAGAATTTTGGTACCACCACTCGCGGTGGTTTTATGTCCTTATTTTAATTATTTTTGCTGCTGCTCATTCTGAGGGAGTGACAGTTGCTTATAGTAGCCCGAACACTGCAAGTGGGAGAAAACCTAGCTTTAAGGTTTGCATGTCGTATTTGATCAAGTTTTCCACTTATCAGTCATCCCATTATGTTCAAACAATTCATGCTCAACAAAGTGAAAACATCATGTGAAATAACCTTATCAAGCAGTGGAACTAAGAAGAAAAGGGGGTTGTCTTGTTGTGAAAAGTGAAATCAGTATTGTGCCGAGCATTAGGTCCCCTCAAAACTGCTCTGTGGCCCCACTGGGGGTCTCCTATTGGGAACCACTGTATTATTAAAGGTTGAACAAATGACTAAAACAAAGTCTTTATGCCAAGTAACGAATGATTACACAGCTCTGAAATAGGCAAAGGGAGGAATATGTGTTGTGTCGTGAACTCGGAAAATGGACGATCTTTGCAGAAAATCAAAATGTATTACAGAAAACACACTCAACAAAAAGAGAGCAAGACAGAAACCAAGGTCACTCATGCATGAAACAACGAGAGCCATATCACAATATGTCAATAAGATTGGGAAACAAATATCTAGTTTTGTCATATTTTTCAATATTTTCATGTGACAGAGCAGAAACAAAAGCATTTTGGGGAATTTATTTCTAAAATTGTTAAATTCCATTGTTAGTTTCTGTTCTAAAAATATAAACTTCCTTGTTGCTGTAGAAGTAATATGACACGCCTCTAACACACCCCATAAATTATTGCACCAGAGTGTTGTGGATCACGAAATAACAGTCAATAAATTTTTATTACTTGGCTGTTATTCGGGTTGGCCGTGGTGTTATAAATCTAAAACAGGGGTGCTCCCAACCAGGGGTGGGCATGGTTTACAGACCAGGAGCCAAAAATTTGGCCTACCTAGACTGGCAGGTCGTATAGGTAAGTGTGACTTGTTTAGTTTATACATTTGATTTAAACTATCATATTGAATACATAAAATTTAAAATATCCCCATCATTTTATCATCAAACATTCTTCTATTTGTGAAAACATGATAATAACGCCAAAAAAAAATTTTAGGGACATTTTTTGATAATCCAATTTTATATTTCCACATATTAGGTAAAAAAAACTTATGTGACTAATGATCTTATGTGGCTGTTTGATTGTCAACCATTACAGACTAATATTTTTAGAAAAATTCTGAGGGATTTTCCGTTACAGCACCTTTTGTTATAATATTTGGCAAAAAAAGTTAGAGAAGTAATAAACGTATTTGGAATTCACTTCCTTATTATGGTGCAATAGACCTGACACACCCATTATACACCCCTTATATTTGATATGAATAATTCAAAGGGTAATAAAAATGGATAGGTTGAAAATCACGTGTAATTTTTTAGTTTGTTTACTTAAAATTATTATTGATTAGGGATGGCCAATACCGAAAAATTCACTATATCGAATACTTCGGGAATAATTTCAAGCTCATCTTATTGTATGCAAAATGTCGATACTATATCACGGGTATTGCATTACGCTACAAAGCACGGAAAATCGTTTGAAGATTTCTCTTTAAAACGAAACACCTCGCTGACGAAAAGTCACTATTATTCGAAAATCAGCCGAAAAGGTATTCGAATACTTTGATATTCAAATACATTCGAATATTCGATTCGTTTTGGACAACCCTGATTAAATTTTGATCACCCAAATATATCTTTGCTATAGAACAGGGGTGTGCAACATATTTTTGTCGGTGAGCCATATAACCAACTTCAGATGACATCTTGCTGGGCCACACAAAAAATTTAGCGGGAAAGGCAAGAGACAAAAATGCGACTCACCTATAGGAAGGAACCTTACAATAATAATTGCACCATGCAAAACTGAGGAAGCGACAGGAACAAAAACACATTATGTTTTTTCATCCATGTAAACGTCTTTTCAAACTGTCACATTAAGGTGTTAGTGTTAACGAGGGCAATAATAAATGCCCTGCTGGCTGACTGTTGCACACCGCTACTAAAGAAGATCTGGAAGCTGACCGTATGTCTGTTGAATGAGTTTGAGTTGAGAAATAGTTGGAATGTGTTGGCCTAACATAATTACTTACCACAGCATGATTTATCACTGTTACATAACAATTAGAATGAAAATATTCATTATGACATAACAAACCTGATAACAATTAGAATGAAAATATTCATTATGACATAACAAACCTGATTGGTTGAGATTTCGATTCCTTTAGAAGTTATTTCTTCCAACCTTGCTGTGTCGAAGTTTGTCAGCGATAATTCACCTGAAAAAAATAAAAAAACAATTATTCTATGAAAATTTAAACAAAACATAATATATTATAACTACAGTCAGGGCTTCGTGCAAGCAACTACTCAAAAGTTTCAGGTTTATAAGTTCTTTCAATTCCTATTTAAATAAAATGAAAAACTAACAAAAAAAAAAGAATATTTACACAAGAAATTAAGCAAAAACTATCAATTAGATATTCTGACGAACGTCAGTACAAGTTTCAGGTGCAATACAACTTTTTTCAGTTACAGAATTGAAATAACTAATTCATTCCTTATAAAACGATCTTATAGTCCATTACAGGGCTTCCCCCAACTGTTAAGCTTGCGCCCCTTCTCTCCATGAAAATTTTCCTCTACTTCTGTTCATGGTTAAAATGCCAAACAGTTAAAAATCGTGAGATTTGTGTTTTGCACTAGTTAGACTCAAAAGTCTAAAAAGTACAATAGATATACCTTCAGTACTATGTGTGAAATTGTTATACTCTCTGCGACACCCAAGCGCAGGGCTCTTGGGCTGCACATGGAACGTATATAGTGCTGGCTATTAAACCAATTTATTCCCTGATTACCGATTATTCTATAAGTATGGATTATTTGTGATGGTTATTAGTGATCAGGGATTTGAAAGGACATAAATTAAGGCAAACCTTTTAAGTTGGCAATCAATACTCTCAAATGGATTGCTGCTATAATGACATTGGGGATTATTTACTAAAAGGGATTAAGCATTAAATGCAATTCCCACTGAAGCTGAGGAGTTTGGTATGTTTTTATTGATATTAAAGTCAAAGCTGGAGTATCACAATCATAAAAAAATTGATTTTCACCATACATAATATTTTCACATACATAACGAAGTAAAAAAGTGTTTATCGTGCAAATTGCGCCTGTAAATACCCATTGGTGTGATACTCGAAGCAGTTCAAAATCAACATAGTGAATTCAACTCAACCCAGGTTCTTGGACAAACAACTTTGGCATTTAAATGTCTTTGTGTAAGAGGATATACCGAAAATAAACGAACGTGGGCTAACAGGCAGTCATGTACAGCAGCCAAAAACTTTTGAGGGTGTGGATTCAATGTAATTGAAGTTTTGGGGAATAATTTTTTCATAAAAATTTCGTTGTCTTAGTTTGAGGATACGATGAAACTGTAAAGGAAAGGGCTCACAGCCAAGTACTGCGGCTGAAGGCTTTTTGGATAACTAATGATACTTGAACATGAACTTGAAGCAATTCGAAATGCTATGAGGCTGTGAATTCAATGTAAACTAAGTTATTGGAAATGATTTTTTCAAAAAAACTCCTTCGTCTTCAAGAGGATACATGGAAAGTAAACGGATGTGGGCTCACAGCCAATCATGTACGTTGACCGAAAACGTTTTTAAATAAATAATGACACTTGAACATGTACTTGAATCAATTCAAAATGCTGAGACTGTCAATTCAACGTAAACTACAGTAAGTTCTTGGAAATGATTTTAAAAAAAAATTTGTCTTTGGGAGTATACATGGAAAGTAAACGAATGTGCAAGTACAGCTGTTGTAAACTTTTTTTCGGTAATACATACCATTAATCAATATAACATTGTCTTTAATCAGTCGTGTAGGAAGTGCTATGCTGCTACAAAGCGGAAATATTGAAACATGACAGAATTATAATGTGGACTTTGATCTTTCATCGTGCAGTAGTTTCATATTATCTGTCTGTGTTTGTTCCGTAAACGTACAATTCGTACTCCTCCTGACAAAACTTCATTGGCATCGCATTGGCGCAATATTTTTAATTCTTCAAAACTAGGATCTGAGCAATTATGAATGTTTTAAATTTGAGAGTTGTGAGCCGAAGCATAACGCATCGCATTTATATTTTATGTGATTTTTGTTTATTTCTCGAAGTGTTCACTTTTTTGTTTAATTTAACAATGTTTCTTGCACAACGTAATCTGAATATGGAGAAAGTAGTCTGCTACCATGACGATTAGTAATAGGAATTTGTCGAGATTGCGATTATATTTGATTTTGAAACGAGGCTCATTGTTTTTCTACTTTTGCTTTTGTAACACTGTAAATATTGTTCATAAAATGTAACTTTTTACGTCACACTTACATGGCCCGCCAGTACATGGCACCTTGTTCCAAAAATACCTTGCCCACCCCTGATCTACACCATGAAGTTCATGTATCTAAAGCAAATAACTGGTTAGCTATTCCCATACCAGACATGGACTGGTAACAGGACGAAGTGCTGTTTCTGATATTAACAGGCCTTCTTATTAGCTTCTATCTCCCTGGGAATGAAAAGGGTAGTGTTTTGATATTTATTATGGGAGATAGAAGAGATGATCATAAATCATAATCATATGGTGAACCACAATCTCTCGTCCTGTTGCCTGCCAGTCCATGAAGGAAATAGTTAATCAGTTTTTCATCTAAGATCCATGAATTTAATTTCGATTGAAACACCACAATTTTCACTATTCTAAATTAAACAGCATTTTTTAACGACCACCTTTTCAAACGACAAGAAGTTATTTATATAAATAATAGTTATTTAATTGTGTGACTAAATTGTCTAAAAATGTGTAAAGTACATTGGAAATCGAAATCATACAGCTAGGATTACAAACCACTACTAGAAGTCCCAAACCAAAGTAATTCAAACACTGCCAGGGAATGAATAGGCTGGGTAGCAGAATATATTTATCCTGTAAGGCAAAGAAATCCCAGAGGTGGTTTGGACTGATTAGCAATGATTACCACTACAGACAGTGTAAGTGAGGTAAGTGAGAGTGGTAACCAGTCTGGTGAAACCAGACTATTTCCCAACTGAGGGATTATTACTCATATTCTGGTATTATTGAGCTGTCTTTATCGTGTTCCCTTTCTTGGGGAATAAATAGAATGGATTGATGAATTTTCATATTTATTCTGTACGACAAGGAAATCCCATAAAACGGTTTAGATTGTGAACCATGGCCTATCGCTCAATTACTAGGCCATGAACTTAATTTCAGTTTCAAATAATCATTTTACTATTCGAAATAAGACAGCGTTTTTTAACGACCGCTTCAAGCTTTTCAAAGCACAAACAGTAATGTATATAATCTATATTCAATTGTGTGACTAAATTGTCTAAAAATGTAAAGTACATTGGAAATCGAAACCAGCCAGCTAGCATTATAAACCATAACTAGAAGTCTTAAACCAAAGTAATTCAAACACTGCCAGGGAATGAATAGGATTGTTACAGGATAAATTTATCCTGTAAGACGAAGAAAGCCCAGTTTCAGTTTTAAATAACCATTTACACTATTTGAAATTGAACAACACTTTCATTAATGACCGCTACGAGCTTTTCAAAGCACAAGCAGTAATGTATATAATCTATATTTAATTGTGTGACTAAGTTGTCTGAAAATGTAAAATACATTGGAAATCGAAATCAGCCAGCTAAGATTACAAACCACACTAGAAATCTTAAAC
Organism: Styela clava; assembly: GCF_013122585.1. NCBI lineage: Eukaryota > Metazoa > Chordata > Ascidiacea > Stolidobranchia > Styelidae > Styela > Styela clava. The sequence goes on from NW_024102836.1 coordinate 15,974,211, forward strand.
CAAAGTGAGTCAAGCACTGCCAAGTACGATAATAGTAATCACCCCTGGGGCACATATCAGCATTTCTTCAAGCATTGAGTATACTTTAGAGAGTAAAGTCAGAAAGTAAATCTATCATCAGATTTTTGTAATTCCTGTGGTCAATGAGACAAGATGTAGACGGACAATAATTATCCTGTGAGATTTAAAACTATTTCAAGGTCATTTCGTAACCTTGGTTTGTGGTAATGCTAGAAGCTTTTATTCATTTTTCAGGTGGCAAACAAAATACCTGATTCTGAGTAACTACCAAAAACTAACATGAGAACAAAACAAGGATCTTGAAGTGTTTGCAAAAAGTAAAAAATTTAAATTCTGTTTTTCAAGATTTTGAATCCATGGTAAAAATTATTGGATGTAAAATATATTGGTAAAGAGATTCAAAAATAATTATAAAAATCACTTAATAAAACCAGCATTTGAGTAATGCCAAACCAAATTCGAAACATCTATTCATAATGAAGTGATCATTTCTGTTGAACGTAGGAAATACAGTAAACATTTTGGTACTCCCGTAGTATGTGAACCAAGATGGAGGACACAGGAACGTAGTATGCGTACCAGGTTACGGTTAGGTCGTAATTTCAGGTACAAATACTCCGGGAGGCACTTGGCTAGTCCCTGAACTCGTAATAGAACTAAAATAAGGAAAATTGGATTATGGCCTAACCCTAACCTGGTACACATACTACGTTCCAGTGTCCGCCATCTTGGTTCACATACTACGGGAGCCCCAACATTTCATATAAAAGACAACTGTATTTTTGGGAACAAAAATACATTGTGAAGACTCTTCACGGCATTATTTTGATTTTTAGAATTTCTACTTGAAATTCCCCCACACTGTTTTTGGGATGTTCATGCATAACTGACAAAAAGTATTTTGTCTACAGAGGAGCGAAAAAAGCAATTTCATGACTGTGTGTGAATAACCCAAGGACCATGGAATTATTCGATTCTTAGTATTTCTTCTGAAGTGTTTTTAAAAGAATTTTTATTTTATTTATGTAATCAGATTTTTGTCATTCCTGTGGTCAATGAGACAAGATGTAGACAGACAATAATTATCCCATGAGATTTAAACTATTTCAAGGTCATTTTGTAACCTTGGTTGTCTGTGGTAATGCTAGAAGCTTAAATTTCACTCAGCCAGCAAAATACCCAGATTCTACTAAATTGTCAAAATACAAGATGCGAACAAGGACAATGTTGATATTGAAAAATTTAAAATTTTATCTCTTTTATAAGCTTAAGCTTTCTGTATTTGTTATAAAATAGTAACACATATAACATATTGATAAAATTAAAAATGTCTTAGTGAAACACGAAAATTTGTATTTGAGTGAAGTAATATTGATAATGTTTTTGAATTAAAAAAGAAAAAGACTTTATCACACAATTTTTATTTGTAATTACCGGCATTTATCATTTTTGTATGCTATTGAACATATTTTAAATAAGGTGTCCATAAAGTCTTGAAATATTTTATAACTGCAAAGGGAATTTATCGATACCATATATTGTTTTGACCCTCACAGATGTATATAATGAATTACAACAACTCAAACAATTACTGATTAAAACACAACAAACCTGGTTAAGATATATTGAGAACTGACTTGATTGGAATTGTAAAGGGACTTTATGGACACCCTGTATATCACAGAGTTAACATTTCAAATAAAAAACATTTTTTTTTCCAAAAAAAAGAGATAACATCTAAGAAAAACATTATTTGGTTCTTCTTGAAATTTCCTTTCAATATTATGTCCGGTATGTTCATGCATCTATCTAAAAATGTCATTTTGTCCACAGAGCAGCAAAAATAGCAAAGATTGCGGTTTATCCACATTCTTATGGGTTGTTTATGCATGACTGGAAATGATATTATGTCTACAGAGCAGAAAAATGAGCAAATGTAGGACTATGGGTGGCTTAACCGTGAAATAATTGATCCATTGCATTCCTTCTCAAAATTCCCCCGCATTGTTATGGGACGTTCACACATGAATGAAAAGAGTCTTAAAATTATTTGAATTGCAAAAGTCAATACCATATATAGATTGTTGGTTCCTACAGCCTACAGATGTATTGAAAGAAGTAAATAAAATTTTATAAGCACAGATTAAAATGAAAATTAGTCAAGAACTTAAGATATATTGAGAACTGACTCATGGTAAAATTTAAAAATAAACTTGACAACAATCACAAGGCCTAATTTTAGGCAGTCAAGGAATCAAGTCGTAATACATTTATTATTTTCCAATTCCAAAGGTTTTTAGCTTATAAAATAATATATATAAAGGTATATTATAGAAAAATATATTATAAAAGCGTTTACTAATATACTGCATTTAACCAACTTATAAATGTATTTAAATATTTGATACATTTTAGACATCCCAGGGATAAGGCCAAAATTGCAATTATGCCTAACATAAAAGGCATGGCCAAATAATGTTAAATAATATCATATAATATTAAATTTTTTATGTTTGTCTAAAATTATGGTATTAAGTATTCAAACGACTTAATTAATCACATAAAACGATGAAGTCTCTAATAAACTGAAAATTTGTAACTTTAAATGTGTTTAAATAAACAATATAAATTTTAGACAATCCATGTATCCAAGGTACATGCCGGCTTTAAATAATCCACATTCACAAATATGGTTCGTAAGGACACAGACAGAGGTGTGTGATAGGCGTGTACTATGTCATGCGTACAAATATAGATTGATCTTTATACAAAAGGATACTGGACTTTGTACTGTACTATCGAACATGCATTTTTCACGTGCCAGCGTGAATAGCTTTATTAACATGACTCAATTATTGTAAATTTGTCAGTTACATTTCCAAAACACAAACGCTGTCATAATGTAATACCTGGCAGAAATGATTCATTACATGGAATTGTTCAGAATCATTAAGTATACTTTGATATAAATTATAGACAAACTAAGAGAAAAATATTTGAAAATCTTTTAGGGACATTATTCAGCAATATTAGGTACATACCAAAATGATCAAATAATATGTAATACATTTGAATTTATTTTTATTATTTCCTTCCACTTGCTTACCAAATTTATTACACCATTGAGTGGGTCAATTGGTGCCAAATATTACCTATTTTGTAACTCTTCATTCCTCCCTTTTTATGCATAAAAACCAGTTTATTATTAATCTTCAATAGATCCTTAGCGACACAGTCTCGTTTTTGTACAGTTAAGTAGCCTAGTTCATGATTTAGTTTTATTGTAATGATAAAAAATAAAGAATATTAATAATACTACAGCGAATACAGAGCGAAACGCCTCCCTATAAACAGTAACTTTCTTCCTTAGGGAGGGATTTCTTCGCGGTTGGGAAATGGTTTAATTTGTAAATCTTCACCCGTCAACCCACAATGCAAGCATTGTTGTAAATTACCAGTAAATACACAAATATCCGAAAACCAATTTGTCAAGGCTTATTTGCTTAAGATAACACAGCTTTACTTAACAATATTGTCACATGGTCATAGTAATTGAATCATCTGAGTTTTAAAAAACTTTTGTAGCATAATGACAGCCAATTGACGTCATAACTTCAATTCTGTGAACTATTTATTCACTGCATACCATCAAATAACCGGAACTAAAGGTCAGAGGAGCTCCAGTAATTTCCCCAGTATTTCCCGAAACAATATGAACCAAACAAGAGAGGTTATATTTGGATAGTTTGGTATTTTATTTTGTTTATTATCACAACATAGGATACGAGTTTTATATTTATGCAAAAGGAAAGATGATGAGATGACCTAATCATATGGCGAACCCCGACCTCTTATTTGGTTATCAGTCCATGCCAAGAAGGTAATTTCAACGGTGACCGTACATTTGAACCCACGTACATTTGAACCCATGTGTATATCCACGGGTTTAATCTATATGCGGGTGCTAAAACTCATGGGTTAGGGTTAGTATGGGTTCAACTATCCGAAAAACAAAAAAAAATCCATAGGTGCAATAGCATACAGGTGCAATTGTCATGGGTTCAAATGTACGTGGGTTCAAATGTAATGCAACCAATTTCAACATTTCCAATTTGATATGACTTCAAAATTTACAGGGTTTGACCAAGACGCTTTCAATTTAATACGGTTACCTACATTTACATACTACATTTATCATTCAAGGCCTGAATAAATTTCTTAATTACTCTTACAAAATTGAAAAAAACTTATCTTAAAATAGAACTTTTGTTTATGTATAACTGTTCCCAAAATTTCAGTAATCTAGAATGCTTTGCACAAAAGTTTTGTTCTCTTCAGATTCTATGTTCCAATGACTTGGGAACTGTTTTTTTTTGGTATATCCAGTGGTGGGATTCAGCCGGTTCGCACCGGTTCTATAGAAGCGTCTCACAGAATTTTATGAGATCAGCAAACCGGTTAGCATTACTGGTTACTGTCAATGTTCTGTTTGTAACAGAACCCCGGCTGAAAAATATGACTTTTGTGAAGGAACCGGCTGACAAAAAATTTGAATCCCACCACTGGGTATATCGTTCTGTAAACATAATATAACGTTTTGCAAAAATTTATGTTTTCTCTATTATTATATGTTCCAAATGACCTGGGTTTTGAGAAATTGACCACATCAGTTATAATTCAGTCATTTACTAAGAATATCAATGATAACAATAATTCTCACAAAAAAACAATTCTTAATCCACCAATTCAAAGAAGAAAATATGTAACAAAATAATAAAAACAGCCCCAAGCACTTTATTTGGTCATTTTTGCTTTGTCGTATATTTTACTATGAAGTATTATTGCTTTGCTTTCTATTCTCAGTAAAGAGCAATGTGAGCTTCATTGTATTATTTTAAGAAATAGTAATGAGGTAATCACCAAATTATATATGTATACATCAAGGGAGGATACCAAATAATTATTTATCAAAAGGCAATATAAGAAATAAAAAATATGTGGCCAAAATAGATACATAGTACAATTCTTCTATCATATGGCTAAAATGAGCCATCCCCAAGTCTAGCTTCTCAGACAAAGCAAGATATAACATAATCGAACAGTGAATAATAACAAATGTTAAATTGCTTAAAACCTTATGCTTAAGTCCCATTTTCAAAAATGGGACTTCTTTCATCTTCTGTCATCATGGACCTTGAGCCATTTTTTGGCTTGAATATTAGTGAAACCTGATTTCCCCGAAATCGTAAAATGTGACATAAACTAATTGTGTTCTGCTGCAGCAACATATTCTGCAAACTACGGTAGGCCTACTTATCAAAAACTACCAAAACCTTATCGTACCAATATGTAATTAATCATCATTAGAGTCAATATAAAGTAACGAAAAATGCAAACAATTTGAAATCTTGCACTGATAAATTGTAAGATACAAAATAATTATGATAAATGTGAATATGTTAACTGATTACTGCAATGTGAATTCTGATAAATTAGATTCTGATTATTCTTAGTATTTGTCACATTGTGTCTCCTGTCACACAATTATGTTGAATATATAGGGAATTGATTCGAATATTTCATTTGGTTCTGGACTGATTTGAAAACTCTAATACAAACCAAAATCAAATAAAAGCTCTTTACCACACAAATTGCTAACAACAATATTTGAAGATAACTGTGGATATCAAACATCACAGAAAACAAAAAAAATTGATAAGTACCGAGATTCATTGCGATACTTGAGAACCTCCCATTGTTAAAACACAATGGTCATTATGACAACAGGAATGTAGACCGACAATAACCAACAGTTGAAAGGAATTTTTTAAATCAATTAGAATAAGAAATCCTGCTTTATGTCAACGAATCAAATAGTAAAAATAATCAAATTAGTTATACCCATTTACTCATCCCATTTTCAATTTAGGCATCGAGACAATTTTTTTGAACAAACTTGCATAAAAATCAATCAAATTTGAAAATTTAACATTTTGCACAGAGCAGATTCACAATCCTATTAAATTATATAATTTTGCCTCTTTAATTCTTCAAAACAAAATTACTATGAATGTTTCTCAATCACTAGCAGCCATTGATCCACTCAAAGTACTTTGAAGTGTTCTAAATTTATAAGCATAATATAAAGAAATGTATGCGGAAGTCAAGTGCCCAGTCAAAACGCTAGACAAAAGGAAATCCACTTTGACATACTTTGTAATAATATTCTTATTTTGACCAGACATTCTGGCACTGCTGGCAAAACCATAGATTTATGAAACACAGAGTGAGAGTAGAGCATTCAACAAGAGCATTCTGTGATAGCATTGAATGAATTTGTTGGTACTTCAGAAGTATGTAAACCAAGATGGCGAACACCGGAACGTAGTATGTGTACTAGGTTGGGGTCAGGCCATAATTTCAGATACAAATGCTACGGGAGTCACTTGGCTAGTCCCCGAACTAATAATGGAACTGAAATGGAGAAAATTGGAATAAAATTATAGCCTAACCCTAACCTGGTACACATACTAAGTTCTGGTGTCCGCCATCTTGGTTCACATACTACGAGAGCCCCAAATTTTCTTTATAAGACAAATTTATATGCATTTCATTCAGAACAGGCTCTGTACAAATAGCCACTGCTAGTTATCATAACAGGAAAGGATCGCCATTCCCTACCCGATATATAACACCCTACTGTTGGGAACTCGAACCAAAGATTAGAACCTGCAATGCCATCGAAAGTCATCATAACTTAAAATCAAACGCTTAAGCTACTTGGCCACCATGCCTATGTATTACAAAATATATTATTAATGACCTAACTAAGAGGCTTACCGTGGTTATTCCATATAAGTACACAATAAAGTACTTCTAGGAATAAAATAAAAAAATTATGATTAGGAAAAGGACTCACGAATTTTCCCAATCCTTTGTAAATCAGACAAATGTTGCAAAGCGTCCAGATATCTTTTGTCTTTATAATCCCACCAATGAAACTGTAGGCCGTCTAATTGCTTGACTTGCATTCGTAACATTGACTTCGTTATCGCTGACTCGACCACATTCCGAGTCATTGGACCTGCACTCGGGACCATTTTCGTAAACGCTTGCACGGAATTCTTTGGATGAAACGAATGACGCTGAAAATAGTGTCAGGAAAGTTTTAGTCAAAAATGTCTTTTGATAAAAAAATGATTTTCTAGAATTATAAGTCCTATAATTAAATAGACAACAATTTGGTTTTTGAAATTTGATCCAGAACTAAAAAAGGGGGTTGTGAAGCTGATAAGACGACCTGAATCATATGGGAACCACGGTCTCTCATCTGGTGACCTGTCCATGTCGGGTTTGAAATTAGTTAGCCAGTTATTTGTTTTCGGAAGCATGGACTTAATGGTGTAGGAAGCCATAGCTGACCAGCAGTTACATGAACCACCCTACGGCAGCGAGGAACCTGCGAGCCCTAGTAGTGTAATCAAAGGTGTAGCACGATGTGCCACACCGCCGGGCCGATTTATATATTGAAATAATAGATTTAAAATGCATTCATTTTGGTATTGGTTTTGGTAATGACCGGCATATGACGGTACGACCAAGGGTCGTGGAAGTCAGCAAGATTCCCAGATTCACACAATAATCAACGAGAATAAGTACAGCATAGTCAAAAGCAATTGTTTTTTTACAAAGCAGATATGCACAAAAGTTTTGCTTTCCATATTATAGGCCCTACTGAGTATATATAAAAACGTATATAATCAATAGTCGTATATACAACTTCATCCTATTCCTTTTTCCTGTTTCTGCCAAACCTGTTTCAAATTTCCATGTTATTTATCAAAATCATATTGCATAAGATGTAGAGTAATTATGATGATGATACAGTAATTGAAATAATACGGTTTCTACAGCCGTATAGACAGCTTCAACTAATTCCTTTTTAATTCCTCAGTAATTATAGGGTTCTCGAAAACTAGACAGTGTCGATAATGAAACTTAAAAATGTTGGTAGTGCAGTTATCAGCAGATTCACCGTTATACTTAAATAAAGTACTTTGAAACTCTGCAGGCATTTAATGGGAGCTTTAATTGAGAAAAATCCTAAAAAAATGCATCTTATCTGGATATTGCATTATATTTTATCGCCTGATTTCATCATTTCGTTATCCATTTGTTGTATTTTACCTATTACTTAACTAGGTACTGCAATTAATAATTCATCACAATTGATTTAAATTATTATCAGATTTTTATTCGAAGTGATTCAACGATTCAATGATTTCAAATTTTTGTTGATAAAAACTATTTTTCTTAACTTAAATTTTCAACAACCGAAGACTAATTCCCCGGATACAGTCAGACTGTGACATTTTTCAGACGAAAATATATTTTAACGTTGCCACATAAACCAGTTATGTGATTAGTGAAAAATACAGACAAAGGTATTTTTATTTAGTTAAATTTAACTTTTAGAAATAAGTCCTATTCTAATTTGAATGGCAAATAAGGGAAGTATAGTACTTTCCACTATCTTATCAAGGGAGGTCTATATAGGTATAAATATATATATAAGTACCGTACATGTACATAGTATATATTAACCTTTTTTAATAATGTGCCATACTGTGTGGGACATTGCCACATACACCAGTAATATAGACAGAGGTGTTTCATCTCGCTAGTCTTCTTCATGTTTCAAAAATAAGCCCAATTTGTATGGCTATTGAGGAAAAGTGAAAAATGCTTTATTAAACTAACATAAAAACCCTAAAGAGTATAAGCACATGACTCCCCTATTGTAGAATATATATTTGCCATTTCTTAATATTAGCTCCTTCTATACCAGTATACCGTATAAATCATCTAAAGCCTTGTACCGAGTGAGTGAAGGCGTGAAAAGGGCTCTTAATTAATAGAGGTTTCTTTTGTGTAATGCAGTCAGATTGAATAATAAAAAATGCTGACAAATGTGCATACTTCAGCTTCCTATTTGAAAAATTTTCCGCAAATATATTATTACTACTATGCACAAATATGACAAGCAATAAAGGTAACAAATAATGTAAAATACCATTCTCTAGAAACAGAAAAAATTTATAGGCCTATATCAAAAGTCAGTCAATTTCTGTACACTTACATTTTTAATAAAATTGCCAAAAATAATTTCTGCAGGTCCGTAGATATCAGCCATGTCAAAAGTGGTATATCCTGCTTCGCAGTATTTATGCATTGCGTTCACTGAAAAAAAATGAGAGTACCAGACAATGAATCTTGGTATACAAAATCTTTGAGCTAATTATATAATTTATAACTTCTTAATCATATTTAAATGAGTGATAAGGTGACAAAAAAAAACTAAAACTTTTAAGCTGTGTCCCCTTTGTGAAATTTGTCTCGTGCCTTAAGTCAGAAACAACTAGCTAACAATAAGATACAAATAACAGACTGTAAGGCGCAAGTATGTTTAATTTAAATACACATTGAAAATATGTGGATGGAATCACAATCTCTGAACAATGAAGAAATGCAAATACGACAGGTAAGATCAAATCTAACAAATATTTTTTATTTTAATTATCTTCACGTCCCCTCAAAAAATCATCTACGCCCCCCCCCCCCGAACCTCTGAATTAGTCAGTTTATATTATTCCGATAACTATAGCTTCAAAATTCAATCACACTTTCACAAATGTTATTCTGTAATTTTGGTCTGACGAAATAGACTTCCTATTGAATGCATAAAACTCTCAAAAAGCAGAAGAAAAAATAACTAAAATAACAGAAAAAACTTACCAGCCTTATTTGGATCAATGTCTCCATGTGCACCGGAAACTTGCCACATTCCATTAATGAGTCTTGAAATAACTAATCCATTCTTAAGCCTGACTTGTGGCATAGGAGGTAATTTACGAATAATAGGTGGACTGGCATCCATTGTTAATAGAGAATAATTCTATTTTAACTAGGATAATTTGTTCTGAAAAAATACACAAATGTGGTCAACTAAAATATACACGAATCAGAACAGTGTTGAAAATATAAATCATAAATGTTAGAACATAAAATTATAAGTGAGTGGGACACCGACAATTAATAGAACTCTTCGATAAGATTATTGACTCAAAATTGGATAATTTATTATAAAAATTTTCAACCCAAAACGACAAAAACGGCAAACGGTGTACACTGTTTCAAATTCTGAATAGATATCATCTTAAATATAGCACCTTTTATTTTGTAATATTTCCAATAGCTTTCAACGTTCAACATTCGCTGTTTTAGCCTTCCAAGCTAAAATGGGTGTTTTGTACACTTTCAAATATTCCAAAGCAAATATGCTTATACATAAATAGATGAATTTAAAACAAATTTGACATAATGGAACAGTTTCAGAAGTTCGTCATTGGAAATTATAGAAAACTGTGAAGCGAAAAAATAAAACAGTGGAGAGGACGAATTTTTAAAAGCAGATGTGCTAAAATAATGAAATGACTTCAATAAAAATTACGGAATTTGAGATATTAAGGACACATAGACATTGCGGGTCCTATCTACAATTTGTTACCAATGCAGAAAAATAAAAACAGTGTGTTTATGTTATTTGAATGTACAAGAATATGAAACAGTCAATTGTATGGAACTTTTTGAAATTATAAGAATGTAGTTCTATCCGTTTTGCAGCATACAGTACAAAATAAACCCCTTCAACATAAAAAAATTAAAATTGTACAATTATTTATTATAATACAACATCAATAATGTATAAATAATTATCCAAGACTTGGGCATTCTGGGCTCAAGAAATTTCTTGGCATCACCATTCCTGCTTGCTTTTCGACGTCATCTTTGAGATGAGCAAGAACAGAATCTATTTGAGCTTGCGAAATTTCGCGGCTGAGACTTGCAAGGTACTTAAAGAGAGTGGTGAAACTATCGAATGAAATTCTGCAGGCGCCACCATCAGGATCATCTGTCAAGATTTGACATACGATTCTCATAGCTTGGGTTACGCTTTTTCCTCCAAGATGGCTGCATGCAACTGCGAAGAATTTCAAGAATTCCATCTCTTCAACGAAATTTCCAGCACTCATTATCTCTTGTAGTTGTTCTTTAGGAAGGCCGAGTTCTTTCCACTTTTGTTCCAGGAGTTCAGACCCGATCATGTCCTTTTCGTGGAGTTGTTGATATAATATGTCGAGTAGGCCAATTGTTAATCCAGTCGCGCCTGGCTCCAAACGTCGTTTCACAGGGAGTGCTTCTCCTCTGGAAAGAGCAGAAAAGTATGCTGCCGACCATGAAAGTACGTCGGGAGGTTGGGTTCTGATTGCGGCTTTAGTAAATTGCTTTAAAATATCCGGTAGCTCAGGTGGAACATTAATTTGCTCAGCACAATACATATTTTCTGGAGGAGGCATCTTAATTCTAATTCACAATACAATATATTTTACTTATATACAAGTTTTCAGCTGTGAAGTTTAAAAACCAAATTCTTATTTCTGTAATTCGCAAAGAACCAGGCTCTAAATTTCAATTTTTACTACCTTGAGCAATTTAAAAACTGGCACCTAAATAAATCAAGACTACTTTGGCATTATATCACTGCATTCAAAATTCTAATCTGTAAATACCTAGCCAACTTCTAGTAAACGGAAGACAGGGCAACCATGTTTAAACATTACTCATGCTGTACTGAATTCTAAATGCCAGAGAACTACTACATTATCTGACAAGCGTTATATACTAAAGTTCCGGTTGAAACATTAACCCCAGAGCCCAGACTACCACAATGTAAATATTTTATGAGGGTTGTGAGGCTGATGGTTATGTCGGCGTTTTAAAACAGGGTTACGAGAAATCGGCCTTGGTTACGAGGCCGAGTAACCTTAAAAGAATAATTCAATAATCCCTTACTGCGCTAATATTTCTGAATTTAGACAAGGTCATTTTATAATAATACGTAAAGCGATATAACAAGCTAAACGAAAAAGTGACGCCGACCCCACCGTCAAGAAAAGACGAGCTTCGCGCACAGGCAAGTCCCGCGAGTTATCAGGGTGACCATGACAACCGTTGAATTGGTGTCTGCGGGTCGAATAAAAACGATATAATTTGGGAACACTCGTATCAAATCTATTGCACAGTTTCTGGACGTTCATTTTATTTAAACGGATATCTTCTGAATGAAATTATATGTAAAATACAATCGCTTCCGGCATTGACGACTTCACGCGGATGCGCACACCAAACCTGTCTTTCGAGAGACTAATGAAATTCTTTCTACACGCTACAGCTATGCTTATCGAGACACGTTTGCCGTGTACGACGGTTTTAAACGGACTTTGACCTCATTTACACACAAGTGCACTTGTTTCTATTTTCGTCGCTCGTATGGAATGACTGAATAAACGCCGTCGATGGCTCATGGCTCAGCACTGAGCAGGTACTGAGTAACTATGTGTTTAAAATACAACGTCGTTGTATGACGGCTGACAGATCGATAGGTAATTTTTTTTTCTTTTTGAACGCAGCGGTACAAAACAACAACGACATACAATGTATGTTTATTTGCCTCAAATTTGTAAGAGTATCTGCACAATAATTACACAGTATAACAAAACAGACACACGTAGCGAAATTGGGAATGTTGTTAAAACTTCAAATGAGGTTTGCGCTTAAGATATTCTCACAGAACGCTACTGACCGACATACCATTTTAAAATCATAATTAAACATATTTTTTTAATGAAGTACTTGAATTTGAAAATCCTATCTATTAGGCTCACAACCAACTTAAAAGTAGTATGAAATGTCTGTTATTAATACTACATACCTGTTGCATTTAAGCGCTCTGGAGAACGTTCGAAATATTATATTAGCTCTTCTTTAGCAATCAATATACATAGGCAAGCATCGGGGTTGAAATAGCTTTGTACTTAACGAGAAATCGCGCAAATTCGTGATATTCACAGTCGCACACAGGCTCGTGTTCCCCCATTTTATTATCCGCACGAGAAATAATCCAAAAAAAGCTTGCGTCTGGTAACAATTTCTGCGGCGATGTCCTTGATTCGCTATCAGTAGCGTTCGTTAATACCACCGCCAAACGGTATTGCTCCTAAAGATCCCCGCGAACTGCCAAAGCACTGAGTTAATCAGTATGCATAGTTTTTTTTAAATCGAAATGGAATGACCCATTCCATTCCATGGCAACAATCCCCGTTAACTAGGGTGACCATATTTCCAAATCCTAAAAGGAGGACACATCGTTTGGTAGAACCATCGATATCTTAACATTAGTAGAACCTTATTTCACATGTGCCTGAGATTATACATCTACTAAATTCTCTAGGACTAAATATAGAGGTGACGAAAATGAAATAATGCATTTTTGCCTTTATTGAAAAAACATCTACAGAAGAATCAATTTATTTGTCCTTAGATCATGAGTATTTGGCTTTTCCTTTAATCTTTGTCAACATTGCCGCGTAATTTTTTGCAATATCGTAAAAATGGCTTGAAGTCTACGCAATTCAGATTTGGGATTGTATGAATATTTGTTTCTTTCTTCAATCGTAAATTTAACAGCATTAAGACAAGCTTTGATTTTGATAATGAAAGCCCCTGAATGATCACTATCCCTTATTTGTTCATTAAACACAGCAAGAAACGACTGCAAATGTTCAACGTGCAACTGTAAGCTGAGCTTGTCTTCATTCGCCAGTAGCAAGTACCGTAGCGTAGCCGCAAGTAATGCACTCCATTTCGCTATCAGTTCGACCTTTTCTAAATCATGGATACTCTTGCTTTGGTTCCTGGGTAAAAAAGGCTTTTACTGAAGTTACTGATGTAATTTATTGCCGAAATCGAAATTTTACCATTGCAAAATATAAGGTGAAATGACGTAAAACATAATTGCAGAACAATCCACTTTTTACGTCATAAACGAGTATGTATAACAATTAGCGTATGCATTTAATCTAGACTCCTAGTAGAGTAACCCCGTATGATATGATATCACAACGCAATTTATTGCTTATCGTATGTCTAATGATAATTACAAGTCTCTACTTGGTTTAAAATTTTCTTAACACATAGAAAACGGTAGATTATATCATAACAGAATTTTAGATATTTAATCCCTTGAAAAAGGAGGACATTTTGACGTTTCAGAGCGTCCTCGGAGGACATAAATTTTTTAACGAAAAAGTAGGACAAATCCTCCAAAAGGAGGATGTATGGTCACCCTACCGTTAACTGCAAAGACACCGAGTCAATCAGTATGCATAGTTTTTTTTTTTAAATCGAAATGAAATGGCAACGATCCCCAAGCATAGTTTTTTTTAAATCACAATGGAATGGAAATGGAATTTCAGGGTAAATGAAATAGCGAAAAAACAAATCATCTCGAAATGACACCTCTGAAAGGATGAATCCTAACTATAATAATGCCTCGTTGTATATGACGTAAACAAAGATATATTTAAAAGGTAGACAACACCAATAATGACTAAAAAGTAATCTGCATAGTGCATAAGCAATTGTAAAAGACATATAAAAAAATGAAAAATAGGAAGAACTTTAATGTATATACAAAAAATGTTTGATCAGTTACAACAATGTTTTCGTAGTTCAGATTTTCTAATTTGTGAACCACATTCCTCACGACTGGTATGAGAATCCCAATAGTCCATCCAGAGTCAAACGAGTTTACTCCGCCTCAACACCCCCGTACAGTTCCTATAACAGTAGAAATTAATATCGCCAGCGTTTCCGCGGCACCATATGGTTCAGTCAGCGCAGTGCAGAGGTCCCTCAAATTACATCCAAATCCTAGCGTCTGTATTATCATTTTATATTGTTCAAATATAGGCTAATCAAATACCGGACCTCCTGAAGTATGCGCACCAAGATGGCGCAGGTTGGGGTTCAGGTTATGCGACATCTTGGTGCGCATACTTCAGGAGTACCCACATACCTGTTTGGCTTGCCAAATCTTTCAGATTGAAGATAATTTTGTTTTGTCAGCATAGATTTGTTTAAATAAATATTTATGTTTAATTCGGGAAGTAAAAATAAATTTGAATATTGCAACGGTTCTTCGAGTCTAACGGGTGTTTCTTTGGGATTCCGATAAAAAGGTTGAAAACCACTGGCACTGTTTGTTGCACTTGAATTACATAAGATCCCAGTATATTTCATACAGCTTCTTCGGCTATGTCGCCATCAGGAGTAGCCTGTTCGGCTTCTTGGTTATTGTTTTTACAAAGCGGCAGGCACGGAAGAAATCTTTCTCTCCAGTCGGCAAAACAAAATAGAATGCATGATATGTTTACCAATGCACCAAAAGAATGAAATGATAGATTCGCTCCGATTACAATGACAACTACAAGTATATCTGATAGCAAGGATACAATCGTCGCTGCGATTGCTCTTTTCATAAGGTGTCTGAGATCATCGGAGAATCTTTCATTTTGTCGAAGATATCTTAATCTACGTTTATGTCTAATTAACGGGATTAAAAATAAAACAAGCAATGCTATTTGTATTTCAAGTTGAGCTCCCAGTATCACTGAAAAAGCCGACAGCATGACTTCAGCAGAGAATAGAAGTCGGAGGGATATTGCTAATACGGTTGTACCAATGCGGAATACAACTATAAAACATCCTTGAAAATATCTGAACCTTCTTAAATGCTTGGATGAGAGGCGTTTCACCGTGGGTTCCTTGTAAAACAATGTTTGTCGAAGCCATAATACCATGTCGAGCATCGTTGCAACTATCGTGAACAGTAGGATAGAAACGTTTGCTAATGTTTTGCAGTTAGACTCCACAATAGGATCAGTAATAAAACTACATCCGACCACGCTAATTTCCATGTTATCGGGCACAACGGCCAGCTTGTAGGCAATCAAGGCACAAGAACAGACAGCCGCGGCAACTCCAAATACCCCAGCGATGATAAGAGTTGCATTCATACTAAAGCGCAGATTTGCTGGTTTGAAAACCTCTTTCAAGCTTCCACTCCATGTTTTATAAATGCCTTTCCTCACGAAGACCACGATTTGACAGACCGTGATATGAAACACCAGTACGACAATCACAGAACTCATGTAGATATTGGAAATTAGCAAATTTAAATTATTAATATATTCTGACATCACGGTTGCCTTGTTATTACTAAAAATCTCAACAAATACCTTGAGCTATTTTTTAGCTGAAACATCAAAATTTATATTGTTATATTTGTATCTGGCCCTCCTGTATTGAAGGTTGCATACCCCTGGTCTACCCAACTTATTACACCCTAGAGGAACTTTGAGGAACTCCATCAAATACTCTGTTGATTTAAAAATTACCGATTTCATTCTGGAATCATGGGATATCCGTCTTTGGCCTAAAATAACTGGTGCTCCAAGAAGTATTGTCGCACAACCTGATAACCCTAACCTGGTACACATATGTTCAGGTTGTGTGCACATACCATCTTGGTGCACATACTTCGGGAGCACCAAATAACTACCGGTAACAGAGGATCCATCGACAAATGATCGAGTTCATGCTGGAATAAATCGCGTAATACATTGTTTTGATTTTTGTTATTGAGATGAGCATCAAACCAGGAACTGCTGTAAATTCTTTTGGACGGAAGCGAACATCGTGACATATCGGGTTACTGATCTGTATAATTACATTTGTCAGTGGAAACACTGCAAAAACAAAATGGAATTGGAATCCATTTGAACATTAGTCAAACCATCAATCACGGAAGTGTGAGTATAGTTCATACGCTGTAATCAGTATAGAACAGGAATTTCATATTTATGCCTGGAAGGGGGAAGCCACAATCGACCAGCGACCTTGTACAAGTAAGCAGATATGAAGTTGGATTTTTGTAGATGACACTTATTCGCGCCTTCCGCTTCGAAAAAGGCCCCGTACAGGCAGCCACTGATAACTCACTATAACTACGGAGCGACTTTTATTTGGAAGAACATGAATTTATTCCCGGTTCGGTATTGCCTATCCAATTTATTACATGCTCTAATCCCTGCAATCTTCGATATAAACGTAACCGCGTTAACCGCGTCATACAAGGAACTAATGTAAAATCTGTTGCAGTATGCTGTGGACGGAAGCGTAGATTGCGAGAGTTCGGGTTACTAATCTATATAATTACATTTGTCAGTGGAAACGCTGCAAAATAAATGAATTGGAATCAATTTGAACATGTGTCAAGCCATCAAATCACGGAAGTTTCAGTATAGTTGTTACGCTGTGATTTGGGTTTCACGAGAATTGCATACGCATGTCTGGGGAAGCAGAAGCTTAATTATATGGCGCATCACGACCTCTCGTTAGGTTTAGGTTACTTGCTCATGTTCAAGTATGAGAATTTTTGACCCGTTGTTTGTTTCGGATGCATGGACTTGGAGGCGGAAGACGCCGTTACCTGCCATCGACCCACATCATCAGGATGACGAAGAACTAAAGGTTCGAAACAAAAAAAATCCGATACTCCCTTGTGTACCTGGTTAGGGTTAGGCCATAATTTTATTTCGATTTTTCTTATTGTAGTTCTAATACGAGTTTGGGGACAGTTACGAGTGTGTTAGCCAAGTGAATATACCCCTGTCCACAGCCTTCCGTCCCTTTACACAACATGATGTGAAATAGGCGAACAAAATTAGTTACCTCCATATTGGTACACATACTTCTGGAGCGCCAAAATTTCAGCCTTAGTGATGATTTTTTTTGCTCACAGTAAATGCCATGTAAATACAACCAAGAATGAAATAATCGCTGTTTAAGAATTTTGGTTTAAATTCACGTATACACAACCTTACTCACGGTGTAATAAAATGAGTTGGCAATACAAAACTGCCACAATCACGCCAACGACCAACTGGAAACTGCCAAAATGAGAGTTAGAGCTTGTTAAAGAAAGGTTGTCCGAATATCTACATATTTGGGAAATAGAGCTAGTGTTGAATATTGGGGCTTTGTCCGCCAGATATTCTGAAACAAAATTGCTAAATTCTGAATGAAAAAATAAACAAGTATCAGTTTTATAAAATTTTGAAACGATTTCATTTCTGGAACAAGCCTCTTAAATTTAATTTATTTCGAGTCTCCTAGGTTCCAGCCTACCTTTGTAATGGTGAATCCGACACAGATTTGTATGGAGAAACCGGAGCTCCTGTAGTATTTGTACCAAGATGGCGCACAACCTGCTAACCCTAACCTAGTACACATACTATTTTCAGGTTGTGCGCCATCTTGTTACAAATACTACGGGAACACCGAGAAATCGTTGTGAGAACACGCCACAACATCACAATTTTGGAACCTAAAAGCATATCTCGTATAACTAAGGCTTTCATATTCTTGAGATAAAGCAATAGACATTGCGTTGTTGTATAATTAGCTGCATTATCCCAAATTTTCATACAAATTAAATTCAAAATCTCTCAAAAATATAAATGGTAGAATCTTCATAGTTAGCCCGCAAGAGAGAAAAATTAATAGGATTTACATATCTATCCCGGGGTAGGGGAAAGCCGATAAGGCGGCCTCTCGTCCGGTTACCAGTCCATGTCGGGTATGGGATTAATTAGCCAGTTAGTTGTTTACGGAAGCATGGACTTGAGGGTGGAGGAAGCCTAACCGACCAGCGGATATGTGAACCACCCTACGGCGGCGAGGAGTCCAGCAATCCTCTCGCACATAGCTATCCCCTCCCTGCATGAAATTGAAACCTGCGAAACCACGTAGGATAATCATAGGTGCGGTGGCGAGCGTATTTCTAACACTTTCCACGATGTGCCACACCGTCGAGCCAAATGATACGGTATCTAACCCTAAGTTATGTATGGTTAAAGCAAAAGAAGTAAAAAGACGTTTCAGATGTATGGCAGTAGACGACGTATGAATATGTTACCAACACGATTAAATTGTGAAACCTGTTGCGTTTTCAACCAAATCTAATTTGGGTTGGCCCCTGACAAATAGTAACAGATGATAGATGTATTGAGGTGACTACGTCGGTGTTTTGATGTCATTGGTCGAACGAACGTAACAATACATATTTTGAATCGATACATATGAAATCTAAAATCTTTCTCGAAACTCATCACATTAACAAAGTAAAGAACTCTATGAACGATAAAGAAGCTACCTTGTTTTTTTTATACATATAAATAAAAACATCACTTTTTATACACACGATAACATATAAATACAATTGCACTTAAAAAAATTGTTCCCGCTTGTGTATAAGTCATTGTTTAGATAGCCGCCATATTTGTTTGAACTTGCGCTGATTCACACAGGTTTATTATCATATTTGTGCGGTTTTCAGTTTTGTTTAGATTTCATGACGTGATAAAATTTTTCATTTTCTATCTTTTCTCTTCATATATATTCAATATTGAGTGCTCCCGAAGCCTGTGCACCAAGATGGCGCACAACCTGAACATAGTATGTGTACCAGGTTAGGGTATCAGGTTGTGTACCATCCTGGTGCACATACTTCTGGAGCGCCCAATATTGTGCTTGCCATGAGAAATTCGAAACGTCGGCAAAGGTTTTGCTAACACCGATTGTGCTTCATTTATCATCCATATGAATATACATGATGTCAATATTTTGAATATTTGAACTACGTTATTGATAATTTACGACCAATTAGCAGAGCCTTCGTGAAAGCATGGTGTCAGGGTAATGTCACAAATTTTTATGCTATTCATCAGAATTGTAATGGCCGTAAATGACTTTTTCAACATTCAGAAAATTCATGTTAAATTTCTGTTTTGTTTTGAAATGTTGAGAAAGCCAAAATCGGATAAGTGAAAGTATAAGTTTATTTCGACACAATAATCAGCATAATAGACGATATAAAGTAATTGATAAAAACAAAACAAATAAAAATGATTATAGAATTGATAGAGCAAACAAAACCCCAAGGTTTGGTTTGAACTCCAAGGTAAGGTTTGAAACGTACAGATTTTAAATGGTGAGGTATTGATCTATCGAGTCTGTGCATCTGAAACAGACAGAAACAACTCTCCCTTACTCAATACTCATCCCGCGCCCGATATTGACGTCTTATCAGTTTTTGGACCAGAAAACCAGGGGATCAAAATTGATAATAACCCGGGGGATCTCCCTCGGGCGGTACCACGGCTCATGAATATGTCGGCGGATGAATACTTCAGTATTAAGATTTATATCTTCGAATATTTCATGGTTTTACATTTAGAAACCTTGTCATTTCAGAATACTGTAAATAAGCCGTACGACCTACCGTTCAATTGTTTAAAATCCACGCAGAAAACCCATGATGTCACTTTAGTTTGTGCCCTATGGCCTATTTCCGTTTGCGGAGCAGATCGAATAGACGATTGAAATCAATCGCTAATTTGTCATCACAAAACACGTTCAAGTAAAACTGATGCAATGAAAGAATAGATAGTACTAATTGTGTTATTTGTGTGACACAGAGTAAAACTTGGAATATGTAACTATCTCGGAATAATTACTAATAAGAATGCGAGGAAAGAAGAACAAAAACACACAAAATTATAGAAAAGGCAAATTCAATTTGGAGACTCATGCACTCATATACTCATTGGAGTCTAATGAAGGTTACCAACAAAATATTATAACGTTATCTATATAGGGTCCGCAATGAAAAGAAAAAAAATAGTGAACATATAGATTGAGGGCAATAAACTGGGAATTGGGAACAGCACATAAGTTTATTTCGACTCCATAATTAGCATAATAAACGATAAAATAATTGATAAAAAATGAATAAAACTGGCAGACTGGGAGGGCAAACAAAACCTCAAGTAAGGTTTTCAGCGTAGATCAGTATAGTACACATATTTTTTTATTAGTGACAACAAATAAACGATAAACTGACAGTTCTACAAGCTGACAAGGGCAATTCTTCTGCTAGTTTTGCAAAATTAGATTTTCATGCAATTATGCTCGAATCAAGGTCGCACTATCATCTGAAAGGGGACAGAATTTTTGAATTGTATTAGGCTTGTATTAGTAGTATCTGCCGCTGACATGAGTAAACTACAACTCGCAGGCCTAATTCGACCCATTGGGCAACTTAATCTGGCCCGCCCTTCATTGCCACAACCAAACTAAATCTAATTTTGATGTTTTAGCCAGAAATAGCTCAAGAAATTTGTTGATATTGCGATTAAATTTAGTTTTGGCACGAAGCTTACTGTTTTCCACTTTTGCTTTGTAACACTGTAAATATTGTTTATAAAAAGTAACTTTTACATCACACTCACATGGCCCGCCACTCAAAATGAGCAAAATTTTTGGCCACAGTTTCAAAAACCCCACCCACCTTTGATCTACTGTATATACATCAGTTTTTTTCGCGACCCTGGCGTAAGATGTGAAATGACAACAATGTCTTTCCCTTCTTATTTTCTCCTTTACTTAGAATAAATATGACAATTATTCTCATATGAAATTCTTTTTAGAGTAGATATAGGTAGAAATAATATAATTTTCAGAAAATTACACCTTTTGATGCTGTGATCGCATTCCATCATGGATTCGTAAGTATAGATTGACTTTTATTGCTTATTACAATATTTGGTACTCCCCGAAGTATGTGAACCAAGATGGCGGACACCGGAACGTAGTATGTGTACAAGGTTAGGCCATAATTTAAGGTACAAATACCACGGGAGTCACTTGGCTAGTCCCCGGACTCGTAATAGAACTAAAATAAGGAGAATGGGAATAAAATTATGGCCTAACGTTAGCCTGGTACACATACTACGTTCTGGTGTCTGCCATCTTGGTTCACATACTTTGGGAGTACCCAATATATTTATAAACCATTTCTAGTAATAGATTATGTATATGTATTCCAGCAACATTGCAATTACCATAATTGTCTGAACTGATTTTTTCTCTGTCTTCTCATCGCTGTTTATGTCTCATCTAGAATTTCATGTTGTTCAAATGTTGAGGGCAGAATATGGAATCTTGTGGTCAAAATGGGATTAATTTAACCTTAACTTTTAAACTTAAATCTGAACAATAAATAATAACAATAAACCCATTTTATATTTTCATTACGTACAATAATCTGTACAGGCTGCCACAGAAATACAAAAAAAGTACTATTTTTGAGTATTTCATTTTAGAGTTAATTTTTATTATTTTAATAATTTTTACACCTTCCAAATAATGGAAGTTGTTGAACGCTCAATGTTATAAGGTTTTTCCCACCATTTAGTTTTAAGAATTATTTTTAAAATTTAATTTGTTTGGCCGGAGGATCAACTTAGTGATTTTCAAGTCAATTTTTAGATAGTGTATAGTTAACTACAAACCATTATCTGTTTTGTTTGTTAATATAGCCCAGGGGTTCACGAACCCCCAGGGGTTCACGAAAAGATTTCTAGGGGTACTTGGACGGCAGTCGAGTTTTTGTGTGTTGCTGTTTTTTAATATCTTTTATTACTACCAGAGGAAAATGCGTGTTGATTGAAACTAGATGCCAATTGAAACGTAGTTTTCCCTGATGTTGCGTTTTGTGATTATGACGCAACAATGTGAAATTCACGGCTTTGCAGGCAAACTGTGAAATCTCAAAAGTGCTGCGAGAATTGGAGAAAGTGATTATGCTAATTAAAACTTTGGAGAGATTTTAAGAATTCATTAGTTAGGCCAGGGGTCTCCAACTCAAATATGTCGCGGGCCACTTTTTGAAATTTTTTGACAACGCGTGCCGCAAACTAACAAATTATATACAAAATTGTTATAAGAAATTAACAAAGTAAATCTGAATATATTTGTTGAAATTACCCTTGAATCTTACACCAAGCGAGACATGAAACATATTCGTTTACATGTGTTGGTTATTTGGCAGCGTTTTGTAGCGGTGAGAGACTCGATGTTTGTCCTTATTTTGCGTTGGTTTGCTGGTCTTTAGACAGCATACAAACTCTTGTCCGTTGGTCGTGTCAGAAAGGCTGATTCGTTAACTCTCATTGTTAAAAATCCATTTCCCAAGCCTTCAACATACACTCTTTAATAAAGCTTCCCTCAACGAAAGGACGCGACGATTTCGCAATCATCTCTCTTATGGCAAAGCTTGCTTTCATTGAATCTTCACAAGTTTTGTTTATGTCTGAGAAAAATTTCTCTGTTTCATCAGTGAAAATATTATTTGCGATACCTTTTCGTGACGAATTGTTTCAGTATAAACATGGTATTTACCCCTGTGTAATGATCCATACGTTTATAAAAATCTAGTTTTGCGTTAACTGCACATATGATTCATAATCAACTAATGATTCACAAATGTACACTTCCAAGATCTGACCGAAACTTGTTTATATAATACCAGATAATAATAAAAACGCGAAATGAAATGATTGAATTTACAATTTAATTATTACTGTAGCATAAAATATCAATGTGGTAAAGTGGAATAACGGGGGGAATTTTTGTTTCACTTTAATAGTTTGTTGTACCAGACCCTTGATGTTAAATAACACAATAAAACTCATAGTTGACATCATACTATTTTAGTTTTTTTCTGGAAAAATTTCAACCACGACACGGGCCGCAAAAATGCTTTGCGGGCCCCTTTGCGGCCCGCGGGCCACGTGTTGAAGACCCCTGAATTAGGCGGAAGACAAGGGCAATAATATCATCACGAAAATTTAATTTAGTTACACCTGGTCAATAAATTGTTGTTTCAACAAATCGTTATTCAATATATCACAACTTTGCTCCGCGTCTGATTACCGGGGGTTTGCATTGATTGTTTCGTGACTCGGGTGGTATTTGGCAGAAAAAAGGTTGAGAACCCCTTATATTGATAAATGATATATCTCATCAGTAAACTGTTGAAACTTCAATTTTCCCACTTCAGGTGGTGACATTTTTCATGTGGCATTCATACACTTTCATTCTGTACAATAAACTGTACAAGCAGTCACTGAAACAAAAAAAAGTATTATATTTTAGTATTTCATACTGAGTTGTTTTTAATATTTTAAAACTTATTACATATTTTATCCTTGCAGATCACTTAAAAAGCTAATAAGGAAAATGCTTGAACGCAAAAGGTTATAAGATTTTTCCAGTTTTGCTTATGAATTGGGTTTGGGCATTGGATCAACATATGGATTTTGTTTCAATTTTTCAGATGGTGTATAGTAAACTACAATACATTATTGGGCTCCTTGATTGATATTGATCTCCCTGCGCTAGACACATTGCTTACTTCCCGTTGTGACACTTATTAGGCGTTTTCACACCTTATACAAGGCTCTGTATAAGAATCCAATTAAACATAAGAAGTTTTTATTTTTTAATATGTTTATCATAACTGTGTTTGGGCCATGTTCAATTGATAGAGAAACATAAATTTCTGGTAACTATATTTTAGTAAGCATATTTACTTCAGAACAGTTCTCTTTATTGCTATGTATGATTTCAGATTTTGCATCCTTTTATGATGTTGTTGTTTCATACAAGGCAAGCTTCAAACAACAAAAATAAACTCTATCATTAAATTAGTGAAATTTTCTACTCTTTGTGGTTACACTTATTTTTGAGGCATTTTCACACCCTGTACAAGCAGCTACTCAAACATAAATTGACTATTACTCGACTGTTAAATTGCTATTTTTAAAAAAAATATGTAATAAATATGATTTGTCAATCCATACCGAATTTATTGCTTTCTGTAGGGAATGGGCATTATACACAAACTTGAAGTTCATGCGTAATCTAACCTGAATTATTATAAAAAAAAATCATTTTGTAAAAGTATTTAAAAAATTTATGTGTCCTGTTTTCTTGGTCACCCTGTGCATGTTATACATATTACTAATCTATGAACTATTTATCTTTTTTCCACTGAAAAATGTTCTTACAGAAGGAAATATGAAGATTGGGATATTTCTTCTGTAAGTTATTATTTTATGTTGCTCATAACTTGCATAGTAGGCTATAGTATTTTTTGTGGATGTTTAGGTATCACTGTCATTTTTAATTTATTTCTGAACTAGGAATCTAGGTTTTATTGGGATTTCAAGATTTTATATTTTATTTACATATCACTGATTTTACAACAGGGCCTGAGTTATTAAGTTTTTCCCTATTTCACGCCTTTTGCTCAGAACAAGAACCTGTACAAGCAGCTATTGGTATGCAATGAGCTATTTAGGATAGGATGGGATTTACTCATTTATCCCAGGGAGAGGAAAGCTGATATGACCGCTCAACCATATGGCGAACCACGGCCTTTTGTCCGGTTACCATTCCATATCGGGTATGGGATTAGTTAGTTAATTGTTTTCGGAAGCACAGACTTGAGGATGGTGGTGGAGTCCAGCAATCCTTCCTCACTTTATTGGAAGGAATTTCATTCCGGCCATAAGTATGAGGCTTGGGATGTGTTATCACTGTACCAAAGTAAACTGGTAACTTCCTTGAGTTATGGATTATCTTAAGCCGGTTTATCAATCAAAGCTAAATATTTGAGAATGACATTTTGTCTTGAAAAAAATATTTTAATAGGTTTTCTGAGAGCACTAGTGTTTACTTGAAAGTTTATATATTTCAATTGCCTGACATTTTAAGATTTTTTGACATTTAATTAACTAATCAACTGGCAATTAATTGGTGCATGCCAGTATAAAGATTACAAACATGCCTTTGCAGGGGGGAGTATTTCCAGCTAGCCATTTTGACATATCCTATGCTTGTCCATCTATGTCAAGCCTACGTTCGCGAAAAAATTCTTATAAAAAGACGACTATCAATGAATCGCCGTTAAAATTATCGCAAGCTGGTTTTTATCGACCGGTGGATTCTGAAGTCAGGAAAAGAGGAGGTTGTATTGTTTGTATAAAATAGACATAGTGAATCTTTTTTAAAATCTCTACCTTGAAAATATCTAAGACAAGTCAAATACTCAGATGAATTTGAAATAAATTATGTATTCAGTATTGCAAATTCATTATGCCAGGAATGATTTATAAAATTCAATACCACATCAGACATTTGACTACAAAACACAGGCAGACTTAAGGATACTCCCGAAGTATGTAAACCAAGATGGCGGACACCGGAACGTAGTATGTGTACCAGGTTAGGGTCAGGCCATAATTTCAGGTGCAAATACTATGGGAGTCACTTCGCTAGTCTCCGAACTCGTAATAGAACTAAAATTGGAATAAAATTATGGCCTAACCTTAACCTCGTACAAGGAGTAAATATTTGTGTATGTGTGAAAATCTTTACTATTTCTATTAAATTATTTACACAGGAGGGAAGGACTATGTTGAATGCTTCTGTTGCGGAGGAGGCTTGCAGTATTGGAATTCTCGTTATGACCCGTGGATTGAACATGCAAAGTATTTTCCCACTTGCAAATTTTTGCTGAGAGAGAAAGGACATAAGTTTGTTATGAAGATTTTATGTCAATATCCTACATTTTCGGGTCCTCTTGGTCTGCAATCACATTTTATGGTAAGCTGTACTAGATTTTTTTGAAGTTCTCATTTTGAGGGTGTTATGGTCGAATTAACCAGGGCTGGGGAACTTGGAGCCGTGATGCTGTGACATTTTGTTGAAGCTGTAATCAAGCTTACCATAATAAATAATAAATAGAGCATGGCTACCAAAAATTTTAGTGTCTTTTGACCATCTATTATTTTTTCCTGTGTATTTATTTTTTAAAAATGCTTACTCATGTCTTTCACTCTGAAGAAGGTATTTTACAAGTTCACACTGATATCTCACAATATGTTAGGGGCGCTCCAGAAGTGTGTGTATCAGGAGTATGTGTATCAGGTTAGGGTTAGACCATAATTTCAGGTATAAATATTACAGGAGTCACTTGGCTAGTCCCCGAACTCGTAATAGAACTAAAATAAGGAAAATTGGAATAAAATTATGGCCCAACTCTAACCTGGTACACATACTACCTTCCTGTGTCATCTTGGTTCGCATATTGCAAGAGTACCTATTATTGCGAAACTGCGTTCAGGCTGATGTTTCATGGTGGTGGTCAGTGTTAACTCTAAGCGAATTATGAGTGCGAAAGTGCTTCGCAGTCGAAAAAAAAAGTGCGAAAGTGCTTTTGCCGATTTTAACAAGTTAAGTGCCCTAGACTTTCATATAACCCATTTAAAACGGCATAGATACTCGAAAAAGCACACCTCCGGTTAATAATATGAATTAAAGAGAAGCCTTTCCGTTAACTGAGTTCCCTTTAATAGAATTCATGTTTAATTAAAACAAGCGAATTCATCGGCAACGAAAGGACATCTGCTAACACCTGCTGCGGACAAAACTTTCATGCAATGTATCACCATGTCAGTTGCTTACTCGCGTGAACAGCAAAGGCTTTCACATTTGTGTTACTCCTTCCATCTAACAGACAACGATTGATACATGCAGGCTGGAAACCATATTAGTTACAGGGTGGATCATTTGTACAAATCCTGTGCAAAATAAATCCGCGATATTCAATCGTTCATATGCACTAATCTCACATTAATAGTAATTGCTACCCAAGTTTGTAAAGTTTAGAAACCAACAAACAGAAAATAACTTATCCTAAAACACAATTAAAATACAGTTGGCAATAAATTGCGCCAAGACGATGCCATACAGAACAAAAAGATTTGGTCACGAGAGTTACATTAGATGACTGCAAAACGACGTTGCTTTTTAAGCAGAATGTAAAACAATCAAAATAAAAAAAAGGGAGTTACGACGCCCTTAACACATCGTGTGTATTAAACTTCCCTGGTAAGTACTTTGGTAGGTACTATACACCTGTTGGAGTATTTCGGACAATTTCGAATTTAAAATAAATGAAAACCCGACATATAATAAAGACGCAAAAGTAAAATGAACATTTATTGAAAAAGTTATTATTTAAGAAAGACAACATGATCGTACAATTCCGCCAAAACCTCGATGTTCGCAAGTGAGATGATAAATAAATACTTCTCTGTATTCGATCAATTAACTTCAGCGTATCGTTGTTCTGCCAACAAACAGCCGGGTGCAAAATATTTCCGTCCTGTGATATGCTCACAATATTCTCGATATTAATATCATACCCTTGCGTATGTACTTTCTATTAGCTCTTTAGTGATCCCTTCCATCCTTGGCCAAGTCATGTTTCAAATATGTGAACATTTTTATCGACCATACATGGCCGGCGGGATGTTAAAATTGTAAACAAGAGAGAGGTAAAATCAATCGCGAGTTTCGTTATAACGGCTCGTTTACGAATTGTTGCGCCCGTTATCGTCGAAAATGATTACATTTGTTGTATTTTGAGGCATTTAAGCAGTAATAATCAGAGCATGACATCATCAAAATCGTCAAGTGAGATCTTGAAATTGCAAATTCCGTAAATAAAATAGTGAATTACCCTGTAACGAATTCAGCTATAATAACTGTCGTGGTATTGTTTTGTTGAAAATTATTATTAATGTGAGAGCGCCAAAAACATACAGTCCATACCGATGCAACTGCAATTTATATGGCCGTACTTGGTGTGGCGCGTTTATTAATAGTGTAAAATAAATTAAACGAATATCAATTATAACCAAGCATGTCAGCGTGTTTATTTTCTGTGGGCAAGAATCGTAAAATACCATCTTGAGACAAATTCACTTCTATTGCAAAATCTTAATAAAATAAAATATGATTTAAATTAATCGCAAAAATCGCGACTTTGAATTCATCGATATCATTGATAGTCACATGACCACTCTCGTTCGAAGAAACGCACAGCGTAGTATTCCAACATCTGGTTTCAAAGACGCCGGGAGCGTTTTTGCGGGAGAAGCGGAAACCGTGTGCTTGTATAATAATCATATTATAAACAAGAATTTTGCCGTTAATGCAAAAGCTTTATCTCCTATGTCTGCATCTCATAGATTAGAATTCCGGTAAATATCGTTATGATATGCAGAATTGAGTTACAAAAGTACTAGTATGTTACTTATTTGTCAACTTAATACTCACACAAAAATATTTGTCAACTTTGAATTTTTATTCCATTCAAAATCGGAAAAAAGTGCTATTTCTCTTCAAAATCGGAAAAAGGTGCTATTTCGCAGTCCCTGAAAAAAAAAGCGAAAGTGCTTCCCAATTTTCGCAAAAAAGTGCGCTAGTAGTGAACACTGGTGGTGGGTCATACCAAAAAATCGTTATGGTTATGGAGCCAGAGCTAAAGTTGAAATAATAAAGCTTTGCAGTTGAAGCTACTGTTTTAATTCATAATTGATTTCATATTTAAAATATTAATCTGATTGAATATATTATTTTTCAGATTTCTGATATTTCTTCGTCGAGTTTCCCAAATCAATGTGTTCCCAAATCAATGAGTTCTTCAAGTATGTCGTTAAATAACAAACCGTTATTATTGATTCATTTGTTTACGAGACTTCAAGCTCAATTGTTATGTAAACGCTCACCTGTTGATGCAAAGTTTATGGCACACCCTTGAAATCACACTCCTTATTACGCTGCTTATTTTTTAATCCCTTAGGGCAGTGATTCTCAACCTTTTATGTCTCATGGACCCCTTCCGGAGATTTCTAGCACTCATACCTCATACTCATAGCACTCATACTCAAAGTTGTGTAAAGGAACTGGAACATAAGAGCAAGGGGGTATTTTCACTTGGCTAACACAAACAGTCCCCGACTTCGTAATGCTACTAAGATAAGCAAAATAGGAATTAAATTAGGGCCTAACCCTAACCTAGTAAACATACTACAGGAGTACCCAAATTATACCGGTATCAAATGCATATTTATTATGGCGGTTATCGGACTCAAGTTCGAATCTTGACTTCAAGTACAAATTTCTGTTCCTTTTGTTGCTAACTAACTAATAACCTATTAACAGGTACTCTTATTGACCGTGGAAAGGCCTGTGAAATGAACCAGTCTGAACCAAACTTCATGCGAAATGGAGATTTTGAAGAAGAAAATAAATTGAGTTTTGCTGGGGGAGGGAAAAGGATGAAATCTGATGATCAGATGAGAGGAGGTGGTTATTACCAATTCGTAACGTCTTAAAAATATTTGAATTTTTCGAGGCTAAGTGTATAAATGCTTGCCATTCTGTCGTCCTGGTTATATATCTGTTGAAATGGCGGTTACATGATCAAAAACTAATACATCTATTACAAATTCTACTGGTTGTTAAATAATTCCATACCCTACATGGACTGGTAATTGGCCGTCAGATCGATGTTTGCAATATGAATCGGTGCTCCCGAAGTATGCGAACCAAGATGGCGGACATCGGAACGTAACATGGGTAACAGGTTAGGGTTAGGCGATAATTTTGTTCCAATTTTCCTTATTTTAGTCCTATTATCAGTTCGAAGACTAGCCAAGAGCCTCCCGTAGTATTTATACTTAAAATTATGGCCTAACCCTAACCTAGTACACATATTACATTCCGATGTCTGCCATCTTGGTTCGCATACTTCGGGAGCCCCTATGAATCCTTATAAATCGGGTTTCCTCTCCCTTGAATTGAATGCAGTTGTCATGTTATTTCTTTTAGTGAAGCAAGCAAGACCGGAAATACCAAATCGCTTCAATTTATTTATGCTCCTGTGTTGGTCTATGTCGCTAAAATGCCATTTTTTACTTCATCGTGTATGTACAATGGGTATCTTCAGTATGGGGAAAAAGGAACTGCTAATTACTGATCATTAGATTAAACCAGTGTGGATTGAACTACGACCTATGGCCATTTACGGCCCGCGTAACGATTAAATATGGTCCATCGAGCCATATTATGAAATTATTAACACTAAGTATTTTTTTTCTTTTTGTGTTTTAGGTGTCGCCAATTGTTACATCATTTTCACAGTTTTAGCACGTGTATATTTATAGCAATTCAGTTTGGTGTCTTAACAATTCGGTATCTTAAACATACGTCCTGGTCCTCTTTGCAAGCGCTCCCGTCTTTTTACCCGCGAATATTCTTCAACTTCTAATTTTGGTCAACAGTCAATCAACTTTGGGAACCACTGGATTAAACTAGTTTTGTTTGTTCTCCTGATTTCATAATCAGTGCTTACCTATTTGTTTTCATCCATCATTTTATTGTTATGCTGATTATGGAGTTGAAGTAAACATTTTACTTATACTTATATTTCTTATTCTCACAGGTGGGAATGAAAATGTACAAACGGCAAAAAGAGGGTGTGGAGGGTGGAGTAGTAATTGCATTGGTCAATCTACTACCGAGGGGAATTCGCCGTTTCTGCAAGAAGGACAAAGGTATTATGAATTTTTATAGCAGTGTTTTCATATGTTTGCATGTGTAATATTGGTGAACAGGCAAATGCATTTTTATGTGTTTTGAATATGCTTATGTTTGCAAAAATATTTTACCAATAACAAACAATCATTTCTACACCTATCACAACTTTTATTTCACCAGAAATCAATTCGAAGTTGCACTAATGATGGGAAAGCTGCACCGTTTGCACTGGAGTATTTAAAATAGGGGTTCAATCCAAGAGGATTCCTAGGCGCCCCAACTATGGGAAAAACTCTGACATAGAGCATGATCTAATAATTGAATTTAAATGCACTTATTATTTTGTGGAACTGCTGCATTTTAAAATTGTCTTTCAGGGGGTGTAGACCAGAAAATCAAACAACAACCCGGAACAGAATCACTCGGATAAATGATTCTTTTACCGACGACAGCTTCTTGTCACGTAAGAACTGATTGTGTAGGTCAGAAATGGCAATCTGCTGACTCATCATAATTTTGGATTTGCAAAAACGTTTCGATGATAAAACTATTGTATATGAGGCCTGATTTAATTCATTCTATCATAAGGGGGAGCCACTATGGTAGTTCATTTTTTTGGAATTCACATTATTGTGCTGTCCAAGTCTTGCGAAGAGTTTATCATATTTTTCAATTTGCAAAAAAACGTTTCAATGATAAAAAAAAATGGATAAAAATACGGATTTAATTCATTCCAACAAAGGAACTACTACAGTAGAATGATTTTGGAAAAATCAATTCTTAGTAGTAATGCAACCTGGGAACATAATAATAATAATATACTTCTTTTTATTCTTTCTTATTCTATTTTATTCTTCTCTCCCCATATAAATTTAATTTGAATACACATTACTTTATCACTGTATCGTAGGTTCATACAACATCCAGAGCAATAGAAGACAGACATTTACGAGTTATCCAACGGATTGTCCCATTTTGCCTGATGATTTAGCGAAAGCTGGATTTGTTTACACTGGTTCCCACGATCAAGTTAAATGTTATTACTGCCGAAGAATTGTTGAATATTGGGGACCGAATGAGGATCCTTCGAAGGAGAAATGGCACAGGTATGATGTTTTTACAGTGAGTTCCAGTGTACACTAAAATGAGACGAGGCACCTATGCATTCATAATTTTTTTAGAGTGAACACTGCTGAACACATAGATATAATGCCGACGTAATTTTTCACAGACTGAGAGGGGTAGTGGTCTTGAACCCCTATAAAGTTCACGGTACTCCCGAAGTATGTGAACCAGAATGGCAGACACCGGAACGTAGTATGTGTAACAGGTTAGGGTTGGACCATAATTTCAGGTA
Source organism: Styela clava (assembly GCF_013122585.1). Lineage (NCBI taxonomy): Eukaryota > Metazoa > Chordata > Ascidiacea > Stolidobranchia > Styelidae > Styela > Styela clava. Next base: position 16,006,909 of record NW_024102836.1, read on the forward strand.
CAAATACTATGGGAGTCACTTGGCTAGTCTCTGAACTCATAATAGAACTAAAATAGGAAAAATTTGAATAAAATTATGGCCTAACCCTAACCTGGTACACAAACTACGTTCCGGTGTCCGCCATCTTGGTTCACATACTTCGGGAGTACCTAACATACATAGATAGTGTCACATTATTTAACCTAAATATTATTAATTCCAATCAGTTTTCTGATGGAGTGAGTCTGAGTAATTCCGTAATAGACGATTATTAACGTCCTTGGCTCTAAATAATTTGTAATAATTGCCAAACAATTTATGAGGAGCTCTTCACAGTGTGCCTTGTTGACAGTGAAAACCATGATTGAGCAGCGGGTAGGAAAGAATACTCTGAACAATGCCTCACATAAACAGTCACTGATAAATAAAGGACGACCAGAGTCTTACTAATCTGGCCCAAGTGGGCCACAGAGCAGTCGGTGTGGGGCACAAAACTAGGTGCAAGATTTTGATTTTTGCATAAATTGATATGATCTTGCCCTCCGTATTTTGGATATTTACTTTCCAGTCACGCGTTTTACATTTCCTCATTTTGGATATTTACTTTTCAGTCACGCGTTTTACATTTCCTCATTTTGGATATTTACTTTTCAGTCACGCGTAGGGCTGTCTAAGCGAACCAAATATTCGAAATCGAATCGCAAATTATTCGAATAGTTTTTTCGGCTAATTTTCGAATCGCTAAAATAGGTACATAAAGCGGAAACCATCTTTGCAGGACGTTTCTCATTGGGCAAGCGGCGGCGCTTCGAGCTCAGACTACTCTCTTTCTACAGGCTTTACATGTCCTGTTGAAACGGAATCAATTAGAATTGAGATTGCAATTTTTGAATTGTGCAATTCTTACTCATAACACTCAACAGTTTTCGAAACCCAAATTTTGAAGTTCTCCAATTTTTTTGACCAGTTCATACAAGCGAGTGATCTTCTTTCATAAAACTGAAAGTAAGTCAGATGTAACTGCACATACGTTACCACAACATCGAAGGGCAGGCATTTATTGTATAATATAGACAGATTTAGGATTGCGCAATAATATTCGGTTCGATTTGGCGAAAATATTCGATTCGATTCGAATCAAAAAATTATTCGATTTTGGACAGCCCTAGTCACGCGTTTTCAACATGTTTTCTGAATTAAACATACTTTCGCCTTATGTGTTATCTGTAGTTTATTGTTAGCTAGTTATTTTTAAAGGGGAAAGGGGCAAAACAAATTCTAAAAATTGTCTTCTGTAGTTATATATTTATATAATTAACTCTCATCAATTTCTTCAGGCCTGGGTGCAAACGTCCAATTCACGAAAACAATGGTTCTGATGACCCTGATAATTTCCATGATGGAAAAAACATTAAGAAAGACGCTGATGCAACTCAAGGTAGGAATTTCATATTCTGTCATCGAGGATGTCCGAAATGAATCGGACGTTCGAACTTCGACAATCTGCAGACTTTAATTTAGATATATTTGAGAATAATTAAGTATGAAAAATTATCGCCTTAATTTTTGAATTGAATTGTAAAATATCAATGCCAATCAAATCAGTGTTTTGATTTGACTTTCCTCAATTTCCAAATTCAAACTCGTTTTATAGGGTGTCCATGAAGTTTTGAACTTTTTTCAAATCGTAAAGGGAATTTATCGATATCGTATATTGGGTACTTCTGAAGTATGCGCACCAAGATGTCGCATAACCTGAATCCTAACCTGGTACACAACCTGAGTTCAGGTTGTGCGCCATCTTGGTGCGCATACTTCAGGAGGTCTGCATATTGTTTTGGTCCTCACAGATGTATTGAATGAAGTAAAAATACTTAAACAATTACTGATTAAAAAACATCAAACCTGGTTAGGATATATTGAGTACTGACTTTGTAACAAAATTGGAATTGTAAGGGGACTTCATGGACACCCTGTATATGTACTGACTTTCATGTGTTCTTTGATGAACATGAACAAATCGGAATAAATTCAATAGATGATGACAATGCATATTTTAGAATGTACTCTGAATACAATATCATTATTAACCTAAATTAGGTTTTTTTCAAAAAAAATATTTTGGAATGCATTCAGTTTTGGTAATCTTTAACTAATATTCAAATGACCCTAACGTATATCTCTCCTATTACTATCTGTACCCACTCACAGTAAAATGTCTATTTATATAAGATAGGATTAACATATTTATCCCAGGGGAGTGAAAAGACTATGAGACAGCCTACTCATATGGCAAACCACGACCAGCGGTTGTTTCATGGACGGCCAATCATTGTCCAGCAATCCTCACACACATACCTATTCCCGCATGGAATTCGAAACTAAGAATCCAATAATCAGAGGTGCAGGGGCGAGCGTATTCCAAGCTTAGCGCGATGCGCCACATCACCGATCTTTTTTTAAAAACAAATCTCCGCCCAAGCAGCCACTGCTAGTAGATGATATATTCATTTGTATATACATCACCGCTACAAAACACCATGGTTCTTTGTTTGTTCTACTTTATGCAAATAATATTTCATTTGTTTCATAAGGAAAGGGGGTATATTCACTTGGCTAACACAAACAGTCCCCGAACGCGTAATGCTACTAAAATAAGGAAAATAGGAATAAAATTATGGCCTAACCCTAACCTAGTACACATACTACAGGAGTACCCAAATTATACCGGTATCAAATGCATATTTATTATGGCGGTTATCGGACTCAAGTTCGAATCTTGACTTCAAGTACAAATTTCTGTTCCTTTTGTTGCTAACTAACTAATAACCTATTAGCAGGTACTCTTATTGACCGTGGAAAGGCCTGTGAAATGAACCAGTCTGAACCAAACTTCATGCGAAATGGAGATTTTGAAGAAGAAAATAAATTGAGTTTTGCTGGGGGAGGGGAATGGATGAAATCTGGTGATCAGATAGGAGGAGGTAGTTATTACCAATTCGTAACGTCTTGAAAATATATCAATCATTTTATTGTTATGCTGATTATGGAGTTGAAGTAAACATTTTACTTATACTTTTATTACTTATTCTCACAGGTGGGAATGAAAATGGACAAACGACAAAAAGAGGGTGTGGAGGGTGGAGTAGTAATTGCATTGGTCAATCTACTACCGAGTGGAATTCGCCGTTTCTGCAAGAAGGACAAAGGTATTATGAATTTTTATAGCAGTGTTTTCATATGTTTGCATGTGTAATATTGGTTCACAGGCAAATGCATTTTTATGTGTTTTGAATATGCTTATCGTATGTTTGCAGAAATATTTTATCAATAACAAACAATCATTTATACACCTATCACAACTTGTATTTCACCAGAAATTAATTCGGAGTTGCACTAATGATAATAATTGAATTTGAATGCACTTATTATTTTGTGGAACTGCTGCATTTTAAAATTGTCTTTCAGGGGGTGTAGACCAGAAAATCAAACAACAACCCGGAACAGAATCACTCGGATAAATGATTCTTTTACCGACGACAGCTTCTTGTCTGGTAAGAACTGATTGTGTAGGTTAGGGATGGCAATCTGCTGACTCATCATAATTTTGGATTTGCAAAAACGTTTCGATGATAAAACAATTGTGTATGAGGCGTGATTTAATTCATTCTAACATAAGGGAACCACTATGGTAGTTCATTTTTTTGGAATTTACATTATTGGGCTGTCCAAGTCTTGCAGAGAGTTTATCATATTTTTCAATTTGCAAAAAAAACGTTCTAATGATAAAAAAAAAATGGATAAAAATACGGATTTAATTCATTCCAACAAAGGAACTACTACAGTAGAAAGTTTTTGGAAAAATCAATTCTTAGTAGTAATGCAACCTGGGAACATAATAATAATAATATACTTCTTTTTATTCTTTCTTATTCTATTTTATTCTTCTCTCCCCGTATAAATTTTATTTAAATACACATTACTTTATCACTGTATCGTAGGTTCATACAACATCCAGAGCAATAGAAGACAGACATTTACGAGTTATCCAACGGATTGTCCCATTTTGCCTGATGATTTAGCGAAAGCTGGCTTTGTTTACACTGGTTCCCACGATCAAGTTAAATGTTATTACTGCCGAAGAATTGTTGAATATTGGGGACCGAATGAGGATCCTTCGAAGGAGAAATGGCACAGGTATGATGTTTTTACAGTGAGTTCCAGTGTACACTAAAATGAGACGAGGCACCCATGCACTCATAATTTTTTTAGAGTGAACACTGCTGAACACATAGATATAATGCCGACGTAATTTTTCACAGACTGAGAGGGGTAGTGGTCTTGAACCCCTATAAAGTTCACGGTACTCCCGAAGTATGTGAACCAGAATGGCAGACACCGGAACGTAGTATGTGTACCAGGTTAGGGTTAGACCATAATTTCAGGTACAAATACTATGGGAGTCACTTGGCTAGTCTCTGAACTCATAATAGAACTAAAATAGGAAAAATTTGAATAAAATTATGGCCTAACCCTAACCTGGTACACAAACTACGTTCCGGTGTCCGCCATCTTGGTTCACATACTTCGAGAGTACCTAACATACATAGATAGTGTCACATTATTTAACCTAAATATTATTAATTCCAATCAGTTTTCTGATGGAGTGAGTCTGAGTAATTCCGTAATAGACGATTATTAACGTCCTTGGCTCTAAATAATTTGTAATAATTGCCAAACAATTTATGAGGAGCTCTTCACAGTGTGCCTTGTTGACAGTGAAAACCATGATTGAGCAGCGGGTAGGAAAGAATACCCTGAACAATGCTTCACATAAACAGTCACTGATAAATAAAGGACGACCAGAGTCTTACTAATCTGGCCCAAGTGGGCCACAGAGCATTCGGTGTGGGGCACAAAACTAGGTGCAAGATTTTGATTTCAATGCAATTTCATTTGCATGAATTGATATGATCTTGCCCTCCTCATTTTGGATATTTACTTTCCAGTCATGCGTTTTCAACATGTTTTCTGAATTAAACATACTTTCGCCTTATGTGTTATCTGTAGTTTATTGTTAGCTAGTTATTTTTAAAGGGGAAAGGGGCAAAACAAATTCTAAAAATTGTCTTCTGTAGTTATATATTTATATAATTAACTCTCATCAATTTCTTCAGGCCTGGGTGCAAACGTCCAATTCACGAAAACTCTCACTATGGTTCTGATGACCCTGATAATTTCCATGATGGAAAAAACATTAAGAAAGACCCTGATGCAACTCAAGGTAGGAATTTCATATTCTGTCATTGAGGATGTCCAAAATGAATCGGACGTTCGAACTTCGACAATCTGCAGACTTCAATTTAGATATATTTGAGAATATTTATGTTTAAAAAATTATCGCCATAATTTTTGAATTGAATTGTAAAATATCAATGCCAATCAAATCAGTTTGTTTTTCTTATTAAAACATGGTGATCAGAGCATTTCTTGGTAGATTAAATAATAGATGAATAATGATAAAATTTATTTAGGATTATATGCCTGATCCTTATCCGATCCAATTCTGATCCGATTATATGCCTGATCCTTAGTTCCCTAGTTCAGTGTTTCCCAACTTATGGGTCGCGACCTAAAGTTTTCTGGGATTGCTTGTATTTTCAACAAGAAATTAAAGGTTACCAATTTTATTTTCTAGTGAATTTTGTTGTTTATTTTATATTTGGTATTGTACTGTTCCTCAATAGTAATTGTATTTTTCGCTCAGGTTAAACTAGCGCTGAAGTGTGTGTACCAATATGGAGGTAACGAATTTTGTTCGCCTATTTTACATCAAGTTGTGTAAAGGTACTGAAATCTATGGGCAGGGGGTATATTCACTTGGCTAAGCCAGACAGTCCCCGAACTCGAAATAAAACTGAAATAAGTAAAATCGGAAATAAATTATGTCCTAACCTTAACCTGGTGCACATATAATGGGAGTACTGTTCATTACACCCCAGGCTAGGTGGTTGGCATTGAATGAAGCCTAAAATTTTAACCTGTAGTGTCACAGTTATATCTAACACTTTAACCACTCGGCCATATGCACGGACTATGGTAGTGGAGGGAGCTGTAATCAACGAGAAAAAACTACTCCCTCATGGCCTTTAAAATAAGCTTTTTATTGTTTAGCTTGCAAAAATTGGGGGTCGATCTGTTTACCACTTTCTCAACATGTTGGAGTTTCTATCAGAGCTGGCAATTCTACTTTTCCGCTATTCAACGGGCGTTCACCTGATGAAGTACCCGGAAGCGATGTTGCCTCAGCATGTGATAGAGCGTTGTTACCAGGTAAGTCTTTCATGAAGGTCTTCCACACTCTCAATACAAACTAGGCTATGTACAAGCCAGCCAGGGCGATTGAGGATGTCCAAAATGAATCGGACGTTCGAACTTCGACAATCTGCAGACTTCAATTTAGATATATTTGAGAATAATTATGTTTAAAAAATTATCGCCATAATTTTTGAATTGAATTGTAAAATATCAATGCCAATCAAATCAGTGTTTTGATTTGACTTTCTTCAATTTTCAGATTCAAACTCGACTCCACCTTATAGGGCGTTCATAAAGTTTTGAACTTTTTTCAAATCGTAAAGGGAATTTATCGATACCGTATATTGGGTACTCCTGAAGTATGCGCACCAAGATGTCGCATAACCTGAACCCTAACCTGGTACACAACCTGAGGTACAGGGGCGAGCGTATTCCAAGCACTTAGCGCGATGCGCCACATCACCGAGCTTTTTTTAAAAACAAGTCTCTGCCCAAGCAGCCACTGCTAGTAGATGATATATTCATTTGTATATACATCACCGCTACAAAACACCATGGTTCTTTGTTTGTTCTACTTTATGCAACTATTATTTCATTTGTCTTCAAGGTGATCTTGAGGAAAACAACAATGAAGAAACCACTCCCATGAAAGGTAACGTTTCTGTTTGTCAAACTTGCATTCTTCTTTCAAAACTGGGCCGTAAAATCCCTGGAGTTCTATCCTGCGATATTTTGGGGTCACAAGCCTTTACCCGGTACAATTTGCAATGCCTTCCTTTATTTAATGTGAATCGACTTTTCTTTATTTAATTTTTTTACTGCAATGTCGTTATTCTTCTTCATTCGTTTGTTTTTCTTATTAAAACATGGGGATCAGAGCATTTCTTGGTAGATTAAATAATAGATGAATAATGATAAAATTTATTTAGGATTATATGCCTGATCCTTATCCGATCCAATTCTGATCCGATTATATGCCTGATCCTTAGTTCCCTAGTTCAGTGTTTCCCAACTTATGGGTCGCGACCTAAAGTTTTCTGGGATTGCTTGTATTTTCAACAAGAAATTAAAGGTTACCAATTTTATTTTCTAGTGAATTTTATTGTTTATTTTATATTTGGTATTGTACTGTTCCTCAATAGTAATTGTATTTTTCGCTCAGGTTAAACTAGCGCTGAAGTGTGTGTACCAATATGGAGGTAACGAATATTGTTCGCCTATTTTACATCAAGTTGTGTAAAGGTACTGAAATCTATGGGCAGGGGGTATATTCACTTGGCTAAGCCAGACAGTCCCCGAACTCGAAATAAAACTGAAATAAGTAAAATCGGAAATAAATTATGTCCTAACCTTAACCTGGTGCACATATAATGGGAGTACTGTTCATTACACCCCAGGCTAGGTGGTTGGCATTGAATGAAGCCTAAAATTTTAACCTGTAGTGTCACAGTTATATCTAACACTTTAACCGCTTGGCCATATGCACGGACTATGGTAGTGGAGGGAGCTGTAATCAACGAGAAAAAACTACTCCCTCATGGCCTTTAACCTAATCCTAACGGTTTGACGCATGCGCGACGTTTCAGACGTTTTGCAATGCTGTGTGTATACCATGAGGTCTGGAATGTTTGTTATGGTCTTGCTTGAAAGGAAATCTTATTCCCCACACAACGATATGAGAATGAACCTTACATGACATTTAGAAGTGATAAAATTTCGCTTACATATCACGCGTGTACTTCCCGCTGCGATATAAAAACGTCGCACAACAAGAAAATGATTCCATAAACCTTGGCGTTGCGCGCTAACCAATAACAAAAGCTAGTATGATAAGGTCTTATTTTGAAGGTCATTTTATATGCTACATAACATAGGAGAGTGGACATCTCACAACGTCAGGAAGTTATAAAAATATCGAGTCGTTTGATCGCAGCTGCCTCACCGAAAAAAAGTTAGGCGTTTTATCTCGCAAATTCTCCTTGTCTGACGATTATAAGCTTTTATGATTCATAATAAATGTTTTATTATGACTCACAAAAGCTTTCAACGCGATAAAGCACAAACAAACAACCGATCGATCTATCAAGCTTAGCCTGGCCTGATTCGATGTGGTGACTTCTCAAACGGAAAATTTCCAAAACGATTGAACGACACGTGCTAACGAAAAGCGTTTAGTATCATATGAAAGAGAAAACCGATGTGCAGTCAACTGTATAGTTACATTTCAGCTTTACAATAGCTGTAGACGTCCAACAGCTGATAGAATGAGAGAGTGTAAATATTTTTGTTATTTTTTGACGTTACGAGAGACCTCTTGAAAGAGGTGTTTTAGTTTACGGTCCTCCAGTGACATCTAGCGTATAGTACTCTAAAATACCTTTCCAATGGTATATAATTATTGTATATTGGGTAAATTTTGGGGGTCGTATGGCATTAATAAAAATGTATTCAAAATTGGGCTCGATTGGGCGTCTGAATCAGGTTAAAATAAGCTTTTTATTGTTTAGCTTGCAAAAATTGGGGGTCGATCTGTTTACCACTTTCTCAACATGTTGGAGTTTCTATCAGAGCTGGCAATTCTACTTCTCCGCTATTCAACGGGCGTTCACCTGATGAAGTACCCGGAAGCGATGTTGCCTCAGCATGTGATAGAGCGTTGTTACCAGGTAAGTCTTTCATGAAGGTCTTCCACACTCTCAATACAAAGTAGGCTATGTACAAGCCAGCCAGGGGCGAACACCCAGGGGGTCGGGGGGGGGGGGGGGGGGGATCGATCTCCCCCCCCCCTCCCCAATAATTTCGCAAAAAAATTTAAATTAAACGGTTTTAACGCAAACGCAATTAAACGGTTAATAGTTGCCGATATTATAACTGTTTCCTTACAATAATGTGGACCAGAGCGCCTTCGGAGCACCTCACATTTGAAAAACATGCGCGCCCTCACAGGTAATACTTCGTCTTCAAACGCACCGCCGATCACGCGCCACGGTTTTGCACAACTAATTCATTTTTGTACAATTTAATATGATTTTCTCATTGTCAAAATCTTTCAATAGTGTTATTGTTGGCACTTGCGAGAGAAGTGAAAGAGGCAAACTGTGTTTCATTACAACAATTAATTATTATCGCTAAAAAATTAACTAGATCTAAAGTTGTTATAAACAATTTTCACCGATGGACGTATCTTTTCACGTTATGGATTTCGTGCAAGGCCCAGCATAATTTGCGGGCAAATTATGTTTACTTATGTTATGTTTACAAGCATTTACTATGTCGAAAAGTTGAAAGGCGGCAATATAAAATACTAAAAATAAAACTGTAAATAGTATAAGTTTTGTTGAGGCCTGGGACAGTCTTAAAAACGCTTTTCTGGGCATCGAAAATCGCAAAATTTCGTGTGCCTACGGCACAAATTATGTTTGCTTGACCTTTAAAAACATTTCGTCACTAAAATCGAAACACTGTCAATTGTGAGCGGGATTTGCCTTTTTATCCATTACTTTTAAATTGACTTTGAAAATTTTCATGTTAACATTAAACAAAGCTGAGAACGCGACTTTTCCCCGGTTTGTGATGATATATAAGATAACTAAAGTATATTCGATAACTTTTTGTATTTATTTATGTATTTTTATTGTACTGAAATAACTTTTAATACGTGAGAATTGACAGAAAATTTACGGATTTTTCGAAAGGTTTTATCTTTAAAAATAATCGGAGTGACAACATTGCGATTGAGCAGAGCCAGTGTGACAAGTACATCTCAAATTTATCGAATGCGCAAAATAGCAAAAATACGGATCAAAACAATATATAAACGGGCAGTTTACCACACATTTTTATGTCCGCGGATTGCCGTCGTGTTTCAGAGTGGCTCTTGTTTTGTCGATTCAAACGCAGTTTAAGGATAGGATAGGATTTACATATTTATCCCGGGGGAGAGGAAAGCCGATAAGACGGCTCATCCATATGACGAACCACGGCCTCTCGTCCGGTTACCATTCCAAGTCGGGTATGGGATTAGTTTTACTGTATTGTTTGTTTTCGGAAGCATGGACTTGGTGGTGGAGGAAGCCGTAACCGACCAGCGGTTACGTGAACCACCCAACGACGGCAAGGAGTCCAGCAATCCTCTCGCACATAACCATCCCTGCATGGGATTCGAACCTGCGAACCCGCGCAGAGTAATTAGAGGTGCGGTGGCGAGCGTATTCCTAACGCTTAGCCCATTGAGCCACACTGCCGCGCCACTTTAAATTGAACTTTAAATTTAACTTTAAATTTAAATAAACTTTAACTTTAAATCTAAATTTAACTGAACCTTAAATTGAAGACAATTAAATTAATAAATCAAAACATTTTGAATATGCCCGTATCGGTCTTTGATTGATTACTTTGCACATTTTTCGTTGATAAAGTCGGCTCTTTTAACAAGTGGCGTAATCGCGGCGACTGTTCCGCGTGGATTTTGAGGCGGTGAATTTGTATTTTTGATTTACTAGTATACTTTATAATTATTTTCATTGTATGAATTAAAATTGTACTATATGGGATTTTATATCAGATATCGAGACTTTTGTAACGGCGATAACGAGTTCGGAAGATTGCAAAAATACGTATCAAATTTAAATACATCAGGCAGCTTATCTCATATTTTTATGTCCACATATCGCCGTGGTACTTTAGTTTAGTAATATTTTTATTTGGACGTAAGAAGTCGCAACCACGAGTTACGTTGCACACAATTAAATTAATATATAAGGACATTTTAGAATCTCGTGGCTGTCATGGATCGACAGAAAAATCAATATACGCTTCAAATAGGCGGCTCTTTTAACGAGCGCGTAATCGCGGTGCTTGTTGCAGACGGCAATGGGAAGTTCAGACTTTGACCCCGCTTTTTTTTTTTAATTCTGGCTGTGCGCCTGAACTTGTGCCTGTTTATTTTCGTATTAAATTATAAATAAAAACCCTGCAAAGTCATTGCGTGAATCCTGAATGTTATTTCGAGTTCAAATGATGATTTAATAACTCGGAATTCAAGAAATTGGTTCAGTGACGCGCAAGTTCCGTGTCCGAGCAAAGCAGCCTAGGTAATCTATATATGAGTAGCAAAATGACATGCTAATACTTAGAGAATGACATCGACAGGTTATTGTTACGTGACGATACACGGCGCGGTGTTTTTCGGTAGGCGATCCAAGTTCGCCCCCCCAAAATTATGGAAAGTGTCCGCCCCTGAAGCCAGCGTTTGATGTATTAGGAACTAATAATATAATTTTCAAAAAAATATGTAGGGAGATATTATGCCTTTTAAAATTTGGCGACTTTAATGTTTTTCGAAATTCAAACTTGTTGAAAGGGTCATTGTGGCTTTATTTTCATCGATATTCTCAATGGAAATTCATTTTCATAAAAACTACAAGCATAGTCGTAATTTCAGCGGACACAAGTGGGCTAAAGCACTTTGGTGGTGTGTTGGATTGGTAGTTTGCTCACCCCTGATATACACAGTACAGCAGTAGACACCACAGCTTTTTGTTTTTTTCCCACTTTATCAAATGAAAAATTATTTGCAATATTTGTCTTGAAGGTGATCTTCTTTATCTTGATGAAAACAACAATGAAGTAACCATTCCCATGAAAGGTAATGTTTTTGTTGCGTTCAACAAGTATTCTTCTGAGATATATAGGGCCTGAACCTGGGCCTTTGGATCCCGAGGCGACCACCTATTGTTTCTCAGGGGGCCCTGAGCCTTCACTAGTTATTAGAAGTAAATTGTTTGTTATTTAATTCCCTGCAATGTTGTTTGATTGTTTTCAATTTTAGTACAAGCTGTTTAAAGTGACGTACCTAAATATTATGTATCTTTTATATATAAGATTTAATTCTGCCAGCAGAGAAGAAAGGTGATAATCCAGGCCTTATGAGTATTTATTTCAGACCCCACATGCTTCTTAGAGCATTGTCATCATTAAAATGGGAAATGTGAAAGTTTCCTTTTATCAAATACCTATTATAGTTTTAGAGTTGTTTTCATCATTTTCTCATATTTGCACCAAATTATATACAAAAAGAACTGTGATGCAATAATAGACTGTCTCGGTTGGCAAATAATCCCCAGTCGGGGAACTACAACAATCTTTATTGAAGATTTCTTCTTGCACTTTGTGGTTATCCAATTTAACACGAGTTGCTTTTCCGTTACCTCTCCAACTAAAAAGTCAAATACACTATTTATTTACTGTTAAATAAGCTTAGGCTTTAGGCTTACTGTGAAGTATATTTTCTGGGAAGACTGGATCCCACAAATTTTCAAGTTTCGTATACAGAGTTTTTGTAAAAATAGTTGAGTGATAGTGGACGAAACAGTGACCAAACAAAGGTAGATATGGAATTTTATGTTATGACCTCTCATGGCAGTGCCCTTAAAATAAGCTTTTTGTTGTTCAGCTTATGAAAACCCAGATCCATTCCGATTCCAACTTCCCGAAATTGAACTTGCTATCAGAGCTTCTGGAAGTGATGTTGCCTCATCTGTAGCATCTGATAGAGCATTGACAATGGGTAAGTTTTTCACTCCTGCATTACAGACAAGGGTCTATACAAGCGGTTCTCAACCGAGAGCTACAATGCTAGGTGCAAAATTGATTTTACTTTTCTCTCTACAAAGAAACTTCACCTTCATTAAGAGGCTATTTCACAGGGTGTTTTACACAGGGTATTGGGCATTTATTGTTTAATGGGATTCGGAATCTACCAATGAAAAAAATACTCTACTGCAATGACAAACGAGGGGGCGTGAGCGCTAAAAGCGTTTGAAAGGGCCCCGAGCCATTAAAGGTTGGGTACAACTGCTCTACACAAACCAGTCGTTGATATGTGAGGACTCATTATATAATTTGATAGAATTTTTTTTACAATGCAATTCATTCGCACAATGCTTGGTAAAACGAAAAATACGCCTTCCAAGAGACTGTTGCTATCTTTATGCTTTGGTATTGGTACCCCTGGGGTATGCATAACAAGAGGACGAACACCGGAATGTAGTTATGGTTAGGCCATAATTTCAGGTACAAATACTACGAGAGTCACTTGGCTAGTCCCCGACCTCGTAATAGAACTGAAATAAGAAAAATTGGAATAAAATTATGGCCTAACCCTAACCTGGTACAAATACTACGTTTTGGTGTCCACCATCTTGGTACGCATACTTCAGGAGTACCTTGGTATTTACCATATTTCTCAAAGCTAAACTTAATTTTCAAAATTAGCTGATATTTATGAAAATCAAACTGAATTTTGTTTTTGTTAGTTTAATTTTTTAAAATTAACTGGTGCTTCTTATGCATCAGTGTGAGGAAATGTTATTTCAACGTTTACGCATATTTTTAAACTGATGTATTTTATCCAACCCAGTTGACAAAATACACCAAGAAATCTCACTCATCAAGAACTTAGCTTTCACAGCGATATTCATGTTTTTAACAGGATCTTCTAGTAATTTTTCCATGATACTTGGAGAAACTGCCTCTTTGGCGTCTGCACCTGGCAACAATTATCAACTTTCAAGACTTCTGGTAAGTTTAAGTGAGAGATATTTTTTAGCGCTTTCGAAGTATCTTGGTGCACATACTTTGGGAGCTTTATTTTTATATTGAAAAATAAAAAAAATAGGAAATATGTTCACTATTTTATCTGTTTTCAAAAATGTGATATAGGTAGGCCTATTACAATACATCCTGGTTTAGCCAGGACACTCCTAATTCTGACAAGCTGCCCCGGTATGTCCATCATATAGAAATTTTCTAATCCATATTAATACAAAATTTTCATTTGTCAATGGATGCCATTATCACTGATTATTCAAATTATCTATTATATTGAATATTCATATGAGTTGAATATTGCTAAGCGTCGAAATCGAACCAAGGCTTGTCCAATCCAATCTGTCCTGGTTTTTATTTTCATATATATGGTAATCCTAGATATAGGGCTTTATGGTCATAGTTTAGTTCCCAAAAAATAATTTTTATTAACATATCATTAAATATCAGTGGCCACGTGTACAGTTTTTTTTTCAGTCGCCTGTAATGATTTAAAAATAAGTACCTTAATATAGGCTTTTTAACTTAACACAAAGCCAAATTTAAAATGAATCTAAAGTGAAACACAGCACAAGTAAATGTTACTACGGTAATTAAAAATGAAGGCGTGGTGGTGTGGCACATCCTGCTAGGAATACGCTCGTCACCGCACCTGATTGACATGCGTGGGTTTCCAAGTCGATAATGTACGGGAAGATTGCTGGACTCCTCATCGTCGTAGGGTGGTTCACCAAACTGCTGGTGGGTCAAGGCTTCCTTCGCTATCAAGTCCATGCTTTCGAATACTAACAATTGGCTAACTAATCCCTTACCGACATCGGATTAGAAGATGTGGTTCGCCATGTGATTAAGCTGTGTTGCCGAAACTGACCAGCGGTTACGTGAACTACCCTATGGCGCCGAGGAGTCCAGCAATCCTCTCGCACATAACTATCCCCGCATATGATTCGAATCTGCGAACCCACGCAGAGTAATCAGAGGTGCGATGGCGAGCGTATTCCACACAACAATGCGCCACACCACGGCAAGCCGTTAATCAATATCTTTAAAAAATTTGGCAGGCTTGGGGGAAGGGACTAATCATAATATTATCTCCACTGCTATTGCTGTCAATCATAAACAAGAAACCCCCAGTTCCAGAACATTGTCAAGCACGTATCTCTTCAGAGGTATGTTTTTTATTCTTTCTGTGTGCTTTTTCACTAATTGTTCAATCAAAACTCATGGGTTCAAATCCATTGCCCCATACCTTACCCAGGGTGTAATAAAAGGGTGAGCAATGCTGAACAGAAGAGATCTAGATCAGGGCCACCCAAACTGGGATTTGCGACCTCGCTGAGGGGCACACAATGAATTTTCGGGGTTGCAAAGAGTACACCATTTCCTATAAAATACTATATCTATTTCCCTTTTTTTAAAGCTAATTCAAAATACAATTATTAGAACAAGTGCAAAACATAAGGCGCTCCAAAAGTGTGTGTACCGGTGTGAAGGTATAGTTTTTTATTCGTCTATTTTACATAAAGATGTATAGAGGGAATGAAACCCATGGGCAGTACAGAACTCGTAATAGAACTAAAAGGAAAATTGGAATAGGACTATGACCTAACAATCCCTAATCTGGTAAACATACTATGGGAGTACCAAACACAAATCTTGCAATTTCGAGAGAATACATAGAATCAGAAAAGCCTGCACAACAATGCCGACTTTGATAGTAAGACTGAGCAAGGCGCTTGCATATCAATGTTGACCTAACAGGGGTCACAGAAAATTTTTATATATTGAAAAGGGTCGGGAACTTAAAAGTTTGGGTAGCTCTGATTTAGATCATTCCAAGCTATTATAGCTTCTTATCTTGCAGTGGTTGCATTTAAAATGCCCTGTATAGAGCGAGAGGCACGAGCATTGTGATAAAAAAATGAGGCATAAGCAAAATATTGGCAATTCTCAGTAATAACAAAAACAAAACCGTTTCACTCCTCATAAATATTTTAATAAAAATAATTTTCTTAACAATTTCCAGAGATCACTTATTTTCAGATTCTGCGTGTACTACGTCCATCTGTACAGAATGTTGGTGCAATAGTGGCAAATTCTTTTTTTCGTATTTTCAATCACTGTGACAAAAACTTGTGCAATGACACTGTGTTATCGTTTCTTTTAGAGTATGGAGGGTGACCGTATTGTTTCGTGTTGCAGAGATGTCCAAAACGAATAAAATTAATTCAGTGTATTTTTTATTTTTAGAATGACTTTGATTAGTTTCATTTGAAAAGTCATAATTTCTAGCAATTGATGTTTCACATTATGATCAAAAAGGCCTTTTTTAATTTCTGACTGTAAGACTGTAAAATGGCCAATCTGTTCATTATTTGTTTTAACTTTCCATTTTTTTTTTTAATTCAATTTTATCACAGTGGTTCTCAAACTTTTCAAGCAACCCCCCTTTTTAAGAATTTGTCAAATCTCGTGCCACACCTCAAAAATAGCTATGACGAAAGTATGTTATATTCTAAAAACATGTGGATGGAACTTAAATATCCAAAAGAAAGAAATGTAAATATCCAAAATAGGGCGGGTAGGATCAAATCTAAAAAATTGTCTACACCACCCTTGTTGGGTGCGCCCCATAATTTGAGAACCAGTGCTCCAGAACATTTTCAAATATATTCAATGCTCAAAAAGACAATTATCGAATGTCTTCAGAAATTTCATATTATTCGATTTTGAAAATCTTTGTTTACGTGTTGCTGTTTTGGAAAAGAGAATTGAATTCTCAATATTTGTTGTATTTTGCTGCTAACATATTACATGATAATAAGCTTACTGATTTTCTGTTTTTTGAAATTCTAAATTTGAATAACTGTATACTCTGGCATATAAGCTGATTTTAAAAATCTAAAAAAAAATCCGCCAAACTAAATGGGCCGTGCATAACTCTGATTGCACTAAAACGAAATGACATTACACTAAATTAATTAAAGAGTGTGCATGCACACGCGTGAAGCAGTGCTTGGTATGCTATGACAGCGATAACTATCTGTGATTGGTTGTCATGAATTTTTATAAATTCTCCATTTGAGCGCTTTTTTAGGTCAGCTTATATGCGATGATATACATTTTTTAACTAATTAAAACTTCTGATGAAGTCTATATCTATCTTGGTTTAGATTTGAATAATAGTTTGTGACACTTGATTTAACATTAGAAACTTTTTCGGCCCTTTTGAAATTTTTTCCCATTTAGCCTTACTTATCTAGATTCTGGGTATGCCGTATTTCTCCCTGCATAACACGCACCAATAATAATAATACACATGCGTATTTTAGCAGAAAGTTCCAATTTCCATATATTATGTTTTCCTTCATCTCTTTCGTTGCAGGTTTTTTTTTGCCAGGGATTTCAGACATTCTGTCTGATTTTTATGTACCCTCTTATTCTGGAGGTGAAATTTAAACATGAAAGTGAGTGTTATACCCGGAGAAATACAGTGTTTTCTTGCAATATTAGAATAGTTCATTATAATTTTATCGTTTAAAAGATTCTGGTCTTATAAATTTCATAAATTTGTATGTCAATATTTGAATTCAATATCTTCATTATAATATTTTATCATGTAATGTTTGTGCAGCGGTCACCCTCCAAATGTAGATGCGGTGGAAAGCTATTGACCTATCACCTTTGTTTCTTGTTCTTTTAAAAGCTTTAATATCCGAGACGTGAAAAAAATTCTCTATGAAGTGCGGAAACAAAAAATTCTCAAAAAAGCTGTTTGGAGAAGTTGAGGAAAACATAAATTTTTGATTTTTTTGTGACTTTCATTGGGCTTTAACCCTCAGCCTATTTATTTAAATACTTCAGTGAAATTTTTTTAAACTATGATTAGATATCTGCTTCAAGAGCGCCTATAAGTAAACTGTTCTTCAAAATTTCAACATTTGCCTTTTTTTCTTGATACCCTTGAAATGATACGAATAATTCTATAAGTCTTATGATAGTAAACTTTGACAAGTCTATGTTTTTACTAAGAATATTTATAACTCCTAAGAATCTCTTAAAATTTGATCGATTTTAACTTAAAGTGCTAGATGCAAAAAATCTGTTCAGTATCATTCTTTCGAATATGACAAAATAAAGGTGTGCATTCATGTTCATTCCACCGCATCTTCGTAAAGTCTTGTACATAGCTTTTCATTCATTCATTCATTCACATATTCTAACACTGTGCCTTATACCTTTATTTTAACACTGTGAATTCATTGAAAATGACCCATGTATGACATCAGTATCCATTATTTAGTTATAAGTATTCATATATGCTTTGATTATCTATATTAATTTGACCTGGTTCTGTGAAGATATTATAAATAGGCGGTGCTCTCTTGATTTTCAGCCTATTTTTTATATTTTGCATACAGATTGTAATTGACTTTTGCCATGGACTACTGTGGTGAAGTGTTAGACTTAAATATGGTTGCATCACACGTAATATGGTTGCATCACAGGTTCAACCCCATCCGCATCTTATTATTTTGACAGCATATTTTATGTCATACATGAGTCATTTTCTCATTTTTTATTTTTTATATTTTTAATGTTTTTGCCTTCTAAAGACATTTGTTATCTGTAGTTTCCAGGGAATTTTATTTTCGAACAAAAATAGATTTTCCAACCATTTTCTAAAGCCGAGATTGAAAGGAAGGTTCGAAAAACGTTATCCTGGAAGCTTTTTCTCATCAGAAAATGAGGGAAGAGAGTCATGACCAGAGCTGTCTGGAAATTTTGACTTGAAAACTTGACTCCATACATCCTTGTTTCTGACTCTTGGTTTTTGACTCAGACTCCTAACTTAAAACTAAAATTCCACCACAGAAAATCTAATAATCCTGATTGATCTATTATCGGTTATATAATTCTTCGGGAATATAATTCTGATTGAGCAGCTTCAAAATATGGGCTTAGTTTTGTGGTGAAGGTCTATAGAGACCGACTAGCACATCAGCTCCCAACCTGGGGCCCATGACCCCCGAGGGGTCATAAAGTTGTTCGCAAAATTGATTTTACTTTTCCTCCTTGCAAGAAAACAGTTCTTCCTAGTTTCATTGCTTGATAAGGTCATTTTACAGGGTATTCACACTTTGTTGAAGATGAATTGTTTGAACATAATTGGATTTGGAATCTATTACGAGTAATCAAAATAACACTATGTCTATAAATACTACTTTAATGACAAACAGCGGATTCATGAATGCTAGAAGACTCTAGAAAGGGGGCCACGGGAAAGGTTGGGAATCCGATACTTTATCCATATTTTGTTAAATAACGAATGTTTTGACAATCATGTCAATATCTTTTATAATTTTTGCCACTCAAATTATTTTTTTGCTGTTTGTCAGCGTGTTTGTATAACCCAAATCAGATTTAGATATACAAGGTATTCATAAAGTCCTGTTACAAATTCAATTTTCTTATGAAACCGGTACTCAAGATTTATTTTTCTATTTTCATCAGTGTTTAATTTAGTTTTTTTTTACTTCATTCAATACACTTTTAGGGGGCACCAAACTGTATATGGCTACTTGGCAATTCGAGAAACTTTTATAAAACTGTATGAATACCTGTATATCTAAAAGAAACCTTGAATAGTATTGTTACAAACTGAAATATTGGAATTTTTGATAGCGTGTTATGGATGACGTATGCAATTGATGGTACTCCCAAAGTATCAAGATGGCACTTGGCTAGTCCCCAAACTCTTAGTAAAACTAAAATAAGAAAAATTTGAATAAAATCATGGCCTAACCCTAACCTGGTACATATATAGGTTTCAATGTCCGCCATCTTGGTTCACATACTTCGGGAGTACCAAATTATTTTGGTATTGATTGACACTATAGTAAATTGTCATATTTTTCCCTTTCAAATTTGGTGAAAATATTTAATTTGAATTGGTATGTATATTAAATCGCCAGCTAAATGTAAAAAGTATTTGACAAATTTAAATTCTGTGTTAGAGAAAAAATGACATTCTGAGTAACTCTCATGATTTCCAATTTCAGTATCACTAGTGGGTGCTATGATTTTTTGGTAGCTAAGCAATTTAAAAGTGTTATGAATTTTGGATTGCCATATTCTATGTATATATTCTGGTAGTAATTTACAGTTAATTTAGAGTAGATTGATGAATGTGATGTTGTAATAAATAGGACGGAGTTTCTCATATTTACCCTGGCAGAGAGGGAGGAATGGCAAACTATCAAGTTATGAACTCTGTTCTATTTTTCAGTCCATGTCTGATATAAAGATTACTAAACCATTCCAGGTATTATGTAGCTACCTCACGGCGCACACCGATACTATATTCTTGCGTACCTACATATTATGGCCTAACAATTTCAATTTATATGACCACCCTGGTTAATATGAAGTATGCTATCAGCATATATCCAGATATCAGAATCTCAGAAGCAGTACTGTGCTTAATTATTCTCATACCTGACATGGACTGGTAACTAGATAAAAAGGCGCTGCAGAAGTATGAACCAAGATGACGCACAACGTAACGTAGTACGTCTACCATGTTAGGGTTAGGCCATAATTTTATTTTTTATTTTAATTCTATTACAAGTTCGGCGATTAGCCAAGTGACTCCCTTAGTGTTTGAAATTATGGCCTAACCCTAGCCTGGCACATATACTACGTTCCGGGGGCCCGCCATCTTCGTTCACATACTACAGGAGTACCATGGCTTGAGCGATATATCTGCTTTCCTCTTTCCCAAGATAAATATAGAAAGTTTTAATGTAAATTCAAATTGAATCACACAATCATTATCTTTTGTATATAGATTATTATTTCTATTGTAAATATAACTGATTGTATATTTATGAAATATGTGAGGCGAGATATCTGAAACTATCAATTCCAAATTCGCTCATGTGATGTAACAAAGCAAATCACCATGAATATGTCTTACATCATAGGAACAATGGTGATGATAGTTTCAAATCTTTTGCCTATTTTGTAATTTGAAATTGTGTTTTAGTAAAATATGTTTGGGCGCGATGGCCAAGTAGTTAGATTATTCGATTTACCTATGTTGGCATGCAATGCCCACCACCTCACCCAGGGTGTAATAAATTGGGTAGGCATTGCCGAACCGAAAAGATTCCCGTCCCTACAAAAATAGTAGTCCCTTACGTATTGATATATTGCTGCTTGTGCAGGGCTTTGTACGAAGTGAAGGGCGTGAATGAGTACCATCTCATGCCCACCCCTTCACCCGGGGTGTGAGTAATAAAACGGGTAGGACCTTGGTCCTTCCAAAGAATGCATATATGAAAACTTACTTATGCTGAATACTGGATTATCAGCAAAAATGGCCAGCTAAAAGCTGTGTGCCAAAATATAGTGATTACAAGATCAGATCACACAAGACTTTGAAGTTTATTTAATGACTCTTAAAACATTTTTATGTAACAAAATGCATCGCTTATTATGCTGTAAAGTGTGAATCTCCAGGATGTCATCTGCACACTTCGCTCTCTCAAGCGAGGTGGGATGGGAGAACTATTGAAGTGGTGGTGGCCTACACACACCACTGCATTTGGTGAAATGGATATTTCTGCCTTTCAAAGCTTATTTTGAAGAACTGCTTGTCTAAAGATGTGGCAGTTAAACTGAAATTGATGGAGATAGAACACTTACTTTGAATCATGAGATAAAGTAATTTCACCATACAACTTAGTTTGTTTACTAATGGTTGAAATATTTGTTCTCTTACGTTACAATGCATTTTGAAAAACTTGTATATGTATATATTGAATCGCATGTATGTTATTCACGAAAATATATATCCAGGATATCTAATATGTTTTCATGTACATGACTGTCTGGTTGCGTTGCACAATGGAATCTTGAAAACGATAGACACCGACCCAAAATTATTGTTATATTCTCATATTTTGTCGCTAGCATTTGCCACCATGAAATTAGCTTTGCAGTCGACCTGCTTACATAAAGGCAAGTTTTGTGTCGACCTCACAACTTGTTTTTCCATATACATCAATATTCTTGAGTGTTACAACAAATTGGCATTAAGTAATTGTCAAAATTTAATTTGCTGCTCAGATTTTCATATGCCCCTGCAAGCATTCAACATAATATTAGTTCTGGTCCCAAAAGTAAGTTTTTAGTTATGTTTCTATATTTTGGTGTGGAGCAATTGGGAAACAGCGCGGATTTGTAGTAAACCAGGATGAAACTAAAGAGTAGATAACTTAGTTCTTGGTTACTTATAATTGCGGCTGCCTGGAAGATTGGCAAGTGCAAATACTCTTCCATAATTTTCAGTGGACAAAACCTAACGACTACCCTATAATCTCACATTCTCGTGATTAAAATGGTCTGGGAAAACTTAATTCCAATGCAAACAAATTGAGTACAAATCTGAAATCAATTTTAAAGGAAAAATGTAAATGCTATTTGAACAAAAAAAACAGTTAGATAGATAGATTTTATTTCGAAAACTTGGCGCGGCGGTGTGGCTTAACGGGTTAAGCGTTAGGAATACGCTCGCCATTGCACCTCTAATTACTCTGCATGGGTTCGCAGGTTCGAATCCCATGCAGGGATGGTTATGTGCGAGAGGATTGCTGGACTCCTCGCCGTCGTTGGGTGGTTCACGTAACCGCTGGTCGGTTACAGCTTCCTCCACCACCAAGTCCATGCTTCTTAAAACGAACAATATAACTAATCCCATACCCGACTTGGAATGGTAACCGGACGAGAGGCCTTGGTTCGCCATATGGATAAGCCGTCTTATCGGCTTTCCTCCGGGATAAATATGTAAATCCTATCCTATCCTCCATAATCTGACAATACAAACAAATAAAAAATGGAAAATTCCGGAGAGCAAGCAAAATCTTTAAAAAAGTTTAAAACAAGATGAGTATCATGTGCTTGCTCAGGGATAAAGGAAATACGCTGCATCGCTTACAACCCTGTCTAATGTCGTAAGAGGTTGTGCAGTATATTGCTTCTTTTATACTCATAATGAACATTATATTTGTACATGTGATTACCATAAGTCACACTCACGAAGTCGTCGAGATTATCAACATTTTGGTGCACGTATAATAAGTATAAGTTTATTTCGACTCCATAATCAGCATAACAATACATTTGACAGATAAAAACAAATAAATAAAAACTGATTATAAAATCAGGGGAGCAAACAAAACCTTAGATAAGGTTTATAACGTACAAAATATAAGATGGAAGGTTTTGCCAAGAGGAAGTGGTACATGTTTACTCACCTAAAATTATTAAGTTATTTCACACACGCTCACATGCACCCACCAGGCACACACACACACAACCACTGAGAAGTTATTTAAGTAAGAATAAAACGCGATAAATTTAGGGTATACTATACGGTAAACAAAAAAATAAATAAATACTAGAAAAGAAAAAAATTATTTGCCACACCATATTGATATTTTTGTAATGGTTGCCATTGCCAAATTGATCGATCTTCTAATCGTTAATTAAAAATAAAAGGAAGATTCTATTGAGAACATATTGCCAAGCTGATTATATTTGGATGCAAAGTTGCCCAACCAAAGTTGCCAGAATTGGGTGCATGAGGAGGTGGGCGAGACCATTTCATTCCCCAAATTAGAGCCTATTATTGCCAAATTATAGTCCAGATTGAAATAAGTAATTAAAGTTACTGGTAACAGTAAAATTACTATAATTAAGTAAAGTAGGATATGGAAATAAATTGGTTACAAAGGATGTAAGTGAGGTTTTTCATTCTTGGGTATTGATTTCAGACAAGGATATAGGAATAAGGTTGTTATTTCACAGGATATTGGAGTCTTTTTTTGATTTTTTCCTTATGTGTTTTACTTCATTTAATCACTTTGAAGTAACCTGAAAAACCAAAAATAAAACCGCGAGTAGATGTTTCAATGATTGGGTGAAGGGGAACGCTCTGAACTATTTATTACAGGCAAAAAATAATTGTTTAATTAAATGGGATGTATTGTCATTATATAGCGATGGATAGATGATCTATGATGACATTCTGCTTGGGACAGAGAAAAATTTATTACACCATGCAAAAATCACACAAAATTTTACTATCTATACCTTGGCCAACAAGTCAACTCCAATACCATGCCTTAACATAAAATGCATGCATACATAAATGATATAAAAACCACATCCAATTACAATGACCCACAGCAAATTATAATCTGAAGGGGAGAATCCAACATAGCTCTACTGCTCGCCTAGTTGCAATAATTAGTAACCTTGCAGGAACTATATTGTACTATCTACAACCCTTATACCACCACTCAAACATAAGACCAAGCGTGTAAGATAAGGACATCACAGCTAGAAAAATATAAAAACACGAGCGTGAAGTGATAGAATGTGTGCAGTTATTTAAAGAAAATATCATCCGGGTATGTCAGCTACATATATATTTTAAAAAAAATATACTCATGCATGTCAAAATACCATTTCTTTGGTGCTGGACTAGTTCTGGCCAAGTCATGGCAAGATATAACAATATTATTATAGCTGTTCAACATTTTCATTAAAACAATAATGTGCAAGTGTGGAGTGTCCCAAGTTTTTGTCATCGAATACCACCAGTAGTAATTTTTAATATTTGGAAACTAAATGAGACTTGACTTGTTTTTGAAAAGATTTTTTGGACTTTAACGTCTTCAGATTTAAGGGAAGAGAATTCCAAAGTTTGGGTCCAGTAAAAGACAAGGAATGCTGACTCATGAAAGGTACGAATAAATCAGAACTACTTCTTCGGTTGGAGGTATTTTTGACAAGTATGTCATTAAAGCAATTGGGCAGCGCATTATTATGGAAGTCGCGAGCTAGGGATAATATTTCAAATTTCATCATATATTCAACCTTAAGTATATTTAGTGATTTGAAGTAAGAGTCTACACATTCACGTTTTCTTCTACCAACAACTATTCTTAAAAAATTATTACAAATACTCTGCAGTTTTGAGACAAGTGTTTTATTACCATGAAGCCAGACTGAACAACAATATCGAATATGGCTAAGTAGTAATGATTGAAACATTGCTAGTAGAACTGATTGATCAACACACTGGGATACTTTGGCAGAAACTGCTAGGTTTCTTTTTGTTTGTCGTAGAGGAGATGCAGACGTTTTTCTTCCAATGGAAGGCAGTATGAGACAGCGGAATAGGGTACCGTACCGGTATGTATGAACATCGAATTGTTTGATTTATATTCAAACCTAAGAAACACAAATAAAAAACAAAGAAAATATTCTTGACGAAACGCGCCGATCACGCATGAGAGATGTCGCCAAGGCAACGTCACTCAGACAGGCGTTGCAGGCTTGAAGCTAACGGTTTTCTTGTAACCACCGAGAAATCTGGATTTTTCAACTCTCGGATCGTAACAAACACAGTTCGTAAAATATACTAACGAGTTTAATAACTGACTGAAACTAACTAACCCAACAGTTAATTTGAAAGCATGCAACTAGCTCTTGGAACACCACGCGTTTTCTCACCAATTTTGCTGCAGTTTTGTTATGGCTGACGCAGGCAAACTTTATTCAAGGATGAATAGCTAAATATTTCAAGAATAATGCCAGAGTGATTAGCGTTTGGGAAAAAATTGCTGGGATCGGAAACCAATATCTCAATGTAGTGGCTTGTTAATACTGTAATAGATTGATCCCTAATGCAGTAATGGTCGGCGTACCCTTTGGGTGTGTAATGGACTTGATTAGACTAATAAATTCTAACATTCTTGCTGTTCATACCACGTTAGAAGGGATTTACATTATTAGAGAAGAAAGCCTATAAGACGACCTAGTAATATTGTAAAAACCATGGCACCTCATCCGGTTAACAGTCCATATTGTGTTGTTACCACCATAGCCAGCTATATATTTCCAGTTGCATGGACTTACTGGTAGAGTAAACTGTAGCTGGCCAGCAGTCACGTGAACCACCCTAAAACGGTGAGAAATCCTCTTGCACATAATTATACCCCAAAGGGATTCAAACCTGCAAGCCCATACAGAGTAATCAGAGGTGCGGTTGCGAGCGTATTTCTAACGCTTAGCATGATACGCCACACCGTCAAGCTATTCATTGTTTACATTATTCATTCATTGCCTGGACATATTTGTTCATTAAAACCAGAAGTGACGAACCTGCGGCACGCTAAGAAATTTTGTGCGGCCCGCCAAACATTCAGCCGATTCGGTGCATGTTTGACTCAAAGCCATAAACCTTTAGGTACTGTAGAGAGAAAACGGGAGCGCCTGTATTACTTATATTTCTGGTAACGCTATTTGCAGTACATCTTGTTTTTTTGTTTGATCATCGATTTCTTTAACAATGGATCAAAATAACTGTTGTCTGAGCCTTGTTACGCTGTCTTATCTGCAAACGCGTAGGCATTCATAGAGAAGGGGTTACCTTTTCTTAAACGCTTGATACACAAGATATTTGAAAGTAATAAAAGGTTTATAACTTCAGCTCAGTGATTAAAACAATGGAAGATCTTGAATGCCGGAACGGATCTTTGGTACAAAGCCCTCACCACTAATGTGATATTTAAAAAAAGCGTTACGTTCTGAAATAATAGCTAGTACTAGTAATTATCTAGTTGCGATTCAGGTTCGGGTTAGAAAAGATTGCAATATTTGAATTTTCAGCGCAATCTGCATTCCTAGCCCTCACCCTGAAACGTAACTGGATTATTTTTAATCTTTTTTTATCAGAGGCGGTGGTGTTTCTTCTGGCGAGGGCTTTGTACAAAGGATCCCGAAATACTCATCTGAAGCATTATTATCTAGAATTTTGCATCTTAACTCGACATTAAATGTCATAAAGGAAGGTTCGATAAGACGTAGGTTGAAATACGATCAAGGGCGCCGTCAGAATTACCAAAAAGAGGAGGGGGAGTATAAATCAGAAATTTCCATGAAACCGTCGCCGCAATTAGGCAGGCCACTTGTGAAATAGCCCACTTTTTCGAGGGATAATGTTTTTCTGTTATGTTGTCGGGTAATGATTTTGCAGTTGCGATATCAAAAACTACAATTTAGTAGTACAATACAAATTGAGTGTACAATGATACCTCGGTAGTCGACAAACGCATTCCAGTCAAAAATGCTGCGGCTCGGATCTTGAACAAGCCGAGCGGAGCTCGCGGCCGATTGAGATGACGCCATCCGAAACCGAACTCAATCAATACAGATCAAAACTGACAGACAAAAATCTCACTAAGCAAAACACGCATCGAATGTTCTATTTTATGCTGCAATATATCATTAAATACCCTCAGCTGTATGGATGCAGTTCCTCGTATTTGTTGTTGAAAATAAATAAGTATCATAGTATGACTAAAAAGTTGTGAGACCCGCGCACTCCTGATTAAAACTAATAATATTTTATATATTTCAGAATATTTAATTTATTTTACAAAATGTCTCAAGCAAGAGAATCTTTGAGTGAATATCTGGAGCGTCATGAAATTGTGAAATACATGGAAGATGCAATTAATCAACTACTAGAACAAAAAGATGAAACTCCAAAAATGGTTCCCGCTCGATTTTTATCGGATTATTTTAAAAGTGCACATGAAGGAACAAATACTTTATTTAGAGAGTTTGAATATGTTTCTGCCACAACAAAAAACAGAAAAAGTTTAATCTCATGTTTCTGGAGATGCTTTAATAAACTTGCAGGCTACGGCGAACTGCTGAGTGTTAAAGAATATCATTCCCTACTATGTTTGTTATGTTATGATTTTCCATTGGACATTGTTCAGAGAACTGCACATATTGTGCTAATGGAAGATGCTCTTGACTGTTTAATGTCCTTTATAGACTTTGTATATGCATTTCAAATTCAGTTTTATTACGAGGAATATTTAACTTTATGTAAAGAAGTTTATGAACATTTGATTAATGGTTCATCCATTGTTGTTCCCACATCTGATACCTGGCAACAGAAAAAGAGAAATTTTTCACAGGGGAACACTGAAGGTGTACAGAGTCAAGCTTTTTATGAAGCGATTGAGAAGCTAAAAGTAAAGCTACCAAAAAGTGCGCCAAGTCCAGACTCCCAACATGTTCACAGTGAACTTTCTAAATCTTCAAAAACGACATACTTTGGGCTTCTCATGGCTTTAAGTCGGAATGAAGACATCAATTCTGAAATTGGTGTTCTTCCAAACAGAGGAAATGTCCATCATAGCGATGACTCATGATTGAAATTTAATGCTGCTAGTTCATTTATTTTTTCTTCAAGCCAAAATTAAATTACCATTTTAGATACACTCTGAAAATTTCATATGTTCTAACAACACATTTGTCCCATCACTAATTATATGGCATAATTCATCTAAAATCAATCCGAAATATGGTGAATGCACATGCAAAACTTGGAGCAGATTCAACCTCGCTTTCGTGAGATATCGCGTGTATCTAACTGACAAACAAACAGACAAATACCTATCAATATACTTACTGATCTCAAGATCGATAAGTAACAAGTGCTGTTGTTAATACACACACACTGTAACATATTACATGAGGATATTCAAACCAGTCCCCCAACAATTGCCATAACTGGGAAAAATATATTTGCTTATCACATTGGAAATGAGGATGCTTGATTATTCAGCATGCAAATTGTTACTTATCGATCTTGATCGGTAAGTATGTTGATAGGTATTTGTTTGTCTGTTAGATGCACGCGATATCTCACGAAAGCGAGGTTGAATCTGTTCCAAATTTTGCATGTGCATTCATCATATTTCGGACCAGTAGCCTATTGATTTTGGATGAATTATGTCGTATAATTAGCGAGATATTAATTAATTAGTGATGGGACACACGATGTCACTATAGAGTCATGAATCATCGCTCTCCGGCCGATATTCTCGTTTATTCTTTGGTGCCATCAAAATTGCCAAGTATTCTGTAATAGCTGTCCCATCTGTTTGGAATGCTATACCTGATGAAGTTTCGATCTTCAAATCAATTACACCTGCGATGTGTGCGTTTGAATAAACACTACTCTACTGTATTCACTACTCTACTATCTACCGTTTTTGAACTATAGTACTTTGTCATCTATATTAATTGTTTTTTAAAATAAATAATGAGAGAAAGCCAACCTTGTAATTTGTGATTCATTGGGGCCAGCACGCAGGTCAAGGGTCATTAGATTCCTCCAAGGATGAAAAAATTTGAACCGGCAAGATTGCAATAGTAGTTCAAAACCCAATACATCTGTGCAAAATTATAAGTCCATAGCAGGGGAAGACATTTTTAATTTGCCTCTTCAGGTGTTGCACGAGTCACATTATAATCGATTTGCAATGTGCTATACTGCCCCAAGATACTTCCAATGCAATACATTTTCAAGTCCACATGCATCTGGAACAGGATTTTCAAGCCTTGCTTGAATGTGCTTTTTTAATGGCTCAGAATTTAACGAGTGCATATGAAATTTCATTGCCCTTAATTTGTGGGTTAGGAGCCATAATCCAGTGGTTTTCATCCTTTTAGGCAAAGTCAAACCCAGGGGTGGGAAAATGAAGTTCTCGGCGGGCGGGATTATACCATGAATAGTATTCAATATCTAATTCACATATTTATTCGCTAATGCAAGAAAGAAAATTATAAATCGCGTTCGAAGTAAAGTTTAAATTACAAAAAAATAGAGACCAAAAAATTTATCATAATGTACTAAAAGTGTAATAATGTAATATCATAATGTAAGGGGGCCGGTCAAAATCTCGTCGCGGGCCGCATGTTGCCCACCCCTGGTCCAACCCAAATAAAATATTCCCAGAGTTTAGAGAATCCGTGTGCAATAATAGTCTTATTGTCTGAATTAATTTTCTTCAAAGTGTAGCACGTTCAACAACAGTGACAAATCGAATTGGTATTTGGATGGAAGCTTGCGGAACCAGAGGATGCCCGGTTGAAAACCAACATTCTGATCGGATTCGTAGCAAAACTGACCTTAGTGCCTTATAAACCAATAATTGCTTACACATTGGAAAAAAACGTTAATTGTAAATTTCAAACTATAAGCCTATTATAATTTAGGAAATGATAATATGGGACTTTTGTAGACATTTAGACGACATAATAATATGGTGTACCACATACTCTCGTCTGGTTTCAAGTTCATGTCGAATATAGAGTTATGGACGAGTTCAGTCATTCCCATAAGTTGCGTAAGTGTCCAGCAACTCTGTCACACATAAATTTCCCCGGCAGGATTCAAATCTGAAAGACAGAGTTGTTCCTGACGCATGACACACCAACCACGCATCTTTTTAGCCAAGGTAACTGAAAGCTTATAACAAAAGTTGATTGACTGGGGACCAAATTAGAAACTGAAAAAAAATATACTCGTGGCGGGCCAATACCCGTACGGATAATTAAGATTGTATAATTGAATTGTTACGAATATACATATACCCAAATGGTGATAATGACGTAACAATCGGAGGTCTTAAGAACACAAAAAATTAAAAAAACATGATTATTCAATTATTTCAGCCAAGCTTGGCAGGCCGTAATTGGTTCACGGTAAGATAGGATTTACATATTTATCGTGGGGGAGAGGAACGACAGCTTATCCATATGGCGAACTACGGCCTCTCGCCCGATTACCATTCCATGTCGGGTATTGGATTAGTTAGTTACTTGTTTTTCAGAAGCATGGACTTGGTGGTGGAAGAAGCTATAACCGACCAGCGGTTACGTGAACCACCCTACGGCTGCGAGGAGTCCAGCAATCTTTTTGCACATAACCATCCTGAATGGGATTCGAACCTGCGAACCCACGCAGAGTAATTAGAGGTGCGGTGGCGAGCGTATTCCTAACGCTTATCACGATGAGCCACACCGCCGCGTCCGCTATTCCGGAACCACTGGCATAGACGGTTAGCAGATGCTGTATGAGCAACAAGCTATTACGAGATCAAATAGAAATCCCCTTTTCAACATAAAATTTATTTCCAAATTAAAATTTAACAATATAGCGTGAATAGGTTGGTTGTCCAAAATATAAAAGAGATAATGATTTTTTTACAACTCAGCAATTTTACAAAAAATGACAATACACAAGAGCGAATAATGGAGAACTTTCAGTGAAATAACAAAATGACATACCCTCTATTTATTGGGTTAGTATGTGAACATAAGTGAAAAACGTAGTAGGATACATGCTTTTCAGTCACTTTCAGTGTACACTTCAAAAAAAGAAATAGTTTCTTACAAACACGTTAGTCATGTGCAGTGGTGGGATTCAAAGCTTTGTCAGCTGGTTCCATCATAAAAGTCATATATTTCATCCGGTTCTGTCACAAAAAGTCATATTTTTTCACCAAATAAACCGCTTAATGCTAACCAGTTCGCTGATTTCTCAATATTCTATGAGATGGTTCTTTAGAACCGGCTGAATCCCACCACTGGTTTTGTGCCCTCACTACCTTATAGCTCAGTGGTTCTCAACCTTTTGGGATCGTGGCCTCCTTCTGAAGGCTTTCACCACTCATGGCTTCTGTTCATCATTCCATTGAAATTTATAGTGTTATTTCGATTGTTGTATTCCAAATCCAATCATGTTCAAACAATTCTTGCTTAACAAAGTAGAAACACTCTGTGAAATAGCCTTATAAAGCTAGGAAAAAATGGGAGTTTATTGTAATGTAAAGGTGAAATCAGTTTTTCGTCTAGCATCATGGCCCCCCTCCAACTGCTCTGTGGCCCTTTTGAGCAGGCCACCGGTTGGGAACCGCTGTTATCCTGATAGTATTGACTTAAAATGCTGAAGTCTCGCAGCAATCAAAAATAACTTGTGGATGCTGTAGCAGTTTGTGTTTCAGTGGTTCTCTCTAATTTTGCCTCTTTTATTTCTGAGTGCATGTAGCTTTATTTAATTCTCATCAAATATAGGAAGGGAAGTCGATAAGATGGCTTAATCATATGGCGACACGACGGCATGTCTGGTTGCCAGTCCATGTCCGGTATGGGAATAATTATGCTCCATGAGATTCTAAGCTGCGTAAGGTATTAAGAGGTTCGATGGCATCGTATTCCTGACGCTCAGCATGACACGACGATCAACTGTCCATTTTTTATGAGTGCTCATCACCCATAGTCCTGATATTATAGGGATCAGAATCTCCCTCTTTTATCGTCATTATGTTCGCCATCTTTGGTACCTTAACTGATTCTTTAGTTTTTTTCGACATGTTATGCATAGCGAATTTCACTATCGATTCAGCATCCAAAATTGCTATTGCTCGAGTTTGTTCAGAAGGGAGAGACAATGAATTCACTTCAGGAGAGAATACTATTTTATGCCCGGTTAATTTCACAGAACCAAGATTGAATTCCTCAGCTTCGCCTATCGCGAATGTTGATGTTTGTGAGTTCCCTTTTTGTCCTATGGAAATACAATTTCCTGACATTACACTTCCATTATTGGGTTCTACAGTACCAATTCCAGATGCTTCATCCATATCCATTTTTTCGCATTGTAATGTAGAAGTCTGCTGAGCGAATTCAGAATCGTTACCAGGTACAGCATTTTCAGTCTTTACATTTTTATGGCGTTTTAGATGTATAGCCAAGCGATGTTTCCAATAGAACCTTCTACCACAAATATGACAACCGAAGTGTTTTATTCCTGTATGATATATTTGATGATTTTCTAAAGACTTTTTATGATGAAAACTTTTTACGCATAATTCACATTTATACGGTCTTTCTGAGTGTGCAATCATATGCTTCTTTAAAAAGCTATCCCGCACGAATCCAGCACCACAAACTTGACATTTATGAACTTTAGAAGCATGAGCTTGCGAATGGAAAGTCAGATCTTGTCTTCGATGAAATGTTCTTTTACAAACTCCGCAACGAAAACCTTTTACACCGTCTGCAAAGACATGCTCAGGCCAGCTTGGTTTATGAGAGGGAAAATGCAAGCGTAGACTTTTATAATTATTAAACTCTTTGCCACATGTTTCGCATATATGTGGCGGATGTACGTTCACATGCTGTACCAAACCTTGTTTTCCACTGAAAGAGCTTCCGCAAATATTACAGACAAAAGGCAACCCACTATGATGTTTCCTCTTATGTTTATTCAAGATGTGTTTTGCCCAAAACCTTCTTCCGCATATTTCACAAGGAACATTTGGTTTTGATGTATGTGATTTTACGTGTATGTTATACCATGGTTTTTGGGTGAAACTCTGCCCGCATATTTCACATGTATGAGGCTTTACACCGGTGTGTCGTACCATATGATACTCCAGATGTGATTTTTGATCGTAATCCTTGCCACACACAGAGCAATAATGTATTTTTCGACCTCTTATGTGGAACTCCAAATGCCTTTCCAACTTAGCTGATGAGTCAAATCCTCTCCCACATATGTTACAAATTTCAGTTTTATCAGAAATTTCTTTTTCGATAATATAATCAATAATATCATTCAAGAGACTGCGAGCTATCTTAAAATAATTCTCATTAGTATAGGAATCCTTATCAATAATGAGATCATGATTACTTTGCAATATTCCTCCTTTATCAGTAGTTAATACCCTAACACTCAGACGATTGTCTTCATTACAATCAGATGATTTCTGCCTGTTATCAGTTACATGAGCGTTGTCAATAAAGTTGGACAATTTCTGTCCATTACCTTCGATTAACTTCTTATTTTGCTCTTTATCAGTAATTAAGCGATTATCACTTTGATGGGCGTTATCAATAGATCCCTGTTGAAGATAAACAGATAATTCATCTTTTGATAAGAACCCTGAGTTGAGATCAGTTACAAAAACAGCAGTGGGTTCATTCTGCTCCTGCATTGCTATGACGGAGGATTCTTCAGAATCAAATTCATTATTGTCTTCTTCAAAGATAACAGTGCTGTTTATATCAGTTCTAGCAGTATCTTGGGTATGGCTCGTAAATTCTCCTGTGTCTTCACATGGCATATATTTATCACTATTATCAGCATTGCAAATATCTTCGACTGCAGTGTTTCCAGAAATACTTGTAATTTTCTCTCTATTTATCTCCTCAGATAAAAGGCTTGCTTCATCTATTATGTCTTCATCAAGACAAATTTCAACATAAGTTAAATCTTTAAGCACAGTTTCCATATTCTAAAGTTATAAAAAAACAAAGATAATAAGTTGACAGTGGTTCTCAACCTTTTATGGCTTGTGGCCCTCTTCTGAAGGCTTTTGGCACTCATGGCCCCCGTTTATCATTTCTGTGGTCAATTCCAAATTTCATTATGCTCAAACAGTGAAAACACCCCACGAAATAACCTTATCAAGCAATGAAACTAAGAAGAAAGGGGAGTGGTCTTGTAGAGACAATAGAAAAATCAGGGGCCTCTTAATGGACCACAGATCAATGGTTGAGAACCAGCCAATCTGGCACAACATAGTCCAATATAAGCAAATGAGTATTTAATAAGATAACTAGGGATAGATTCAGATATTCATTTTTTCGTCATGCAAAAACAATGCGCGATATGAAAAAAGAATAAATAATATAATGTAACAAAATGACAAACAGATATCGGCTTGGTGCAGTTGACGTGGAAAGACTCACAGAGTCATCTAGTCAGCGACAGCTTGCAGCTGAGTTGAAGTAACAAATGTGAATATGGAGTTTGAAGGAGCCATAAGATGTTACATAGACCACAATGTGACACCAAGGATCCCAGCAATTATCTCATACAGGGTATTCGGATTCAACAGTGATAATTTTCATGAGGGAGGTAAACCAGGAATAGGATTTACATATGTGTCCTGGGGGAGAGGAAAGCCGATAGGACGGCTTAACCGTATGGTGAACCATGGCCTCTCGTCCGGTTACCGTTCCAAGTGGGGTATGGGATTAGTTGTTTGTTTGTTTTTGGAAGCATGGTCTTGATGGTGGGGGAAGCCGTAACAATCGGCGGTGAGGAGTCCAGCAATCCTCTCGCACGTAACCATCCCTGCATGGGATTCAAACTCACGCAGAGTAATCAGAGGTGGGTGGAAGCGTATTCCTAAAGCTTAGCACGATGAGCCACACCGCCGCGTCAGATATGGAATTGAAAGAAGTCGTAATGGGTCAGTTACATGAACCATTCTGTGGCGCAGAGGAGTCTGGTAATTCTATTGCCTCATGGTATCCAGGATATACAGGGTGTCCATAAAGTCTATTTACAATTTAGCTATAAATGTCAGTTCTAATAAATCTTGACCAGGTTTGTTTTTTTAATCAGTAATAGTTCAAGTATTTTTACTTCATTTAAGGGCCAAAACAATATATGGTATCGATAAATTCCCTTCGCAATTTGAAGACTTCATGTTTGTGGACACCCTATAGAACAAAAACTATTTTATTGACAGAGGTAAACTGTGGCTATGAGGAATTTGAGAAATGTAGTTTTCTAGTAGAAAATTTGTTTGCGTTTTTTTTTCAAATTCACAACCATGGTGAACATGCCATTGTGCCCATGCCTTAGCATCAGCAAATATAAAAGTACACCAGGACAAGTGAAAATCATGATAACACTTGGCGATGTCGCACATCGTGCTATACCCTGCGTTGGTTCATAGGCTCAATTCCCATGTGAGAATAGTCATGTGCAAGAGGATTGCTGGACTCCTCATCGTCGTAGGGTGGTTCACATAAAACCGGCACACTCTCTTCAACATTAAATTTATTTCCGAACTAGAAAATCAGCCAAATAGGGTGATTTCGGAAAAAACTAAAAATGCAATAACTATGAGATAGAAAATTTATTTTGAACTGGGCTATAAAAAATGACAACCCACAAAAGGGAAAACTTTATGGACAATCAATGGCGTCAGGTGGTGGGAATGGGAGATGTGTAACTTTCTAAAATGTGGCGAAGTTTTCACAAAAATCATTAATTTTTTATGTAATATGTATATAGACTGTCTGTCTGACCTCAGATATTCAATATATAACAAATTTGCGGTGTACTTATTGGCTATCAGTATTGTCAGTCCTCCTTTATACGAAACCCTTCTTGTGACCAATTTCAATACAAATAGTCATACAAAATGTTTTATCAGCAAGTGAATAACAGCAGAGACACAACCAGATTGATAAGGATCATACTCTGAGGGGAAAAACGGCAAATTATATGAAATTCATATTTTAAAAAATATTTTTAATAAAAGTTTTCAGACACAAACTCTCATTTGTTTACTGTGAGCATGCCCTTTATTAAACAAAGAAATTTTTATTCCAATAGTTTATTCAAAAAATGCCAGTTATGTAGACTCACTAACTTATGGCTGTTCGGAGGGAAAAGGAAAGTCATATGGCTTAATCATATGGCAAACCACAGCCCCGGTATAGGAATAACTAACGCTTAGCTCGTCCGGTTACCAGTTCATGTCGGGCATGGTGATAATAATGCCCATGAGATTCTAAGCGTAGGATGTTCAGAGGTTCGATGGCAACGTATTCCTGACGCTGAGCACGACATGGCGGTCAACTGTCCATTTTTTATGAGTGCTCATCACCCATAGTCCTGATTCTATATGGATCAGATTCCCCCTCTCTGATTGTCATTATGTTCGCCATCTTTGGAACCTTAACTGGTTCTTTAGTTTTTTTCGACATGTTATGCATAGCGAATTTCACTATCGATTCAGCATCCAAAATTGCTATTGTTCGAGTTTGTTCAGAAGGGAGAGGCAATGAATTCACTTCAGGAGAGAACACTATTTTATGCCCGATAAATTTCATAGAGCCGAGATTGAATTCCTCAGCTTCCCCTATTGTGAATGTAGATGTTTGTGAGTTCCCTTTTTGTCCTACGGAAATACAATTTCCCGGCATTACACCTCCATTACTTGGTGCTGTGCTACCAATTCCAGATGCTCCATCCATCTCCTTTTTTCTACATTGTAATGTAGAAGAAGTTTGCTGAGCAAATTCAGAATCATTACTAGGTACAGCATTTTCAGTTTTTACATTTTTATGGAGTTTTAGATGTATAGCCAAGCGATGTTTCCAATAATATCCTTTTCCGCAAATGTTGCAACCAAAGCGCTTTATTCCTGTATGATATATTTGATGATTTTCTAACGACCTTTTATAATGGAAACTTTTCCAGCATGATTCACATTTATATGGTCTTTCTAAGTGTGCAATCATATGCTTCTTTAAATAGCTATCCCGCACGAATCCAGCACCACAAACTTGACACTTATGAACTTTTGGAGCATGAGCTTGAGAATGGAAAGTAAAGGCTTGTCTTCGTCGAAATGTTCTTTTACAAACTTCGCAACGAAAACCTTTTACACCGTCCGCAAAGACATGCTCAGGCCAACTTGGTTTATGAGAATCTTTATGCAAGCGAAGACTTTTATAATTGTCAAACTCCTTGCCACATGTTCCACATATATGTGGAGGATGTAGGCTCACATGGTGTAGCAAACCTTGTTTTCCACTAAAAGAACTTCCGCAAATGTTACAAACAAAGGGCAACCCCATATGTCGTTTCCTTGTATGTAAATTCAAGATGTATTTTGTCCAAAACTTTTTTCCGCATATCTCGCAAGGAACATTTGGTTGAGATGTGTGAGATTTTATATGCATGTTTAACGACGATTTTTGAGCGAAAGTCTTTCCGCATATTTCACATGAATACGCCTTTACACCGGTGTGTAGCACCATATGATACTCCAGATGCGATTTTTGACCAAAATCTTTGCCACACACAGAGCAATAAAGTATTTTTCGGCCTTTATAGTGAAACTTCAAATGTCTTTCCAATTTGGCTAATGTGCCGAATCTTCTCTCACATATGTTACAACTTTCAGTTTTATCAGAAACTTCTTTTTCGATAATATAATCAATAACGTCATTCAAGAAACTGCGAGCTATCTCAAAATAATTCTCATTAGTATGGGAATCCTTATCAACAATGAGATCTTTATCACTGAGAGAAGTGCTATCTTTGGAGTTTGGTAACATTCCTTCTTTACCAGTAGGTAATTCCTTATCACTCAGATAGGTGCCTACATTACAATTAGACGATTTCCGCCTGTTATCGAATGGATGAGCGTTATCAATACTGGTGGGCAATTTCGATCCATTCTTATCACCTAGTCGTGGACGGGTGTTATTATTGTGACCATCATCAGTCATTAAGCCATTATCACTTAGATAGGTATTATCAATACCGCTGGGCAATTCTTGTTGAAGATAGTCAGATAATTCATCTTTTGATAAGAACCCCGAGTTGGAATCAGTTACAAAAACAGCAGTGGGTTCATTCTGCTCCTGCATTGCTATGACGGAGGATTCTTCAGAATCAAATTCATGATCGTCTTCTCCAAAGATAACAGTGCTGTTTATATCAGTTCTAGCAGTATCTTGGATATGGCTCGTAAATTCTCCTGCGTCTTCACATGGCATATATTCATCACTATTATCAACATTGCAAATATCTTCTACTGTAGTGTTGCCAGAAATACTTGTAATTTTCTCTCTATTTATCTCCTCAGATAAAAGGCTTGCTTCATATATTATGTCTTCATCAAGACAGATTTCAACATAAGTTAAATCTCTAGGTACAGATCCCATATTCTAAAGTTATAAAAAAAACAAGGATAATAAGTTGGCAGTGGGTTCTCAACATTTTATGGCTTTTGGCCTCATGGCCCCCCTGTTTATCAATTTCATTATGCTCAAACAGTGAAAACGCCCCACGAAATAACCATATTAAGCAATGAAACTCAGTAGGAAGGAGAGTTATCTTGTAGAGAGAATGGGCCTTGTGGGCCTCTTGATGGACTACAATTCCCTGGTTGAGAACCACTGAGCTAGAATAACTCAGAAAATCTGGCATGATATACTTCAGATATACATTTTCGCCATGCAAAAACAATGCGCGATATGAAGAATGAATAAATAATATATTGTAAATAAATGACAAACAGATATCGGCTTGTTGCAGTTGACGCGAAAAGACTCACAGAGTCATCTAGTCAGAGACACTTTGCAACTGAGATTAAGCAGCAAATGTGAATATGAAGTGTGAAGAAGCCATAAGACGTTACATAAACCACAATGTGACACTAAGGATCCCAGCAATCCTCTCCTACAGGGTATTCAGATTCAACATTGATAATTTTCATGAGGGAGGTAAACCAGGAATAGGATTTACATATGTGTCCTGGGGAAGAGGAAGGCCGATAAGACGGCTTAACCATATGGTGAACCATGGCCTCTCGTCCGGTTACCGTTCCAAGTCGGGTATGGGATTAGTTAGTTATTTGTTTTTAGAAGCATGGACTTGATGGTGGAGGAAGCCGTAACCGACCATCGGTTACATTAACCGCGCAATCGGCGGTGAGGAGTCCACCAATCCCCTCGCACGTAACTATCCCTGCATGGGATTCAAACTCACGCAGAGTAATCAGAGGTGGGGTGGCAGCGTATTCCTAAAGCTTGGCACGATGAGCCACACCGCCGTGTCAGATATGGAATTGAAAGAAGCCGTAATCAGTCAGTTACATGAACCATTCTGTGGCGCAGAGGAGTCTGGTAATTCTATTGCCTCATGGTATCCAGGATATACAGGGTGTCCATAAAGTCTATTTACAATTTAGCTATAAATGTCAGTTCTAATAAATCTTGACCAGGTTTGTTGTTTTTTTAATCAGTAATAGTTCAAGTATTTTTACTTCATTTAAGGGCCAAAACAATATATGGTATCGATAAATTCCCTTCGCAATTTGAAGACTTCATGTTTGTGGACACCCTATAGAACAAAAACTATTTTATTGACAGAGGTAAACTGTGGCTATGAGGAATTTGAGAAATGTAGTTTTCTAGTAGAAAATTTGTTTGCGTTTTTTTTCAAATTCACAACCATGGGGTGAACATGCCATTGTGCCCATGCCTTAGCATCAGCAAATATAAAAGTACACCAGGACAAGTGAAAATCATGATAACACTCGGCGATGTCGCACATCGTGCTATACCCTGCGTTGGTTCGTAGGCTCAATTCCCATGTGAGAATAGTCATGTGCAAGAGGATTGCTGGACTCCTCATCGTCGTAGGGTGGTTCACATAAAACCGGCACACTCTCTTCAACATTAAATTTATTTCCGAACTAGAAAATCAGCCAAATAGGGTGATTTCGAAAAAAAACTAAAAACGCAATAACTATAAGATAGAAAATTTATTTTGAACTAGGCTATGAAAAATGACAACACACAAAAGGGAAAACTTTATGGACAATCAATGGCGTCAGGTGGTGGGAATGGGAGATGTGTAACTTTCTGAAATGTGGCGAAGTTTTCACAAAAATCCATAATTTTTTATGTAATATGTATATAGACTGTCTGACCTCAGATATTCAATATATAACAAATTTGCGGTGTACTTGTTGGCTATCAGTATTGTCAGTCCTCCTTTATACGAAACCCTTCTTGTGACCAATTTCAACACAAAT
Organism: Styela clava; assembly: GCF_013122585.1. NCBI lineage: Eukaryota > Metazoa > Chordata > Ascidiacea > Stolidobranchia > Styelidae > Styela > Styela clava. The sequence continues at coordinate 16,047,396 of NW_024102836.1, forward strand.
AGTCAAACAAAATGTTTTATCAGCAAGTGAATAACAGCAGAGACACAACCAGATTGATAAGGATCATACTTTGAGGGGAAAAACGGCAAATTATATGAAATTCATATTTTAAAAAATATTTTTAAGAAAAGTTTTCAGACACAAACTCTCATTCGTTTACTGTGAGCATGCCCTTTATTAAACAAAAAATTTTTTTATTCCAATAGTTTATTCAAAAAATGCCAGTTATGTAGACTCACTAACTTATGGCTGTTCGGAGAGAAAAGGAAATTCGATAAGATGGCTTAATCATATGGCAAACCACGGCCCCGGTATAGGAATAGAATAACTAACGCTTAACTCGTCCGGTTACCAGTTCATGTCGGGCATGGTGATAATAATGCCCATGAGATTCTAAGCGTAGGATGTTCAGAGGTTCGATGGCAACGTATTCCTGACGCTCAGCACGACATGGCGGTCAACTGTCCATTTTTTATGAGTGCTCATCACCCATAGTCCTGATCTTATAGGGATCAGTATCCCCCTCTTTTATCGTCATTATGTTCGCCATCTTTGGAACCTTAACTGGTTCTTTAGTTTTTTTCGACATGTTATGCATGGCGAATTTCACTATCGATTCAGCATCCAAAATTGCTATTGCTCGAGTTTGTTCAGAAGGGAGAGACAATGAATTCACTTCAGGAGAGAATACTATTTTATGCCCGGTAAATTTCACAGAACCAAGATTGAATTCCTCAGCTTCCCCTATTGTGAATGTAATTGTTTGTGAGTTCCCTTTTTGTCCTACGGAAATACAATTTCCTAACATTACACCTCCATTACTTGGTGCTGTGCTACCAATTCCAGATGCTCCATCCATCTCCTTTTTTCTACATTGTAATGTAGAAGAAGTTTGCTGAGCAAATTCAGAATCATTACTAGGTACAGCATTTTCAGTTTTTACATTTTTATGAAGTTTTAGATGTATAGCCAAGCGATGTTTCCAATAATATCCTTTTCCGCAAATGTTGCAATCAAAGCGCTTTATTCCTGTATGATATATTTGATGATTTTCTAACGACCTTATATGATGGAAACTTTTCCAGCATGATTCACATTTATACGGTCTTTCTAAGTGTGCAATCATATGCTTCTTTAAATAGCTATCCCGCACGAATCCAGCACCACAAACTTGACACTTATGAACTTTTGGAGCATGAGCTTGAGAATGGAAAGTAAAGTCTTGTCTTCGTCGAAATGTTCTTCTACAAACTTCGCAACGAAAACCTTTTACACCGTCCGCAAAGACATGCTCAGGCCAACTTGGTTTATGAGAATCTTTATGCAAGCGAAGACTTTTATAATTGTCAAACTCCTTGCCACATGTTTCACATATATGTGGAGGATGTAGGCTCACATGGTGTAGCAAACCTTGTTTTCCACTAAAAGAACTTCCGCAAATGTTACAAACAAAGGGCAACCCCATATGTCGTTTCCTCGTATGTAAATTTAAGATGTATTTTGTCCAAAACTTTTTTCCGCATATCTCGCAAGGAACATTTGGTTGAGATGTGTGAGATTTTATATGCATGTTTAACGACGATTTTTGAGTGAAAGTCTTTCCGCATATTTCACATGAATACGCCTTTACACCGGTGTGTAGCACCATATGATACTCCAGATGCGATTTTTGACCAAAATCTTTGCCACACACAGAGCAATAAAGTATTTTTCGGCCTTTATAGTGAAACTTCAAATGTCTTTCCAATTTGGCTAATGTGCCGAATCTCCTCTCACATATGTTACAACTTTCAGTTTTATCAGAAACTTCTTTTTCGATAATATAATCAATAACGTCATTCAAGAAACTGCGAGCTATCTCAAAATAATTCTCATTAGTATGGGAATCCTTATCAACAATGAGATCTTTATCACTTAGAGAAGTGCTATCTTTGGAGTTGGGTAACATTCCTTCTTTATCAGTAGTTAATTCCTCATCACTCAGATAGGTGCCTACATTACAATTAGACGATTTCCGCCTGTTATCGAATGGATGAGCGTTATCAATACTGGTGGGCAATTTCGATCCATTCTTATCACCTAGTCGTGGACGGGTGTTATTATTGTTATTATTGTGCCCATCATCAGTCATTAAGCCATTATCACTTAGATAGGCATTATCAATACCGCTGGGCAATTCCTGTTGAAGATAGTCAGATAATTCATCTTTTGATAAGAACCCTGAGTTGGAATCAGTTACAAAAACAGCAGTGGGTTCATTCTGCTCCTGCATTGTTATGACGGAGGATTCTTTAGAATCAAATTCATGATTGTCTTCTCCAAAGATAACAGTGCTGTTTATATCAGTTCTAGCAGTATGTTGGTTATGGCTCGTAAATTCTCCTGTGTCTTCACATGGCACATATTTATCACTATTATCAGCATTGCAAATATCTTCTACTGTAGTGTTGCCAGAAATACTTGTAATTTCCTCTCTATTTATCTCCTCAGATAAAAGGCTTGCTTCCTATATTATGTCTTCATCAAGACAAATTTCAACATAAGTTAAATCTTTAAGCACAGTTTCCATATTCTAAAGTTATAAAAAAACAAAGATAATAAGTTGACAGTGGTTCTCAACCTTTTATGGCTTGTGGCCCTCTTCTGAAGGCTTTTGGCACTCATGGCCCCCGTTTATCATTTCTGTGGTCAATTTCAAATTTCATTATGCTCAAACAGTGAAAACACCCCACGAAATAACGTTATCAAGCAATGAAACTAAGAAGAAAGGGGAGTTGTCTTGTAGAGACAATAGAAAAATCAGGGGCCTCTTGATGGACCACAGATCACTGGTTGAGAACCACTGAGCTAAAATAACTCAGACAATCTGGCACAACATAGTTCAATATAAGCAAATGAGTATTTAATAAGATAACCAGGGATAGATTCAGATATTTATTTTTTCGTCATGCAAAAACAATGCGCGATATGAAAAATGAATAAATAATATAATGTAACAAAATGACAACCAGATATCGGCTTGGTGCAGTTGACGCGAAAAGACTCACAGAGTCATCTAGTCAGCGACAGCTTGCAGCTGAGTTGAAGTAACAAATGTGGATATGGAGTTTGAAGAAGCCATAAGATGTTACATAAACCACAATGTGACACTAAGGATCCCAGCAATTCTCTCATACAGGGTATTCGGATTCAACATTGATAATTTTCATGAGGGAGGTAAACCACGGATAGGATTTACATATGTGTACTGGGGGAGAGGAAAGCCGATAAGATGGCTTAACCATATGGTGAACCATGGCCTCTCCTCCGGTTACCGTTCCAAGTAGGGTATGGGATTAGTTATTTGATTTTGGAAGCATGGACTTGATGGTGGAGGAAGCCGTAACCGACCATCGGTTACATTAACCACGCAATCGGCGGTGAGGAGTCCAGCAATCCTCTCACACGTAACCATCCCTGCATGGGATTCAAACCCACGCAGGGTAATCAGAGGTGGGGCGGAAGCGTATTCCTAAAGCTTAGCACGATGAGCCACACCGCCGCGTCAGATATGGAATTGAAAGAAGTCGTAATCAGTCAGTTACATGAACCACCCTGTGGCGCAGAGAAGTCTGATAATTCTATTGCCTCATGGTATCCAGATATACAGGGTGTCCATAAAGTCTATTTACAATTTAGCTATAAATGTCAGTTCTAATAAACTCTCATTCGTTTACTGTGACTGTGAGCATGCCCTTTATCAAACAAAGAAATTTTTATTCCAATAGTTTATTCAAAAAATGCCAGTTATGTAGACTCACTAACTTTTGGCTGTTCGGAGGGAAAAGGAAAGTCGATAAGATGGCTTAATCATATGGCAAACCATGGCCCCGGTATAGGAATAACTAACGCTTAGCTCGTCCGGTTACCAGTTCATGTCGGGCATGGTGATAATAATGCCCATGAGATTCTAAGCGTAGGATATTCAGAGGTTCGATGGCAACGTATTCCTGACGCTCAGCACGACATGGCGGTCAACTGTCCATTTTTTATGAGTGCTCATCACCCATAGTCCTGATCTTATAGGGATCAGAATCCCCCTCTTTTATCGTCATTATGTTCGCCATCTTTGGAACCTTAACTGGTTCTTTAGTTTTTTTCGACATGTTATGCATAGCGAATTTCACTATCGATTCAGCATCCAAAATTGCTATTGTTCGAGTTTGTTCAGAAGGGACAGACAATGAATTCACTTCAGGAGAGAATACTATTTTATGCCCGATAAATTTCATAGAGCCGAGATTGAATTCCTCAGCTTCCCCTATTGTGAATGTAGATGTTTGTGAGTTCCCTTTTTGTCCTACGGAAATACAATTTCCCAACATTACACCTTCATTACTTGGTGCTGTGCTACCAATTCCAGATGCTCCATCCATCTCCTTTTTTCTACATTGTAATGTAGAAGAAGTTTGCTGAGCAAATTCAGAATCATTACTAGGTACAGCATTTTCAGTTTTTACATTTTTATGAAGTTTTAGATGTATAGCCAAGCGATGTTTCCAATAATATCCTTTTCCGCAAATGTTGCAACCAAAGCGCTTTATTCCTGTATGATATATTTGATGATTTTCTAACGACCTTTTATGATGGAAACTTTTCCAGCATGATTCACATTTATACGGTCTTTCTAAGTGTGCAATCATATGCTTCTTTAAATAGCTATCCCGCACGAATCCAGCACCACAAACTTGACACTTATGAACTTTTGGAGCATGAGCTTGAGAATGGAAAGTAAAGTCTTGTCTTCGTCGAAATGTTCTTCTACAAACTTCGCAACGAAAACCTTTTACACCGTCCGCAAAGACATGCTCAGGCCAACTTGGTTTATGAGAATCTTTGTGCAAGCGAAGACTTTTATAATTGTCAAACTCCTTGCCACATGTTTCACATATATGTGGAGGATGTAGGCTCACATGGTGTAGCAAACCTTGTTTTCCACTAAAAGAACTTCCGCAAATGTTACAAACAAAGGGCAACCCCATATGTCGTTTCCTCGTATGTAAATTTAAGATGTATTTTGTCCAAAACTTTTTTCCGCATATCTCGCAAGGAACATTTGGTTGAGATGTGTGAGATTTTATATGCATGTTTAACGACGATTTTTGAGTGAAAGTCTTTCTGCATATTTCACATGAATACGCCTTTACACCAGTGTGTAGCACCATATGATACTCCAGATGCGATTTTTGACCAAAATCTTTGCCACACACAGAGCAATAAAGTATTTTTCGGCCTTTATAGTGAAACTTCAAATGTCTTTCCAATTTGGCTAATGTGCTGAATCTCCTCTCACATATGTTACAACTTTCAGTTTTATCAGAAACTTCTTTTTCGATAATATAATCAATAACATCATTCAAGAAACTGCGAGCTATCTCAAAATAATTCTCATTAGTATGGGAATCCTTATCAACAATGAAATCTTTATCACATAGAGAAGTGCTATCTTTGGAGTTTGGTAACATTCCTTCTTTATCAGTAGTTAATTCCTTATCACTCAGATAGGTGCCTACATTACAATTAGACGATTTCCGCCTGTTATCGAATGGATGAGCGTTATCAATACTGGTGGGCAATTTCGATCCATTCTTATCACCTAGTCGTGGACGGGTGTTATTATTGTTATTATTGTGCCCATCATCAGTCATTAAGCCATTATCACTTAAATAGGCATTATCAATACCGCTGGGCAATTCCTGTTGAAGATAGTCAGATAATTCATCTTTTGATAAGAACCCCGAGTTGGAATCAGTTACAAAAACAGCAGTGGGTTCATTCTGCTCCTGCATTGCTATGACGGAGGATTCTTCAGAATCAAATTCATGATTGTCTTCTTCAAAGATAACAGTGCTGTTTATATCAGTTCTAGCAGTATCTTGGGTATGGCTCGTAAATTCTCCTGTGTCTTCACATGGCGTATATTCATCACTATTATCAACATTGCAAATATCTTCTACTGTAGTGTTGCCAGAAATACTTGTAATTTCCTCTCTATTTATCTCCTCAGATAAAAGGCTTGCTTCATATATTATGTCTTCATCAAGACAGATTTCAACATAAGTTAAATCTCTAGGTACAGATCCCATATTCTGAAGTTATAAAAAAAAACAAGGGTAATAAGTTGGCAGTGGGTTCTCAACATTTTATGGCTTTTGGCCTCATGGCCCCCCTGTTTATCAATTTCATTATGCTCAAACAGTGAAAACGCCCCACGAAATAACCATATTAAGCAATGAAACTCAGTAGGAAGGAGAGTTATCTTGTAGAGAGAATGGGCCTTGTGGGCCTCTTGATGGACTACAATTCCCTGGTTGAGAACCACTGAGCTAGAATAACTCAGAAAATCTGGCATGATATACTTCAGATATATATTTTCGCCATGCAAAAACAATGCGCGATATGAAGAATGAATAAATAATATATTGTAAATAAATGACAAACAGATATCGGCTTGTTGCAGTTGACGCGAAAAGACTCACAGAGTCATCTAGTCTGAGACACTTTGCAACTGAGATTAAGCAGCAAATGTGAATATGAAGTTTGAAGAAGCCATAAGACGTTACATAAACCACAATGTGACACTAAGGATCCCAGCAATCCTCTCATACAGGGTATTCAGATTCAACATTGATAATTTTTATGAGGGAGGTAAACCAGGAATAGGATTTACATATGTGTCCTGGGGAGAGGAAAGCCGATAAGACGGCTTAACCATATGGCGAACCATGGCCTCTCGTCCAGTTTCCATTCCAACTCGGGTATGGGATTAGTTAGGTATTTGTTTTTGGAAGCATGGCCTTGATGGTGGAGGAAGCCGTAACCGGCCAGCGGTTACATTAACCACGCAAACGGCGGTGAGGAGTCCACCAAGCCTCTTGCACGCAACCATCCCTACATGGGATTCAAACCCACGCAGGGTAATCAGAGGTGCGGTGGCAGCATATTCCTAACGCTTAGCACGATGAGCCACACCGCCGCGTCAGATATGGAATTGAAAGAAGTCGTAATGGGTCAGTTACATGAACCATTCTGTGGCGCAGAGGAGTCTGGTAATTCTATTGCCTCATGGTATCCAGGATATACAGGGTGTTCATAAAGTCTATTTACAATTTCACTATGAAGTCAGTTCTAATAAATCTTGACCATGTTTTTTTTAATCAGTAATAGTTAAGTATTTTTACTTCATTTAAGGGCCAAAACAAAATATTGTATCGATAAATTCCCTTCGCAATTTGTAAAAAATTAAGACTATGTTTATGGACACCCTATAGAAAAAAAAACATTTTCCAAAAACCAAGAGGTCGCAGTCATATTTTTCTTATTACAAAGTCTGGAGGTATTTGTGAATTTTTTTAAATTCACAAACCTGAGGTGAACATTCCATTGCTCCCTTCTTCAGCATCAGCAAATAATAAAGTATACCAAGGCAAGTGAAAATCATGTTAATGCTCGGCGATGCCGCACATGATGCTATATCCTGCGTTGGTTCGCAGGTTCGATTCCCATGTGGAAATAGTCATGTGCAAGAAGATTTCTGGACTTCTTGCCGTTGTAGTGTGATTCACATAAAACCGGCACACTCTCTTGAACAATAAATTTATTTCTGAACTAAAAAATCAGTCTAATAGGGTGATTTAAAAAAAAAAACTAAAAACGCAATAACCATAAGATAGAAAATTTATGACAACACACAAAAGAAAATTCACGAGAGTTGTGTTTGAACATGACAACTTTGTGGACAATCAATGGCGTTAGGCGGTGGGAATGGGAGAGTGTGTAACTTTCTAAAATGTGGCGAATTTCGCACAAAAATCATTACTTTTATATGTAATATGTGTATTGACTGTCTGACCTCAGATATCCAATGAAAATAAATTTGCGTTGTGTTATTGGCTACCAGTATTGTCAGTCCTCCTACGAAACCCTTCTTGTGACCAATTTCAATACAAATAGTCCAACAAAATGTTTCATCAGCAAGTGAATAACAGCAGAGACACAACCAGATTGATAAGGATCATACTTTGAAAGAAAAAACGGCAAATTCTACAAAAAAGGAATTTGATTACCGTATAATATATGAAATTCATATTTTAAAAAAATGTTATTGAGAAAAGTTTTCAGACACAAACTCTAATTCGTTTACTGTGAGCATGCCTTTTATTAAACAAATAAATTTTTATTCCGATAGTTTATTCAAAGAATGCCAGTTATGTAGAAATTCTACCTTTTGGATGTTCGTTTTATAGTAATGACTTGAAATGCTGAAGTCTCCCATCCATATTCAAATTGGCAGATTCAATAGCTCTCTGCATTTCTGTGGTTGCCTGAATGCATGCAACTTTATTAATCTCTGGACATCATCAAAAATAGGGAGGGAAAAGGAAAGTCGGTCAGATGGCTTAATCATATGGCAAACCTCAACTGGTTACCAGCCCATATCCGATATGGGAATAACTAAAGCCTAGCTTGTTCGGTTACCCGTCTATGGTGGCCCACCGTTGTCATGCGTAAAATTGAAAAAAAAAATGAAAAATAAAATAAAAAAATAGTTCTGAAAAAACATAAATAAAATAAAATGTAAAAAAAAAAAAATTAAAAATAAAAACGAAAATAAAATAAAAACGGAATAAAAAAAGGTAAAAAAAAAAAAAAAAAAAAAAGTGAATAAAAAGAAAATATAAACGGTTGACAACGATGGGCCGCCTCGTGGCCCATCGTTGTCACGTGTATTTATTTTGAGAAAATTTCGGACAGTAGTGGCTAGAGCCGACGGACGAGTCTAACTAGGCTACTTTATGCACACAGTCCTTTTTCTATTAATTCAAGTCTGTGCTTTGTGAATTATTCACATTTTAGTTTTGCAGTTATTACAAATTACGATTACTATACAGGTACTTAATATAATGACTGAAAAGAGGTCTTGCATGGGTACAATTGCGGTCAGACGGTACCAGTATCGCAAGAGTGTCTCGCTAGACAACTGAGCATCTGAGCAGCATTCTCCACTTCAATTACCTTCTACACGTAAAAACAAATTTCCCGAATTTTCGTACTCAATTCTATATTCTCTTATCAACATAATAAATGTATTACTTCTAGTCAAACTTGTAGCATGGAGAATTTATAGAACATTTTCGTTCTGAATTTATTGAATATTGCTCAAGAAAATCAGTGAGTTAGAAACCCAGTTTGTGCGCGTAGGATTATGCATGACAACGTTGGTCTCAAGCAGTAGCAAATTTTCTCAAAATGAAATCGTGTGACAACGATGGGCCGCTCAACCTTTTTTTTTTGCATTTTATTTTTTTCTCATTTTATTTTAATGTTTTTTCACAACAATTTTTTTATTTTATTTTTCAATTTTACGCGTGACAACGATGGGCCACCATACCCGTCCATGTGGGGTATGGAAATAGTTACGCCCCATGAGACTCTAACCAGCATAGAGTAATCAGAGGTACCATGTCAAGAGTATTCCTAAAGCTTAGCATGGTGTGGCGATCAACTGCCCCTTATTATGAGTGCTCATCACCTATAGTCCTGATCTTATATGGATAAGATTCCCCCTCTCTGATTGTCATTATGTTAGTCATCTTTGGTACCTTAACTGGTTCGTTACTTTTTTTCGAGAAATTATGCATCGCAAATGTGAGTATCGATTTAGCATCTAAGATTGCAATTGCTTGAGTTTGTTCAGAAGGGAGAGACAATGAATTCACTTCAGGAGAGAATATTATTTTATGCCCGGTAAATTTCACAGAGCCGAGATTGAATTCCTCAGCTTCCCCTATTGTGAATGTTGATGTTTGTGAGTTCCCTTTTTGTCCTACGGAAATACAATTTCCCAACATTACACCTCCATTACTTGGTGCTGTGCTACCAATTCCAGATGCTTCATCTGTCTTCTTTCTTCCACATTGTAATGTAGAAGAAGTTTGCTGAGTGAATTCAAAATCATTACTAGGTACAGCATTTTCAGTTATCACATTTTTATGATGTTTTAGATGTATAGCCAAGCGGTGTTTAAAATAATATCGTCTTCCGCAAATGTGGCAACCCAAGCGCTTAAATCCTGTATGATATTTTTGATGATTTTCTAACGACCATTCATAATGAAAACATTTCCCACATAATTTACATTTATATGGTCTGTTCGAGTGTGCAATCATATGCTTCTTTAAAAAGCTATAGCGAACATAACCAGCCCCGCAAACTTGACATTTATGAACTCTTGGAGCATGAGCTTGCGAATGGAAAGTCAGGTCTTGTCGTCGACGAAATGTTCTTTTACAAACTTTGCATAAAAAAGTGTTCGCATCGTCCCCAAAGACATGCTCAGGGCAGCTCGGTTTATGAGAAGGAAAATGCAAGCGAAGACTTTTATAATTGTCAAACTTCTTGCCACATATTTCACATATATGTGGCGGATGCTGGTTCACATGTCTTACCAAACTTTTTTTCTGACTAAAAGAGCTTCCGCAAATGTTACAAACAAAAGGCTTCCCCATATGTCGTTTCTTCCTATGCGTATTTAAGATGTGTTTTGTCCAAAACTTTTTTCCGCATATCTCACAAGGAACATTTGGTTGAGATGTGTGAGATTTTATGTGCATGTTTAATGACGATTTATGAGTGAAAGTCTTCCCGCATATTTCACATGTATAGGGCTTTACACTGGTGTGAAACACCATAGTATGATACTCCAGATGCGATTTTTGATCAAAATCCTTGCCACACACATGGCAATATAGTACTTTTCGACCTTTTTTGTGGAACTTTAAATGCCTTTCCAATTTATCTGACGAGTCGAACATCCTCTCACATATGTTACAAATTTCAGTTTTATCAGAAATATCTTTTTTGATGATATAATCAATAATATCATTCAAAAGACTGCGAGCTATCTCTGAATAATTTTCATCAGTAATGAAATCCTTATTAATAATGAGATCTTCATCACTTAAAGAAGTAGCATTTAAAGAAGTGTTATCAGTAGCATTTGTCGGTATTCTTTCTCTATCAGTAGTTAACTCCTTATCACTCAGATGGGTGCCTTCATTACAATCAGACGATTTCTGCCTGTTATCAGTTAGATAAGCCTTATCAATACTGGTGAGCAATTTCGGTTCATTCTTATCACCTAGACAAGTGTTATTAGTTAGCCCCTCATCAGTAATTAGGCCCTTATCAATTTGATAGGCGTTATCTGTACAGTTAGGCAAATCCTCTTGAAGATAGTCAGATAACTCACCATTTGATAAGAACCCTAACTTGGAACCAGTTAGAAAATCAGCATTAAATTCATTCTGCTCCTGTACCGCCATGACAGAATCAAATTCATGATTGTCTTTTTCATAGACAACAGTACTGTTCATATCAGCTCTAACAGTATCTTGGTTATGGCTCGTAAATTCTCCCGTGTCTTCACATAGCATATATTTATCATTGATATCAGCATTGCCATTATCTTTGATTGTAGTGTTGCCAGAAATATTTGTAATTTTGTCTCTATCAGATGCTCTACAGTCATTGGTCGATAAAGAAAAACCTCCAGATAAATGACTTGCTTCATATATTATGTCTTCATCTATACAGATTTCAACATAAGTGAAATCTTTAGGCACAGTTTCCATATTCTAAAAGTATAAAAAGAAAACAATGATAATAAGTTGGCATTCTTTGTTCAAACAGTCTGAAACGCCGGCGAATATACAAATATACAAAGTAAGAAATAGGATAGATAGAACAGTACTTCTCAACCTTTTAAGGCTCATGGCCCCTTTTCTAGAGGCTTTTAGCACTCATGGCCTCCTTTTATCCTTTCGGTGGTAAACTCCAAATTTCATTATGTTCAAACAATTCATGCTGAACAGAGTGAAAACACCCTGTGAAATAACTTTATCAAGCAATGAAACTAGGAAGAACGGGGAATACTCACGTAAAGGGGAACGAAAAATCAGTTTGCACCTCGGATTGTGGCCCTCTCTATGGGCCACAGGTTGAGAACCACTGAGCTAGAATAACTCAGACAACTTGGCATGACATACTTCAATATAAGAATGTGAATATTTAAAAAGATAAACCAGGGATGTGAAGTTTGAATAAACCATGAAAAGTTACATAAACCACACTGTGACGCCATGATACAGTAAAACCTGTAACTTCGGATTATTTTTCCAATTGTTCATATCCCAACTAAATTCCTTCTCCGCTCTAAGTTGCGGTGACAAAGAGCGGGGATTCTCCATTCGAAGTTAGATATTTAGTGGCGTGGTGACAGATCACAAAAAATAAGGCAAGAAAAATAACATTAATGTAATATATCCCAAATTTGACGTAAAGTGGACAACAAATGGAAAACATATTATTGAAAATATAGTGAAACCATCCAAAGTTACCCAGATCTACAATACGTCAACATAGATAATTTTCATGAGGAAGATAAACCAAATATGTGGAATTGGAAGAAACTGTAATCGGTCAGTTACATCAGGGTTTGCCAAACTGGGGTCTGTAATGACTGCACAGGCAGTCCGCAACGATATAAAAAGAGTTTGAAACATATACATTTTACCGTATACATACACTGTCAAATAGACATTCTCAAACGAGATAAAGTCAAAAATTCAAGCAATCGCAAATCGGTATTGTTACGAAACTTTAACAATGGGAGTGAAAAAGATGTTGTAGAACGATTCTTGCTTTTAGCGTCAAAGTCAAAGGGCTACATCGTCGGTATAATTGATCGTATGGGTTACTGAGTTATCAACAGTCGATAACTTGTACGACTTTGCTAAGGTCATTTGAGCCTGTTACCGTTACTGCAAGGAAGGGGCATGAAACGGAATTTAGTTAAATATGTCGCCACATAGCCATTCTTGAACGAGATAAAATCTTAAGTTCGCGCAATCGCAAGTGTTACGAAACTTCAACAATGGGGGTGAAAAAGATGTTGTAGAAGGATTCTTGTTTTTAGCGTCTGTGAGGTAGACCTTCGTCACAGAGCTACATCGTCGGTAATAATTGATCGTATGGGTTACTGAGTTATCACCAGTCGATAACTTGTACGACTTTGCTAAGGTCATTTGAGCCTGTTACCGTTGTTGCAAAGAAGGGCCATGAAACGAAATTTAGTAAATTGTGTGACACTGTAGTTATATACACAATTAAATTAGGTCAATGTGTTCAAATAGTACGGTATGTATTGAATCAGACTTCCATAAGTTTTATTTCATCAAAGAAAACATTATCCTTTATCGTTGGTCAGGCATTGAAATTGATACGGCATAGAATGAGGGTCCGTCCAAAATAAAATTCACAAACAGTGGTCCGCGGCCCAAAAAGTTTGGAGAACTCTAGTTACATGATTCAACCTGTGACACACAGTATTCAAGTAATTCACTCGCTTTCCAGATATAAATAATTTTCGTAATGGAGGTAAACTGGGAGGATTATAAAGAATTTGAGAAATGCATTTTTCACTGGAAAAAAAATCTATAAAGAGTCTCTTCTCCTAAGTAGAGAGTCTAAATTTTATGCTGATTATTAAAATTATCTTCAGAAACCTAAAAAGCATAACTTTACTAAGTGTTCTTAAAAACAGTCTATTATACGAAGCTGGACTACATCATAGACATCACAGTCAAATTATTTTTTATCACAAAGTCAGGTTATTTGTGAATATTGTTGCGACTCCACAACTCTGGGGTGAACATGCCATTGGGCCCGTGCTTTGGCATCAGCAAGTATTCAAGTATACCAGGGCAAGTGAAAATCATGTTAATTTCTTTTAACAACACTAGTTCATGCCTTTTGCTCAGAACAAGGCCCTGTACAAACAGCCACTGGTATCTAACAATATGTAATAACAATAAAAGGTTCCCGTACATTTGAACCCACGACAATAGCACCTGCATACTATTGCACCTATAGAAATTTTTTTGTTTTGCGGATATTTGAACCCATACTAAGTACTAACCCATGGGTTTTATTTAGCACCCGCATATAGATTGAACCCGCGGATATACACATGGGTTCAAATGTACGGTCACCATAATAAAAATACCATACTATGCAATTCAAGAGTCCCGTAAACTGCTTGTCTGACGAACTTTAAACAAAATGTTAGAGAAATATATTGGTTTTGACGTGTCTTGAATTGCATAGAATTGTATTTTTATTCTTGCTACAGCATCCTTGCATTATACAAATCCACTAGCACTAAGACCAGTTGTGGGATTCTAATTTTTTGTCAGCCGGTTCCATCACACAAATGCCATATTTTTCAGCCGGTTCTGTTACAAAAAGTGAAGTTTTTTTTTAATAATGCCAACCGGTTCGCTGATCTCATAAAATTCCGTGAGACAGTTCTATAGACCCGGTGCGAACCAGCTGAATCCCACTACTGACTAAGACATTAAGGATTAAGAGTTTGTCTCGCGTAACCTCTACTGATGGGAATATGTAAGTAGGAAACAGAATCTTCCCGGTTCAGTATTGCCTACCCAATTTATTACCCCTGGGAGAGGTGTTTGAACCTGAGATGTTCAACTTATAATGCCATTCTAACGCTTTATCCACTTTACGGCATCATCACAGCAATTCGTAACCTGGTGCCACAAATTTGGAACAAATTATTTAAACAACAAACTGAAAAAGATTTAGATAGCTCGCTTTCTAATAAAAAAACAGAACAAATTTTATTTCAAATTGAATCTAACAACTGCATTATAAATTGAAGTACAAAATTCATATTTACTTTGACATTGGATAACAATAACATCACATATTAGTAAGATATAGATAAAAAGATACATATTAAATATATATCAGTATGATAAGAAATGCTAAAAAAATCTACAAAAATTTTAATTTTTACAATTTAAGGTATAAATGAAGGGCAGTGGGCGGATGAATTTTATAAAAAGGGAAATAAGGCATATTGAAAATTCAGGTACATTGTTTATGCTCAATTTGACATGGGATACCTGCACATATTAGTAAGACATAGTTGAATTGATACACTAAGCGTAGCCCATAATTTTCTAATTGCCAAGTTAGTTCATACGATCCATGGGTCTGGCCAGAGGCTTAAAGAAATAGGTTGTCATAAGTCTTGACGGTTTAAAAAGCGTTTTAAGCAACGAAAAATTGCTATGTATGAAAGAAAAAATGCCTTTTTTTACATTTCAAAAAGGGGGGTTTCCCCTGGCTGTGAGTCAGGATAATGAAGTCTGTATTTTTGTGGTGGGAGTGGGAGCCAGTTTTTCAAATAGTTTTGAATTGAATAGAATCTTCATCTTACAGCCATGCCAAAAATATGGACTGAAGGTTATGGAGATCATCGACGGTAACCATGATTTCATCTACGGCATGAACATGCAATGACACTAGAAGAGATAATAATAAACTAATTTCTACAAATATTTCTAGTTATTACTACTATTGGATGTTGGTTGCAAGTTCAGGAATGCAGGTAAAGAAGATTGTTGTTCATTCTCTTGTTGTTGCTCGGTTTCTTCTTTCTTTAAAGCCCCACCAGTCAAAATATTCTCAACAGGCACTGCATAACAATCTGTATAAAATGTAGTGCAAGAGTTCAATACCGGGTCAAGATCTGACGTTCCGAAACAAAGCAATAAATGATTTTTGACGGCAGAGAGTGAATGTAACCCCATAGCTGGAGGCGTGGCAGCGTCATCAGAAAAATTTGGTTGAAACCACTGATTTGTGTCTAGATCATATACATGAAAGTCTTTGAAATGCGTATTGTCAATTCCACGTCCACCAAGAATGACAATTCTTCCACTAACAGCGGCGGCAGCATGAAACGAACGTGGCTCAGGAGCATAACCTAGTGTTGTCAACTCGGTCCACTCATTTGTAGCAACTGAAAACGACCAAACATCATTTTTACGTCCGACAGAGTCTCTTCCACCAAAAACGATCAACGATTGGTCCATAGTACACATAGTGTGTGCAGCTCTTGGGCTTGGAGATAGTCTATTAGTTCCACTATGCAACCAATCCCAACGCTGTGTTAAAGTATCAAATCTGTAAACATCGTTAAACCAGGTGAACATGGCGGCTTGCTGTTCTTGTTCAAACTCTTGTATTTCTTCATCTTCATAATTCTCATCGCCGTCATCTTCTGGTATATCTTCCAATTCCGTGGGAGAAGCACCCGGTCCGAACCCACCGAAATAATATACATCGGTCCCAAACACACCAGATGTTAATTTATCCCTTGGACATGGAGGTTCACCCTCAAATTTAGAAACTTTCGACCATTTTCCGCTTGTTATTTCAAAGACATACATGTCATTTAGCCAACCATGGTTCTCACTCAAACCTCCAAACAAATATAACTTATCTCCCACAGCAGATAGTGTCGCTCCTGATCGCGGTTCCGGTATTTCATTCGATACTTTAACTTCTTCCCATTTATTTGATTCTACGTCGAAACTAATAAGTTGATTTGACTCTTTATTATTCGCAGTTTGCTGTTCAGCGCCGCAAATAACTCCACCAAAAATATATAATTTATTTCTGATGCTTGCACAGCACTGCCCTTCTCTTGGTTGAAAAGGGCATTTACTGAGCTGCTTCCAATTTATTTTTATGTCGTTTTCAATCTTTTTACTTGAAGTCGGTTGCGAAGCTTCATTTCCCATTTTTGTAGACTGCTACCAAGTATATTAACGTTAACATTAACTAATAATCTACAATTAAACAACAAAAGTCGCATTAATGTATTGTGATTAACAAATTGAAACAGGGCGAATAATTTAAAGTCATCATGGGTACTAAAGAGGGCGGTCCAGAAGTGTGTGTACCAATATGGAGGGAACTAATTTTGTTCGCCCACTTTACATCAAATTGTGTAAAGGAACGGAACCCTATGGGCAGGGGGTATATTCACTTGGCTAACACAGACAGTCCCCAAAATCGAAATAGAACTAAAACAAGGAAGATAGGAATGAAATATGGCCTAACCCTAACCTGGTACACACACTACAGGAGTACCCTGAAAATAATGTAACATGTGCCAAATATTTTGGGAAATAAGTTTACAAAGGCCTTCACTAAATCAAAGTTTTTCCATTCGATACTCAGTTCGGAAACGCAATTAATTTTTCATGAAGTGTGTTTAGCATGCCTTATCCTGGCCAAAGTGGTGGGTATTCATTGTGAAGTCTTCAAGCTGCAAGACCATCAGTGTGCCAAACATTTTGGGACATAATAATTATGCCATTTCATTCACTAAATTTCAAATTTTTCTATTCAAGAAATACACATTTTACAATAGGTTTTTTAAATACTATTTTTTAGGGGAAGTTGTTATGGCTTACCCAATTCAATACATCGGGCAAAGTGGGAGTCATTGAGCTGTAAGATCGAAATATTTGAGACCATTTAGGGCACCACACCAGAAGTTGTAAAGTTCAAATGAGGCAAAGCATAAGGCAAATACAATGCGAACATTGGAAATAAGTTTAAACAAAAAAATACAGAATAATATGATATCTCTACAATCACTGGCGGAAAACAGCATTCAAAATTAATGTCCAAAATGTTAAACAGAAATTAGCATGCAGCTAAATTAGAATTGTTTTTATCAAAAAATTAGATATTTTAGAATTCTGATTTATGATTTAATAATATTGATGTCAGTCAGAATTTTCCAGCAAATATTTTTACAATGTTCCATGACTTATTTAATGACATCAAAGGAAAAATTATACTTATTTGATTTTTTTTTTTTTGAGAAGAGGGTGGGGGGAGAACGTTTCATGGGGAGAAGGGCCGTAATGCCAAATTCACTCGTCTAGAAGGTTCTGTCGCATTCGTATAATCTCCTTCATGCTCATACGACGCTTACTTTTAGCTTTGGGACTTTTTTGCTGAATACCTGATACTATTTTAGGTTTTTCAGTCGCAGGTTTTTCAATTTTGGGCGACTTTTCAGAGTCCTTTTTCACTGCTGGTTGAATGTCCATTTTATTCGTTTCGTTAATTTTCGGTTTTTTATTTTTGTTTATTTTGTTCAACTTCTGATCAGGTTTCTTTGACTTTTGCTTTTTTGGGTTGGCTTGGGGCACGTTCTTTTCTTTCTTTATGTTCTTTGGTGCTATTTTACCTTGTTTGGCCTCTATGTATTTAGTAATACTACGTTTTTTCTCTTTCACTCCAATGATTGGACGAATTAAAGCACCGGGCTTATGTTTATTTTTTTGATACTTTTTAAGCTGTTTCATTGCATCTACTTTCCGTTTTGTTCCTTTTGAATCCTGAATTTTCTTTTTTTCCTGTGGTTTTTCTGTTTCTGATTCTGTCTTTTCAGCGTTTTCAATCTCAACATCTTCCTCTCCTTCAATTTCTTCGTCTTTCACGACAGGAATTGTGTTCGAAAATTTCTTCAATTTTGCAATGTAAAAACCGTCCATATTTTGAGTATGTGGGTACACTCGTTTTGTTAATTTCAGCGAAGGATGGAATCGGAAATTACGGTAATTCACGAATCCAGCTGTTCCGAAATCGAGGCCAGTTTCAACAAGTTTTACGTTTCTCCTTTTCAAAGCGTAGTTCACCACATCCTCATTTTCCTCAACCAGAATAGAACAAGTACAATAAACAATATATCCACCTGTATCTGATTTAGCATTGCAAGAATCAATAGCCGACAAAATTAATTCTTTTTGTAAATGGGAACACCGTTTTATATCGTCTTCGTCCTTATTTGTTTTTATTGAAGGATCTTTAGATATCACACCGGTTCCACTGCATGGAGCATCCAGTAAAACCCGAGAAAAATTACCCATAATGGTAGGAAACGATCTCCCATCATAATTCGAAACGACAGAATTACTAACCCCAAGTCTGTGCAGATTTCCAACTACAGCACGTATTCTAGCAGCATTGACATCATTCGCAAACACCAGGCCAGTATTTTTCATTAATTGAGCAACGTAAGACGTTTTGCCGCCAGGGGCAGCACACATGTCAAGAATTCTTTCTCCTGGTTGAGGAGCTAATGCAATAACAGGAAGAAAGCTTGACGCTCCCTGAAGTATATAATGACCAGCTAAGTACTCCGGCGTTGCTCCAATAGGAACAGAAGAATCATAGACAACTAACCCAACCTTAGTCCAGTTACCGAGCGGATCCAAGTTCACTCCGCGGCCAATCAAAGCCTGTGCCAGGTCTCTTCTTCTTGTCTTCAGAGTATTTGTGCGAATGGTGATCGGCCGTTGTACTTCGTTTGCTTCCAAGAATTCAACTAGTTCAGATAAGGAAAACAATTCCATGAGCCTGGACATAAGGAATTCATTATAGCTGTAATATGTACATAAATCTTTACACAACACAGTGCAATACTCTTTCCTTTTTCGATTTGGATCTCTCTTGTTGGCAAAATCTGATAATATAGAAAGAATATCTTTTATTCTTTGCTGAATAACTTCCAAACCAGCAGTAGGAATGCTATCCTTTTCTATCTCTTGCCCACTTGGTAGAACAAAAGCTTCAGATTCTTGGATATTCGTTTGAATTTGATCGTCCTTGACAGCGTTGTTAATTTCCATTCTCTTTTTCTGTAGAGCTTTCGTCTTTTTTTCGACATCAAGAAGTGTTCCTGTATCATTTTCATCCTCGCTTTCTGTCCCTTCCTCTTCGCTCAGCATTTCTTCTAAAACTTTTTGTTTTATTGCAGCTTTAGCCTCGTCCTCGCTGTCCATTTGCTCGCCGTAATCATCATCCATTTCCAATTCTGAATCATCGTCACCAGAAAAGAGTTTTAATCCATCGCCGTTGTTATTCGAATAATCTTCACCAAGTTTATCGTTCTCCATATAAACATCGTTGTCCGTTATCCCATTCTCTTCTTGTCCGACTTCGTCAAGTTGCGTTGCCTTGGTTTTTTTCTGTTTTTGTTCGCGAGTTTTCATTCGTTTTTTCGCTCTACTAGTCATTCCTTTTCCTTCTTTTTGTTCATCTTTCCACACCTTTGGCATTTCGAAATCTTGTTGCCGTCTTGCTTTTTTACCAGGCCCCCTAACTCTCTGGTTTATCTCATCTTTATTTAGTCTTCCCATCGTTTTTATCTATTCCCAATAATCCCTCAAATCCTTTTTCGTTATAGATTTTTTGACCCCTTTCAAATAAAGTAGGGGGAGGATTATCAACAGTATAAATTGAAGAGTTCGGATCCGCTTGTCGCCTTGCTCCTTCGGTATAAATTGTGTAAGCAAACGCTGAAGTGAAGACAACAAGGAAGAGTATATCACCGACGGACGTTCCTGTTATTAACCGTGGTTTTGCTTTTCTAAAAGACTTTTTTCGCAATTCTTCAAATTCAGGAGAAAATTTTGATGAAGGATGATTTCCCATGAATATTAATACATCAGGTAACAATTTATGTTACATTAGAGAATATGACAATATAACTAATGATATTTATTTCATAATAAGAAAATTGAAATAGAAAAATAAAATGTTTAAAGCAATTTCTCAAAGCACTATTCATAATTCACTATTCATAATATATAAGGTCATTAATCCAAAATGGCGGAACTACAAGCACTGTTTCAAAAATACAGAAAAAATGTAAATTTTTGATTTCTCATTCCGTTTTCTGAACGTTAAGAATGTGTTTGTCATCGGCAGGGATGGCCATTTCCGAATACTAAACTATTCCGAATACATTCTAAAATAATGTTTTCGAATCTGGAATTCCGAATACATTCTAAAATCGAAAATAACACATTTTTGTTTTAGTTGATTAAAACCCAGTAAATTAGGATATGAGCTTCAATTGAAATATCAGAATCAAGCCATAAACCAACAGTATATGTACACAAAGTAATTGATAGTTCACAGCTATCAATAAAAAATAATAGCAACTTGTGACACGGTCAGTTTATTAAAATTATTCACTTTGTACAAATGACCATATAAAAAGATAGCCAAGGAGTTGTCTGACGCTTTCTATCATTGGTACCATGATATTACGATAATAGTCAAGTCTATTGACAAAAATACTACTTGTATTCAGATAATTGTGTATATTTTCTGAGAGTAATAAAAATCTATTGGCAATACAGGCAACAACAATCCAAAATCCATTATGCCTTTAGAAATTCTAATAGTTAAGCCTGAGGTATTCTACTACCTATCAGTATATTTGTATATTAATTTATGTGAACCATATTGTTATTATGTGTAACATATTGTTGTGTTTGGAATTAGAAATAAATTAGTAGAGAACAGATGACCACCACTGCCAGCGCGCAGCCAGGATTTTTGAAATCGGAAATTCCCATTGCCGCCTGTAACACCCACCGCGATTTCGCGCTCGTTAAAAGAGCCGTCTTTTCAGCGTTTAATGATCATTCTGTTACGTAAAATATTCAATCCATGACAACTACGAGATTATAAAATAACTTTATATATTAATTCAATGTGTCCAACTAACTCACGGTTGTTCTTCTTACGTCAAAAAAAAACATTACTATTAGGTCCACGGCGATCTGTGACCTAAAATTACGAGATAAACTGCCTGATGTATTTAATTTTAATACGTATTTTTGCAATCTTGCCAACTCGTTATCGCCGCTAGAAAAATCTCAAATAATTATATAAAATCCTGTTAAGTGTAGAGTATAATTCATTTCATACGATGAATATACATATAAACTTAGCAGTGAATTAAAAATACATATTCATCGCCGCGATTATGCCACCTGTTAAAAGAGTCGACTTTTACAACAAATAATATAACAACGAATATATATTTTTCTGTTGTGCAAAGTGATGAATTCGTGACCGACACGCGTATTTAAAATGTCTTGCTTTATTAATTTAATTTTCTTCAATTTGACCTGCGGTTGCGTCGACAAAATAAAATCCTCACCGCTCTTATATACCATTGCAATCCGCGGTTATAAAAATAAAAACGTGAGGTAAACTGCCCTATTAAATAGTGTTTTGATTCGTATTTTGCGAATTGGGCAAATATTTAGATCTACTTGTTAACAGTGACTCCGCTCGATCGAAATGCTGCCACTCTGATTATTTTTAGATAGAACCGTTCGAAAAATCCATAAATATGCAGTAATATCTCAGAGTAAAATTTATTTCATCACAATAAAATTGATTGAATATACTTTAGATTAATTATATTATATACATCCTCACAACCCGGGAAAAAGTCGCGTTTCAAACCTTGTATCGTGTTACCACGGAAATATTCGACGGCAATTTAAAGTAATGGATAATCAGGCAAATCACGCCCTCAATTAGTGACGATATGTTTCTAAACGCCGACCAAAATTTAGCGATTTTCACTGCCTAGAAAAGCGTTTTTTAAATTTTCGCGGGCCTCAATAAAACTTATATTGTTTACGATTTCATTCTCAGTATTTTAAATTGCCGCTTTTCAATCAAAAAGTTGCGTTGTCTTCAGAAACTCGCCGCCAATGAACGTATTTACCAGATTCACAATTCCGTGGGCGTACCAAATAAAATAAATGTTATCGTTATCGTGGAACAAATTTGTGAAAAATTTTCGTTTTGGAGAAAATAACACAATCGTAAAGGCGTTTACGGCCTAAATAACACGTTACGCTGATGAGTGATGAAAACAATCACGCGCAAGTTTCTATCGAGATATTTTCATTCAACGGAAACGTCTTGAAAGCGGCGTCGAAAATGTGTGACGTCACACAAATATCCGATATTCTTATGAACGTGAATTCCGATATTCGAATGACGAGATATTCGAATACATTCGAATACTTTATTCGAATTGGCCATCCCTGGTCATCGGACCTCTGATTATCTGCGTGGGATAATGCTGAAATTTAGTAAAACCATTCAGTTAGTTAGTTTTAAATTAGACCTGAAAGGCCATAATATTGCTTTTTTCCGCGAATGAAATATACAAAAACCCCCACCTACAGTACGACGCACTATGCAAATTCCAAGAATATCTCTTCATTTGGTTCAATGAAACAAACAAACACTGCATGTGTCTCACGAGGGGCGTCTGACACGACGGCAGATGCGTCATATCGCGCCATGCTTGCCTCGATAATAATCTAAATTAATTGCGACTGCCACATGATCAATATTGCCGTTTTTTGCTAAACACTCTCAAATGCCATGTTAGAAAATTATTTCCTCCAGTAAATCGGTCTATTCTTGCGCTTCTTTGTAGTTTTTTGCGCAACTTCATTTTATTGATATTGAGGGACAACAATGTCAAGATCTCCCCCAAAAGGAGGGGTGTTTTTTCTTCGTCAAAATGGGATTCTCTGAAACAGGACTATGTCTCTCTATCTGAAAAGTTATTTCAAAGAATGGTAATCCAGCGTTTCCCAATCTAGAGGGAATCCCATCTCAGGTAATCAACAGTAGAGGTGCCGTGGCAAGCATTATCTTTACGCTTACCACGATCTGACTACTGGCTAGACAATGCGCCACACCGCTGAGCTTTTATCTCTAATTATCAGTACCGGTACGGTACACCAATGCCAAGCGAATTCAGATATTTCTGTATTTATAGGATCATTATAGATTTAGGATACCCTAAAAGTCAGAGAAGACAGCCTAATCGAGTAATCTCGGCTGTTGGCGAATAGTCTGATACCGCTGTACCGGTACCGCACCGGTAGTGCAACTGGACCATAAGTCGTGGTAAACACTAGAGATGTACCGATGTATCGGTATCGGTATCGACAATATCGGTCATTTTCCGGTATCGGCCATGTATCGGTATCGGGTAAATTAAGGCCGATATTTCCGATATATTTATCTTTTTGATATGGTCCAGAATGTTTTAAAAAATAAGTTGGAATACTACTTTTTAATTTATTTTTTGTCTGGAGAGATCGTGAGCTATGAGCCATACATGTCCCCACCCCCACGAGAGAATAGGATTCACGTGTTTTTAGCTATTCATCAGCCAAACTAGCTCAACTAATTTGGCTATTTTTGCTGTCAAATTTTAATATTGACATTTTTAATATTACATAGTAATTATGAAGAAATATATCAACACAGCACATAACAAAAAGCAACTAGGCGCCCAGTTTCAAATCATACAGTGGAATTGGGGTCCTTATTAACGGCACATGGACTTTTGTCACGGATATAAATTCTGACTGTTTGTCGTCAAGTACGAGTGTCATTTAATCCGTCGACATCGATAAACTAAAGTCCGAAATTCAAAATATATGATAGCAATTGTAAAATATTTTATATTATAAAATAGTAAAGTAAAAAAACAATCCTCGACGGTTATAGGTAGGCCTTCTTTTTGTCGGTGCTGACTGATACTCTTTCATTTTGGCTTTGACTTATTGCGTCGACGATTACGATTAGCCACAAAATAAAATATTTGTAAAATGCTTTTAATTTGAACTTAGGACGGCGGCGCTAAAATGTGTGGGTGATATTCGATATTCTTTTAAACACGAATAACGATATTCGAAGGTCGCGATATTCATATTAAGTTCAAATTGGACATCGGGCTTATGAGTTTTCTAATTGAACACCGAGATTACTAGCGTTACTGTACAATGTATCTTAATCAGTTGAAGCAAACATTAAACATTAATTTCATATTATGTGATATATCTTTCTTTTCGATCTGAAATAATGTGTACTATGAACAACGCTCAAAGACCATTGTTTTAACCCGTCTGCCCTACACAGCACACATAATTAAGTAATAATTACATAGTATCGGTATCCTGGTATCGGAATATCGGCCTTTTTGTAGTATCGGCGTATCGGTATCGTCGTTTTTAGCTGGTATCGGATCGGTATCGGTATCGGCGACAAAAGTGGTATCGGTACATGCCTAGTAAACACTACCGGTACCGGTATGATTATGCTGACTTATCGACTTTCCTCTTCCTTCTGTCCTTTGGATGAATAAAAAAAATCCTATTCTATACTAATCTCTGAACACGAAAATATCTACCAGGTAAACGAGCACTATATATCATATTTATGAAACTATTTCTGGTGTAATGGCAAGGGAAAACGCGAACAATAATGCCGAAGCCTGGAATTGAGCGTGAAGACACCGCGCTTTGCTCAGCACGTGTGCCTGTCCACTTAGCGAATTGTTTTCAGATTGTAGAGCTAACGCGATTTTGTACGGGAAACATTTTCTTGTTCAAATCGTGGTTCACAGATGCACATTGACACGTCTTATCAACGCCGCACCTATCCTGTCGGCTGTAACATTGAGACAATAAATTGAATCTTGAATTCTTGAATCATGATGGTGAGTAATATTAAAGTAAACAAATATTAAGCAATACACACGATAAGCCTGTGAACGGCTTTCATTCGAATAAGTAAATGTTTCTTGGCTTTATTTTCGGCTGTAATTCTGCTACAATGTGTCGCAAACCAGATAAGTGATAGTCACAGTCAAGATTATTTTTTCCATTCAGTAAAAAAAGTATACATGCAAAATTAAGACAAATAAATAATATTGAATACACATTTCACTGGGAAAGGAAAGTCGCGGGGAACCAAAGCTGGTTATCAAGCAGCGACACCCAAGGTTCAAATATCTAAATAAACATTAGCCACGTTTTAGCAACTTAATTGTTGGAGAACTGATATCATTGATAAGCGAGGCTTGGTAGTTGAATCATCTAATGCGATAGGTAGATAAGCAACATCGATTAGCCAAGTCTTACGCGACCACTCGTCAACCGCTATGAACCGATGTCCATATTTATTGAATGTATAACATTCAATAAATTCTTAACATAAAGAAATTCAAAATAAATTCTTGCGTTATATATAGGCTTACCATACGTCTCGCTTTAGGCGGGACAGTCCCGCTTTTCAGCGTTTTGTTCCGCCGTCCCGATAAGTCGGCCAAAAATCCCGCTTTACCAGCATAATACACAAACATGTTCTCGTTACTGTTGTTTCTGTGTGGCGCAGCGCTAGCCTACTTACTGAAGGTGAATGCGTTCGTTTCCCGCTGATTCCCATTGATGGCAGACGAATTGCATGTAAAACCAATACTAAATAGTCTAAATTCGAATTATTTGTACCGGTATTGTTAACGTCAATTCCTTCCTATTATTCGAACTGAACCCGATATTTTGACAGAGAATATGCGCATGAAATTTCGATAACAATATGGTCAATAAAGACAGCCGAGACAGCTTTAAATGTAGGAATGTAAGCCTATGTAGTAAAATAAAATTATAAATTCACAGCTGAGGGGTCTTTGTCTTTTAGGCGTCTCGATTTGAAGTCACAAAAATATGGTACCCCTAGTTATATATCATATTGTTTGTTGCATGGCAAAAATTGATATCTAAATCTTCAAGCATGAAGGAGAGTGCACCAAACCGACGTGGCGTGTTTATGCAATATTGTCCGAAGTAATTAGTCTCGTCAAGGATTGTCACTCTATTGCTTAATTAATCGTGCGAAAATAAATATATTTCTAGCCTTCAAAATCCTCACCGTAGCAGTGGCGCAGGGAAAGCGTTAAGGGGTTGGCAAGCATCAAGCTTATGAGTTGTAGGAAAGGTAGTCAGCGCTAAGCATCTGGCGAGGGATGTGAAGGCATCTGGCGAGGGATGCACCCATGAAAAGAATTCAGGCTTGATGACGGCTAGAGGCAAAGTTCAGCAAATGAACAAAGAGACGTAGCGAACAACACCAATAGGGAATGATGGAAAGAAAGTCGTAGAGAGCGAGAGCGTGAAATGAAGGACCACCCGACGGCGCCGATTTAGATATTTTTCTTGCTGAGAAATATATCTTCATAGAGAAACTTGAGAAACGCAAAATGAATGTATTGAACATTGATTTTTTAATTTGGACATTGATATATATTCTCTTCAGCAGATACCAGACTTCGTCCGACTCCAAACACGGGAAATTTCAGAAACACAATAATGTCACCAATTCATGACTTCTTGGCATTGTCGTCATCACATTAGTAAATAAAAGGTGACCTTTAGCCCCCGCGTTCTATGTTGATGAAAGAGTTTAATTAAACAAGGAAAATAAATAGAAACTGATGATTGACAGCAAGTGAAAAATTTGCAATTGTTATAAAAAAAAAATTCTGGAAGGTCAAGAAAACATCACTTATGTTTTCGGTAAATATGAGAGGCTCAAATTCGAGAGTGAAAAATTCTGTTATGACGTGTTTCATACATTATTTTTGGGCGTATGTGTACCAATATGGAGGTAACTATTTTTGTTCGCCTTAATAAACATCAAGTTGTGTAAAGGGACGGAAGCCTATGGGCACGGGGTATATTCACTTGGCTAACGCAGATAGTCCACGAACTCGCAATAGAACTAAAAAAGAAGAAAAGGCTGTTAAGAAGATGACAGCCGACAGCTTAATCATATGATGAACCACGCCACGTTTACCAGTCTATGTCGGGTATGGAATAGTTGACCAGGTATTTGTTTTTAGAATCCGTAGTCGACCCGCGTTTACGTGAATTACACTACGTCAGCAAGGAGTCCGGCAAGTTCAATTAAGCCAACCCGCACTCATTTACTCAATGGCCCAATACAGCAATACGTGTGTAAAAAAATGTGTCGGTTATTCATAGCAAACACACATTCAGATTTATCCTAAACATAGTTATTTTCGTATAAATATCGTGTTTCCCCGAAAATAAGACTGGGTCTTATTTCAATTTTTATCCGAAAAATAACACTAGGGCTTATTTTCAGAGGATGTCTTCTATTTTCATTTACCGAAAACAAACTTACAAAAAAGAGAATGGCGAGATTTTGAAATACAAAATATGAGAACCGATATCCATTTACTTATTAATGACACGTTTTTATTCAAGATAATTGCAAAACATAGATTATTAATCATGTGTAGGCGAGATTTTTCGCTATCGACTAGACAATTCATGCAAACAAGATGTAAATACAGTTCGAGGATATAAATACATTTGTATTTGAATATTCAGGAAGTGGCGTATATTCCTTCCAGTACAGATGGTAAGCCAAATACAAAACACAATTTCTCAAGTCACAAATCGTCTAATCGTCACTTTACGTCAAGTTGTGTAAAGGGACTGGAATCTATGGGCAGGGGATATATTCACTTAGCTAACACAGACAGTCCCCGAACTCGTAATGAAACTCAAATAAAGAAAATTATGACCTAACCTGGTACACATACTACATGAGTACCGAAAATTGTACCAACCCCTGAGTTAGGAAACACCTCTCTCCGCGTAAATGTAAAAGCTGGCGAGCACACAGCCTAGGTAAGGCCTACCCTGAATGCTCATGCATAATTATAGTATTACCTAAGTCGTGTTTAATATTTAGCTTAGCCGTAGATAAACATATCTGTAATCATACATGACCTCGGACATTCTCATTGTTTTGATGCCTCCTAAGTCATTTATACGGATTTTTCCACTCCTTCATATTTCCTGACTGTCCCACGCAATGACGACATATTTCTCATATTGGTATTACATGTTTTGGTGTAGAATAGCGTGGTTGATGGACGTTTATTTGGACAATTAACATAAATTAAAGGTTTCATCATTCAGAACAGTAGAGTCGAGCTTTATTTGAGAGTATTTTGAGACAGGCAATTGTGTAGTTAGGACAAGTTTATTTTTCCTACCCCTGAAAAATCGTGTCTGAAACCCACACGCCGTAAGTGCTCAAATAACGCCAGACAAAAATGTTATGTTAATGTAAATGCTGTAACTGCTAACAACGCCATAGAAAAATGTGATTCAAAAATATCGCCCGAATTTTATTTCTTCAAATCACGCTATACCCTGTATGACATGGGACAAACCGGCTTAATCATAGATTGGGTGGGTTTGACTTGAAATAGACAGCCTGTCGAGCGCGAATTTGCGAATTTCATTTCACGCCAGACAGATTACACTTTTGTTTAGCGTTATTCAACGAGTTACGGCGTTTACTTCGCTAGACTCAAAAAATCAATCGTGCACAAATTTGGAGGAATAAAGTAAGCGCACAGTTTCACTGTGGAATGGACACCACGGGGAACCAAAGCTGATGATAAGCAGCGACACCCAAGGTTCTCACATGGCATTGGTTCTCAAACTTTCTCATCTCGTTACAAACTAAGAAATCGCAGGGTCAATCATTTCAAAACAAAGTTATTACGATTGAAAGTGAATAAAATTGAAACGAGGTCCCACCGTTGACAACCATACACGCATTTTGTCGGCAATTATGGCGAATATTCCTCTTTCATTTTTTTTTAGATTATGACGGACCACAAGTTCCATATTCGAAGAACCATTTATATACAAATGCCATTATCATTTTGATATTATTGTAACAGATCATTTAATCACAAATTCAAAATTCCCAGAATAAAACTTAATATAGAAGAAGAAAAAACAATTATCGAAAATTCAGAATATAGGGTGTCCATAGGGTTGTAAGATTTGTCAAAATTGCAAATGAAATTTATCGATACCATATATTGTCTTGGGCCTTAAAGATGTATTAAATGAAGTAGAAATCACGTAAACAATTACTGATTAAAAATAACAAACCCGGTTAAAGATATATTGAGAACTGACTTCATGACGAAATTGAAATTGTAAAAGGACTTTATGGATAGGATAGAATTTACATATTTATCCCAGGGGAGAGAAGCACTCTGTATGTCTAATTCTAATACTATGTTTTAACCAGAATAAATGCAATTGTTTCCGTGTTACATTATAGAAACCACTGAATTAAGATCTTAGAAAGCAGGCATTGTAGTGTAAATAAAACAATATGGTGTCATAACACAAAATCGGAAAACCTTAGTTGGCGCGAGAATGAACGTAAAAAAATCCAATCCATTGATTACGTCTCATTATGACTCCCCGCCAACGAGATCACCGTTATGTTACTGTGTCGAAACTTAGAATTATTATTCTTGGCTACGCCAGTCAAAACCTAACATTAATCTAATGGAAATAGTGCATCGATAGAACATCAGACTTTTATGCGTCGTTCAAGCACTGAATTGTAGAAAGGTTATACAGGGTGCCCATAAAGTCCGTCCACAATTTCAATTTTGTTATGAAGTCAGTTCTCAATATATCTAAGTATTTTTACTTCATCTAATATATCTGCAGGGCCAAAACGATATGAAGTTTCGATAAATTCTCTTCGTAAATTTAAAAATTTTCAAGACTTTATGGACAACCTATATTTCCGATGACATTCACTACCGCGTTTCCTCAAGAGAAACAGACAAATACAATAAAAATGGCTTCGCAAGTTAAAATCTCGGATACAAATTCCATGCCCGCCGCCTTATTGGGTGTAATAAATTCTGTAGACTATGCTGAACGCCTTTTAAAAATAATAGTTCCCTGGTTAGTAATGGCTGCGTTGTTTAGGCGTACAATTACGTCATATATAAATGAAAACCGAAACTTGGGGATTTTATTCACTGTACAAGTCAAATAGCTTAGATTTATCCTATGTAGATATTACGTTGATGGATCCTCAGACTTAGTATTTTGCGTGTGTGATTCTTGCATTATGTAGTAGAAAGTAGGCTATACATATCCGATGACATTCTCTGGCACCGGGTTTTCTAAACTTTTTGAGCCGCGAACCCTATGTTTGTGAATTATATTTTTGACAGACCCCATCCTATGCCGTATCAATTTCTGTGCCTAACCAACGAAGAGGGTATAATGTTTCCTTTCACGAAATATAACTCATGAAAGTCTGAATCGAAACATACTATCGGACATCGGTAAATACTGGCTGGCTAACGGCAATTCGATAAGATTATGATATTTTTGTAAATGTTTTAGACTCATAATGTTGCGGGCCTCCTGTGCAGTCATCACGAACTGCCAGGCCCAGGGGTCCACGGACACCAGTTTGGGAACTACCGTGTTCTCTCAATAGAAATGAACGAATCAGCGAAAATGGCCAGTTTAAAATCTCAGATACAAATTCCATCCTACCACCTCACCCAGGATGTAATATGTTTGGTAAGCTGGGTTGAGCAAATTTTTTGCTAAAGGGTGGCAATTTCTATTCTTATTATTAAAGTGAAATTGTCTGTTTTTGCAGAAAGTAATTTTTGTTTTTCTTGTAGTTTTAGCCTTATATGGGAAACTTAATGTACAACCACCACCGCGTGGTCACAATTGAAATAGACAATATGGGTCGTACTCGTAGCTTGGAACGCTTTTTAGACCCTCAAGACTCTCCACGCTTTCCGGTCGGCTATAAAAACTTTCGCACCCCCTTCCCCCTTTGAAAATTTCTAGCTACGACCCGCCTATGGTGTAATATGTTTGTTAGGCTCCTTAGCTTTCGCTGTTGTGCAGCGCCATGTGCATAGCGAAATTCGCCATTCGAGAAAATAATGACGCATATCATTCGAGGTTAATAGTTGAAAGTTTTTTTTTACCAGGGGTCAAAGATTTTGCCCACCTAGACTGGCGGGCCATGTGAGTGTGAAGTAAAATGTTACATTTTATAAAATGGTTAAAGTATTACAAAAACAAAGATGGAAAACAATATTCCTTATTCTCAACCTGCAATCTTAACGAAGCCATACTTTGCTCATGTCAGGTTCAGACCATTCTCAATTTGCATTGGCTGTTACCTTCCAATTGTAACTTGATATTTTACGCGAATGTAAAATCCATACTCCCTAACAATAACAGTACTCGAAAACAAAAAATAATTAATTCATAAATTTTAATTGGATATTAGAACCTTGCGTGTCGATGTTCGATAACCAACTTTCGTTTTACGCGGTTTCCCTTTCCCCGGTGAAATCGCGAGTTCAATATTTATTCATCTCAATTATATAAAAAATAAAGTACTCCCGTATTGTGTGACCGGGTTAGGCCATAATTTCATTTCAAATTTCCTTATTTTAGTTCTATTCGGGGATTGTTTGTGTTAGCCAAGTGGGGGCTCCCGAAGTATGCGAACCAAGATGGCGGACATCGGAATGTAATATGTGTACTAGGTTAGGGTTAGGCCATAATGTTAGGTATAAATACTACGGGAGGCTCTTGGCTAGTATTCGAACTGATAATAGGACTAAAATAAGGAAAATTGGAAAAAAATTATCGCCTAACCCTAACCTGTTACCCATGTTACGTTCCGATGTCCGCCATCTTGGTTCGCATACTTCGGGAGCACCGCCAAGTGAATA
Organism: Styela clava; assembly: GCF_013122585.1. NCBI lineage: Eukaryota > Metazoa > Chordata > Ascidiacea > Stolidobranchia > Styelidae > Styela > Styela clava. The sequence goes on from NW_024102836.1 coordinate 16,079,650, forward strand.
TACCCCCTGCCCATAGGTTTCAGCCCCTTTACACAACTTGAACAAAAGTCAGTTACCTCCATATTGATACACACACTTCTGGATCGCTCAAAATAAACTTGACTATGACTTTGAGGACCAATACTAACGTCATATTATGACGCGATCGGCCTGTACGTAACTATATGGAAACTTTGAACCTTTATTGTTAGAACAAGGTAATATGTATCATTCATTGTGTATGTAAAATACTGAAGTCCGGGAACTTTCATTGACGTCTAGATAGATCAGAATATAGGTACTAATGCAGATAGCACATTACGAGATCGCATTTGCGTCAGGCTTTTTTCGTGCGAAGTTTATTCACGTTCTATAGTAATAAAAATAAATAAATACAATAGAACAAAAATTGTTGGAAGATCAATGGGAACGAAACCCTGCTCTTCCGGCACTGACCCTGCAAAGATGACATATTGGAACACGTACGCATTTTATTGACGCGTATGTATCTTTGAATTGAGACAGTGGAATCGTTAGGTCTGTCTTTAGTGCAGATTATTGCAAGCGTTAGTGCAGGGGTGTGCAACATTTCTTGTCGTCGGGCGGTATACTCATGTAGTATGTAAACCAAGATGGCGGACACCGGAACGTAGTATGTGTACCAGGTTAGGGTTAGGCCATGATTTCAGATACAAATACCATGAGAATCATTCGGCTAGTCCTCGAACTTGTAATAGAACTAAAATAAGGAAAATTTGAATTCAATGATGTCCTAACCCTAACCTTGGCCTACATACCCTTCGATAAAGATAAATTGAAATAACTGCAATTTTTTATTTCCTTGTCCATAATGCATTTATCCCATCCTATGCTGTTGTTTTATTATTAAAGATGACGAATGAAGAAACTGACGGAAACCGGTTAAAAACAAAACTATATTTTTTATTTATTGAAGATCAAAAATCCACGGATCGATGAGAGTCTTTGAAAGGGCCACAGAGCGTGGAAGTTCAACTATCGCGGGCACAATTTTCTAACGATCTTTTTTCCTTACTTTTATATTCAAAACCCAGAGTACAAATTTATATCTAATAAGTCGACTATACTTGGTAATTAGAAAAGTATTCTGCATCGTTGAAGTGAACAACCAAGATGGACAGCCTATATGATCTCCCTCCAACTATTGAAATGGAACAGAGGGTTGCCACCGAGGAATCCCATAGGAGAGGTGAGAATATTTTCATGTATTTATTGAGTGTCCGTAGCATGTTTGAAGTCGGCCAACCCCACAAAACTGACTCAACAAGATTTATCTGATTAGGAAATGAAGCTTTAGGGCAGTGGTTTCCACATGTTTATTACTCGTGTTCCCTCCCGATGGCTTTAGCACTCATGAGCTCCCTGTTTATCATCCCAATGATATTTATAATGTTATTTTGAGTGGTAGATCACGAATCCTATCATGTACAAACAATTCATACTCAGCAAAGTGAAAACCTTACCAAGCAATGAAACTAGGAATAATGAGGGGTTTTCTTGCCAAGTGAAAGTCGTACGGAATTCTTTGTGCAGCGAAAGTTGACCACGAAAGAAAACATGTTAAAAGGCCACTGGCTTATAACGACGAAATAAAAACAAACACAAGTTCTAATACCATAATTTAAACTTATCTTCTAAGGCTATAAATTCACATATATCCATCGGGAGGGAACACGAGTAATAAACATGTGGAAACCACATGGCCTTCCTCCAACTTCTCTGTGTCAACCTATTTATTAACATAAATATCTACTGATATCAATACTATATATTTTCAATGCGTGTGCGCGTTTCAAAGTACTAAGGATTATGAGAAAAATTAACCCTAGTGCTCAGTCTGAAACAAAAAACTTGAAAATAATCATAAAGTTACGACGTTTACTTATGTCTTTCTCTCCGAAGATGGTCTTGTACAGGGGACCACTGATACTAGTGCGCGTTGCGTGCTTGAGGTCGGTAATATCTACTAGCTGTGAGTCATCTAGTTCCATCGAGACAAAGCACTCGGGGACTTTGAGATGCGAGTCTAGAACAAAAAATTCAAAACAACCGTGAGCTGGCTGCTATTTTTTGGGTACTCCCGTAGTGTGTGTACCGGGTTAGGGTTAGGCCATAATTTTATTCCGATTGTCCTTGTTTTAGTTCTATTACGAGTTCGAGGACTGAATATACCCCCTTCCCATAGCTTTCACTTCCTTTACACAACTTGATGTAAAATAGGCGAACAAAATTAGTTATCTCCATACTGGTACATAAACTTATGGAGCGTCATTTTTGGAATAATCTGAATCTCAAATTTCGCGAATATTGATACAGTGATCTATTTGTGAAAAATTTCGTGGCATGACGTTTATCAAAACATTATTATAATATGCAATTTATATATATATATATTATTTTAAACTATTATAAAATAACAAACGAGCGATGCTCAAATATATGGTCGCGAAGGTTGAGGAACGCCGGTACGGTGAGTCTCGAGCGCACCGAATTTGGTTGGAAACAGGTGTGCATTGCCTCTCAACCTTTTTCAGTTTGCGACACACTTTTTATTGCAATTTTTTCTGTGCGACCAACAATGAGATTGAGAAAAGAAACAATGCATCCCCGTGAAATTTACCATTAATGCAAAACTTGATCTTGCATATTGGATATCATCAGATCAAGTCAGCTAACGACGAATAATTTTAATTGTTGCATTGTTTCATAATTGTTACGTAATCATAATATTAACTATTTCTCAAAGATTGGCGGAAAGCGCTACGTAAGCGGTCGAGCAACATGGCGAACAAATATAAATAAAAAAAGGAAAATGAAATTAAAACAAAGCGTTGAACCAAAGTATTGGGTCTCAAAGACTAGGGGAAATTTGAAAAATAAAACCATGAAAATAAATAAAAGTAATACCCATCAAGCGACCTTTTTACTGCAAATATATAATTGATCGGTTATTTGATGAGGAACGATTTTTCAAAGAACAACAGAAAGAATGTAGCAAAACGTTTTATGGGTTTAGCTGTAGTGTCCAATAATCCCGGTAAAGATATAGCACAGCGGTGGGCAATTACTTTTCCGAGTGGGCCTGCCACAGATATACTTGGTTACTGGGCCGAAGAATAATATGAAACAATGAACAGAAAACAACAGTTTATTAACAAATAACTAGCCTAACAGATAATGTACAACAAACAGCTGGTGTACTGTACTGTAGTCAAGTGGCACAATGATTAATACTCCGGAATATTTATTCCGATGAGTGAGTATGAAGTATATGTGGCTCGTTTTGCACATAATATTTAAAACGTGGAGAATTACGGTATATTTTTTAGCCGGTGATTCTTTAGTTTCATTGATATTTTTAACAGAAATTCATATCCATAGAATTTATGGTCCTTATTACAGCAGGCACAAATGGGCCGGATAAAACACTTTGGTGGGCCGAAGAGGGCTGTAATTTTTCCCCCTTTTTGGTCTCAAGTTATTTTCAGTAAGTTAAATATGCCTCACAATATTCGATTTTTATATTTTGCTTGCGCAAAATCATAGCGAGTACATAACGATAGTTACTATGGATTTCAATACATTTAGCCACTTATTGTCAATAGCGCATGTTATTCCTGAAACAAGGTCGTTGCCGAATTCTTCTAGGATATTTTAATGCAATGTTTTATGCGAAGAAACTGATGACGTACTTCCCGCTCTCGCTATAGAAATGCTGGTCTTTGTTTCATTGTTTGAATCAGAGTGGCCGTGGTACGCAATAACGCGGCGCGGCGCGGCGGTGTGGCTCAACGGGCTAAGCGTTAGGAATACGCTCGCCACCGCACCTCTAATTACTCTGCGTGGGTTCGCAGGTTCGAATCCCATGCAGGGATGGTTATGTGCGAGAGGATTGCTGGACTCCTCGCCGTCGTTGGGTGGTTCACGTAACTGCTGGTCGGTTACGGCTTCCTCCACCACCAAGTCCATGCTTCTGAAAAACAAACAATACAGTAAAAACTAATCCCATACCCGACTTGGAATGGTAACCGGACGAGAGGCCGTGGTTCGCCATATGGATAAGCCGTCTTATCGGCTTTCCTCTCCCCCGGGATAAATATGTAAATCCTATCCTATCCAATATGATTAGGCGTTCATATCGGCTCCCCTTTTCCGTGTTTCCCCGAAAATAAGACCTAGCTTGAATTTTTGAATGGTCAATGTTTAGCAGTTTTAAATAAAAATGTTTTAAATAAAAACGTATTGTTCATAAATGAATAGTTTTCATACTGTGTATATTCGAAAATTTCGTATTTCTCTACATTTTAATTTTGTTTTTGATAAATGAAAATAAAGACATCCCCCGAAAATAAGCCCTAGTGCGAGATTTACGAGATTTTTCAAAAGAAAATTTAAATAATACCCTTATTTCTTATTTTCGGGGAAACACGGTCGATATCAAAATCCTCCTACTTGCGACTATTTTTCACACAAAAAACTATGTTTTTCAGCCCCGGCGCGAATGGACAGTTTCATCTCAGACGTTGAAGTGAAAGCTAAAACCGACAAACTTTCGTATTGCCTGCTCGTCTCCATAATTCTCCTCATTGTAGCTTGTACATCTGCAGTCGGTTATAGCGTATACATGATGTTTCAGGTAAGACAAGATTTTCAAATTTGTGTGGGGAATAGAGGATTGAAAGTAATGAAACGCATGGGTTCCGACTCTTTATTCCTCCTTTACTATTATTGAGACCTGATGTTCCCCAGGTGGCATATGAACCACTTTCTGCATATTCATATACAATTTTATTTAGGTTAAGCATTAAAGTATGGTTTCACACCTACAAAATTAAGGAGGGGGGGTATAGGAAAAGCAATGATTAAGACTTATTGCCGACGCTGTTCGATAACCATCACTGTTTTTTGCGTCACCCTTGCCCATGAAATGCCATTTCCATGTACCCTTATGTACCATTTCCATGTTGTTTGCATCAAGCATATTTTCATTTTGGCGATAAATAAACTACTGACTGATTGAGAATCTGTTTTCGTTATCTGATCATTTTTAAAAGGTCAGTAGCTATAGTGACACGCGCAACTCGAATAAAAACCGCGTCGAATACAAAATAATAGCTTAGTATTTTTACCCATAACAACAAAATTCCTCTCTGTGTAAGAATTCCTTTCCTGCTATCTATTACAGTCCATCTTGGCAATCACAAATTTAAGAATCTCTTCCGCCTTTTGTAACCTGGTTACGCCCATGTAAATAATAGCATGTCTTTGTTCAGATGGCCATTGCTTTTAATTGAGGGTACTTTTTTTCTTTATCCAGATGCAAAACAATCTCGACGAACTAGCAGTGGGTGAGTAAAACAAGACAGCATGCTATCCTTTTTTCTTTTGTTTTTAGCATCGAAGCAGTTACATTTGGTCTGACTATTTTTATTTGCTTTCTTGGCCTAGAAGCAGCTAATGTTTGTACTTCGACTGTCGAGTCACAGAACAATGGCATCTAGATTCGACCCATGCATATACTTATTTTGCAAAATTTTACAAACTTTTTTGTATGCCTTTTATGGTTTCGGTTAAAATTGTCTACGCTGGTCCCAGATGTTGAGAGTGGGAACTTTGAACTTTTGACCCTAATTCCGGGAAATTTATAAATCCATTCGACCAATATTATAGATGTGAACTTTCCGAATCCACTGTCACTGCTAGATTAAGAGCTACTCTAAACTGGAAAGTCTGGATTTTTTCCGGTTTTACATTACCTGCCCAATTTTCTACACTCTGGGCGTGGTGGTGACCATGGGATTTAGACCCGAGGTTTTCAAATTTCAATGCGAACCTTGAAATTTTTTATGCGATCACATTTAATCATGTATTTGCTCTCGAAATTTACCACCACTTCAAATTATCAAGAGTTGGCATTGCTTCAACAATGGTGCAATAAATTGCCGAATCAGAAATATCGCGGTCCTTCCAAATAATAGTGGCTTCTTACATATCGGTGACTGCTTGTATAAGGCCATGTTTAGAGCGAAAACTCCGGATAAGCGTCAAATTAAAAAAAGTTCATTTCTTCAGAATTGAATACCACTCGTGCAGACGTCGCCAGGAACTCCGAGGTCAATATAACCTACCCAGTCTTGAACTTCACGGCTACTGCAAACATTACCGAACTACAAACTCAGTTTACTCAACTGAATGGCACCGTCGTCTCTCTCATCTCAGGTGAACTATTATTTTTTGTTTGACTGTTGTCCGGAGTATTTTTGTCGAAGATTTTGGGACCAGGGCCCAAAAAATTTTCGGGAATGGATTTTTTAGAATGGCGTAGAACGACGCTTAATCGCACCTTCCTTTCCTAATAAGGTCAGATAAAGATAGCCACTGGTATTTGATGATATCTTTAAATAATCTCTCCTCTCCTATCTCGGTTGTTTCGTTCCAAGAACGGATTGATAGAGAGAAAAAAACGTCGTGATATCAGTGAATTGTTGCAATATAGTGTTGAAAAACACGTACAAGTTCGTGCCTCACTGCAAACGCCGCAAAATCGCTTTTCAAAAATACATACGTTGAATTTTGTTTTATCCTTACAGTCCCTCTCTGACTACGCCTACATGTCCTAAAGTCATGAAATAGCTCTTCGTTGGTTACTCAATGATCTGCGGTTGCCTTGGTTACCCGGGCCTGTCGTGTCTAGTTATTTTATGTTTGACTTCTTTCTCAGTATGATTTAATGTTAGGCCCACTCCCTCATAGGCGACGCTGCTTCATAAGTATCACTGGTTTATCGCGTCTCCTTTCACACTGAAATGCATTTTTTTTTTATCTTTCTTAAGTTTTTCCAATGGGTACTTTTAGTTGGTGATAGAATAAACTACTGACTGACCGACTCCCGCATTCTGCAACGCACAGAACATTGCCATCCACCATAACCTCAAACCTGTCAAGGGAATAAAATCAATTTCTTATTTATTTATTATAGAAATGACTGCATTGCTTGATGAAAAGATGAATGCAATTAACGCTACTCTGGTGGAGATCCGAAACAATACAAAAACATGCAATTCTACCGGGTAATGTTTATAATACAAACCTTGGGTGTTGCTGCTCGATAACCAGTTTTGGTTTTCCGCGACTTCCTTCCCCAGTAAAACTTATCATTTTATCGTAATTTGTGCTTGTATGATTTTTTTTTACCGGTTGAAAAAAATAAACTTCACTTGACTTGATAGCAGGTGAATTTTCGGCTTTTCGCCCTGGCAACAGCGCACTGATATCGGACACGAAATGTTTTCTTGGGTACTCCCGTAGTATGTGTACCAGGTTAGGGATGGGCCATAATTTACTTCCGATTTCCCTATTTAGTTCTACTACGAGTTGGATATACCCCTGGCCCATAGGTTTCAGCCCCTTTACACAACTTGATGTAAAATGGGCGAAAAAAATGATTTACCTCCATATTGGTTCACTGGTGCGCCTCTTCGCGAACCATTTTGCTTAATTGTTGTTGTTCAGTGAAATATAACGAACTAAACGATTTCAAATGTTTGGTGGCTTGAAATTTGCTATTTTTCAAATTAAGTGAACACTGTTTTAAAATGTATGGGACCACTTTTATATGACTTTTAACCACTGGTTCAATGTATTGGTGTCTTGTTCCTTTCAAGATTTACTAAATATATACTGTTATACATCCGCATTCATATCCTAGAAATTGTCCTATCGTCTGTGATCCAGAATTGGCAAAATAACGTAGTTTAGTGCAGGGCTTCTCAACTGGCGGACCTTTCGGGCATTTCGATTATTTGATTCGGACCGCGCCTAATTCTTTATCATGGATCATTAGTCCCACTTTTGAAATTTTAAATGTATATGAAAAGAACTAAAACGCCACAATAAACAATCTTGATTGGCTAATATTCATTAGCCGGCCGAGGTGGTGCGTGTTTAAGAATGCCGAAATATAATTTCTGGAAAGACCGGACCCAAATAATTTTAAAGTTGTGTATGCGGATCTTCGGTAAAAATAGTTGAGTAGCCCTGATTTAGTGTATGCAATTTAACTACAGCAGCAGGACTCTTGAATTGCATGATATAGACTAGTTTGACGTTTTTTTTTCCATCACATACGAGTGACATATTTTTGGAGTTCAGCACGAAATGCTATTTTGCAAAGTGCTTCGTATTTCTTATAATAAAAAAAATGTTCGTGTTACCCAAAAGGTGTTCATATAAAATAGAATTCATGAGACGCAAAACTAAACACCAAATTCCATTTGAAAATATAGTTATAAATATACCTAAATATTTTCAGTTAAACATGATTCTTGAAGAAATGCGACCTATTTCATCTATATTTCATCCGGTCTAATGATTCACCTCTGACCTTTAGAAGCGTAATCTTTTCTTGAACGATACAAAATGTTTCTACAGCTCTGACGCAATAGGAAGCACCACCGCCGAACCATTCAGCGCCACAACTTCAAATACTACACTGTTTAGCTAGTGCTGTTCGCTGCAATATGTAACAAAATTACTTCTCTTGGTTCAGTGTAAAATAAGGCTTGGCTTTTCTAATCTAATAGTGAATTATTCAAATTCGTTTAGACGAAAATTTAGTTTAAAAACGCATTGTTTTTGTTCGCTGAATGTCGAGGTGAATCCCTGAATGTTTTTTTATTGGACACATGTTTTAAAATGCAATTCTGATATATGGCCCTTTTCTTCTACACTATTATGCAACCTATTTCTTACTGTGTGCGAACCCTCAGCGAACTATGTAAGTGATGTTTTTTTGCGAGTTATTATTTTATCTGGAAGACTCTTTACAATAAAAATACCACATACAATTACTTATCTTCCCAGTATTCAAGATTCGATTAAAAAAATATTCGATTTGATTTGAAAAAATAAAATTCGATTCCATTCTGAGATCATCAGGTATTCGAATGAATGCCAGAATGCCCAGTCCTATTTAAAGGCCGATCGATAATTTTGAACAATTTCTATATTTCATCACTTTTGTGCGAGCGAGTTATATTCTTCCGTTATGTGACGTTAGTGATAAATCAAGGTATCTTTGTAATAATCACCTATAATTTTACGTTCATCAATCATTTTTGCTACTATTTGCTAATATTCTCGTAAATCAGCTGTGAATTTTGAATGCTATTTATTAAATTAGGTGTAATTTAAGGTTTGGATTTGTTTGAACATTGATGAATACATCGAAATACTTTGTCGGACATATAAAGTGTTCCTAATTTTTATTATGTTTTCATGTGGAGATTTATAGAAGTTATTGATATTGGAGATGTTTTATTTGATGATTTTTCTTCGTTTCTGTATAATTTCCTTCATTACTTTTTGTCAAGTTCTTCTTGCAGAGAAATTAGTAAATATTTTGTCATAATTTTTTTTTATGTTTGCATAATGGTAATAAAATATTATAAACCAATTATTACACTCAATATGGGTTTAACGCGTTCTGAAGAACATACACCAGTACAGTATGTAGATAAGTAAAAAAGGCACCCAGTCTACTCGTGAACCGCATAGCAATGAAGACACTAGTGTATTTAGGACAGCGTCCAAGAAAGCATTAAGTAAAAATTTGCAAGATAGTATAATATGGCAATATAATACCAAAATCTCTGAATCGTGAGGTTTGAAAATAAGGAATATATTTTTATTTATCTGGTCTCCAACACTCTCTGCTGTTTTCTCTCTCTTCTGACACCTAGTGATAAATGCAAAACTCACGAAACCACATCCACACTTACAGCGATATCGACGTTTATTTTGGCGCGACGTTGTCTGCGCCTTTCAGTCTTATGTAGGCCTAGTCGGGATTGAGCACTCACTGGGATTTCTGTTTCATATCAGTAATTCCGTGATTACTGGAGTTAATATTTATATAATGTAATTCAATCTAACTGAGATGTTATAGAAAACTGAAACATCAAATTAGTATTACCAGGAAAGTTGTGTTTAACAGCTGTTTGGCGCCGCCGAGCATCGATCCAGTACCGGTACCGTACTACCTGTACAATACCGTCAAGTGGAGATAAATTAGGAACTCGTCACCGTATCCTGGTGTCGCTACGATTTAGAAATGTCGATAGAAGAAATGCACAGGTGCAAACAAAGGTAAGCCGTTTTACTTTCATCTAACCACTTGTACACTCCGAGATAGAGGACAACTCCACTACACGGACAACTTACCAGAGACAACGTGCAAAAGTAAAGATCATAATAATTTCAGATCAAAGTTAAATAATATAAATAATTCAAAAAATGGAGGTGGAGATGGAATGATTTGGTCTGTCGCATCTTGGCTAACTTACTTGATATAGGTTCAAGTACCCTACAGCCCTAAGTTACCGGTATAGGCTATATCCTAATTGAAAAAACAGGAAATTGATATGGATGTTTTCTGACTTGGCCTCTTTGGTACCGTAACTTTGGCTGGTTTTACTGGTCATTAGAAAGTCACTCACCTCTATGGCGTTGTATAGCTTGCTTTGTAGTTTTCAGTAGAAGCATTTTGTTTGTTCGGTTGCAGGAAAAATATGAAAATTGTATGCTCTTTGTTTACGTCTTTCTATGTGTTATTGCAGGAAACAATATAAATTGATGCTTCTTAGTCTTGAAGATTTAATGAAAATTCTGCCATCAGCTACTGACAATGATAAACCAAGAACGAAGGTATATTTGAATCATATAACACAAGTCAATGACGAGTTGGCAAAAATTTTCATGAATAATTTACCATTCACTTTGTCAAACAAGTTGCAGACCTCATTCTGTAGGGCCGAATGTAGGATATACAAGACCGAATTGTCTCCAGGTCTTTGACTTGATCCTTCAAATTTTGTGTATGCGCTTACAATATGTTTTCCAGCACATGCCATTCACATTAACAAACAAGTAGTTCAGTAGTTTGACAAAATGAAAAATAAAAGAGTTAGCCCAAAGAAAATTCAAAAGTGATGCCGCGGCCTCTGGCCATAGTTCTTGCTTGAGGTTCTCACACTGTAATGAGTAGATTTCACGCTACAGTAACACTACAGTAACACACAAACGTTTTGGTCAGTGAATTTTTTTTGACCATTCCCAGTTATTCCCTCCCTCCCCCCTGGTGGATGCATTGATAAAGATGAAAAAGCCTCATAAACAAAATACTTTTATCCGTAAGTGGGAGTTTAGAGGGTACTGGAAAAAGTCCAATATCTTATACGAAATTATCTTTGGGATATTCCTCTTTAAGAATTATCTTTGTCTTTATTCCTTTAACTTCTGTTTAATCTATTGCAAATTATTTTGCAGCAAACTCTTCTTTCAGAAGCAAATCAATACATACACTACCTCCAACTTTGTATTCATCAACTCGGTAAAGAAACTGGATATTGTGACAATAAGATACTGGAGGGTAAGTCCACTGGATTTATTAGCTGTGTCGCAAGGTTAATCTCAGTGAAATTCAATTATTAAACTTATATATTTATATATAATATATATTTCAAAATCAATGTTTCAGTTCAGGGGTGTGCAACCTTAAAAACGGGGCCAGATGCAAATAACTGAGTGAAACCTCAGGCCACACCTTTATTTAGACTGGCACAAAAATTGATGATATGAGTTGTTCGCTTATGGGCTTTGCAACGTAAAATGATTGAAATTACTCACATGTACCAGATTAAACCAAATTAAAAACTCATTTCGAGGGCTGCAAACCATTCAAATTGACACTTTTCCGCAGGCCGAACTTGTGTGCTGCAGGGCACACACCCTTGGTTTAGCTTAAAACCTTGGGTGTTGCTGTTGCCGATACAGTGATGGTCCAAATTAGATTATTTTTATAATGTTTTTTTTGATGTTATAGCTAAAAAATCTCAGAAATTTGTTGAGATTGCGTTAAAATTTAGTTAAATTTAGTTCTGGCACGAGACTTATGTTTTTCCGATTTTGCTTGTAAATAAAATTCTGTTCTTAAAATGAATAAAAAAGCTTTTTACCTCTCCCTTACATGGCCCACCAGTCTAGATGGACAAAATTTTCGGCCCCTGGCTCTGCGACAAGTCATCGCGGATATTATAGTCTATCAAACATCCAACTATTATTTATTGAGTAACAGAATATTTTCTATGGTTTGCTTTCAGTCCTCCACTGGGATTCACCTTGTGAGAAACCTTGCAAATGTTTGGATTCTCTTGGTCTTGGATCACAGCAGACTGTGCCAACATGCATGGAAAATCGAGTATGTATCTTTAAAAAGTGATCCGTTGTTTTTTTGGTTTACATTTCCTGTTACTTTTTTTAGCAAGGCTGAAGACAAGCTACTTGCCCATATATGTTTTTTCGGCACTCCGGAATTATGTGCACCAAGTTGGCACACAATCTGAACATAGTATGTGTACCAGATTAGGGTTCAGGTTATCCGCCATCTTGGTGCACATACTTCGAGAGCACCATTTTTTTTCTATATATGCGTTCCCATATTTTCACTCTGAACAAAGCTCTGTATAAGCATTTGCTGTCAATATGAAGGCTTTTCAAAGGATCAGAATATTTCTATAGTACAGGTTTGCTTACCAGAATTATTGCATTCTTATGACATTGGATAGGGTTTATGTCCAAAATATTTTGTTGGAGCCATCATAGCGATCATGATTTGCTCAACTGATTTATGTAATAAACTCTTATGTCGGGAATCGGGATAAACTGTAAATACTGCAAGTATAAATTTCCTGGGGGTGCATGCCGCATGTTTGTGTTTTAGGCCAGTATGATCTTGTGCATACATCCCGTCTTCAGTAATGATAATCTATCTACGCTTTTGTTGCTTTTTACGAGACAAATAAACATACATACATTATAAAATCATATTTTTTGCAGTCAGACATTCCACCAGAGCAAGATGCCACTGTTCGAAGATCTGGAGGTCTTCGAAGAAGTGAGTTGTAGATTTTGAATGTTGTTTTATGTTATTTTTTTATCAGGTGCTTTGTCGGTACCAGCTTAGGGTTAGACCATTATTTTATTCTGATTTTCTTTATTTTAGTTCTATTACGAGTTCAGGTCTGTCTGTGTTAGCTCATTGAATATACCCCCTGCCCATAGGTTCCACTCCTTTCACACAAATTGATGTAAAGTAGGCAAACAAAATTAGTTACCTCCATATTGGTACACACACTTCTGGTGCACCAAAAAGGCTAGTAGTCACTGGTGCATTGGTAGCTATTAGGCTTGCAAACCAGGATATTCAGTTTAGGAAAGGGCTGTATCATGTTTATAAACTGGGTAAAGAAGAGCTGTTTTCAACAGTTTAGTAAAGAACGCTTGGATATACGACAGGTTTTGTTATCAAAATATGATTTTCTCAGATTTCAGAACTGGAGTCCTGACCCAAACTCTCTACAACCCGGTATCAAAACTCCCTATACTATCTTCCCCAAACAGCCATACCCCGAAGTACAGGAAACCTAATATAGGTCACTAGGATAACGTGTGCATAACTAAGTACAAGATCCTTCTATCATTGTAGTTTCTGTTTTTTTATAAATTTTAGTAACACGGTACAAATAATGGACTGGTAACCGGACAACTTTGGTTCGCCACATGATTAGGTCTTCTTATCGACTTCCACTCCTCTGGGATAAAACGAAAATCCCAACTAAACTACAACTGGGAGCGGCGATCCAATTAGACCGTCGTATCAGCCTTCCTCTATAGGAAGAAAACCATACAGCCATAAATTTGATTATCTTAGAGTTCGGAGCTGGAGACCTTGCCCAAACTCTCCACAACCTGGTATCTGAGTCAAAAATTTTTCAACCAAAAACCAGGAATAGTCAATTGTAAATTTTTCACAGCTCTGGCTCTAAGGCTGATTCTATTTCATCTTTATGCTAACAATTGTCTTTCAGTTGCTCCAGGGACAAGTGGACAACAGTTACAGAACAGAAGTTCAACTCCAAGTAAATTATTCAAAAAGAGGTGAGAAATGATAGCTTAGTGCAGGGTGGTCCAAGGTTGTCAGCTCCGCAGCCAACAAAGTTATTTTTGCATAGCTCGCGGGCCACAATAGTGCCAAGAATAAGAAAACAGTGCAATACAAAACAAACACTTTTATTGTGCAAACACATAGTTATCAGACATTGCCATCCCAGGTTAATAGAATTCGCATTAGATTTTTAGTTTTCTATTGTTAGCATATATTCCTGACCAAAAAGGTAGAAAGCCAGATAATAATTTAGACTGCCAAGCACATCATTCAACTTCGCTAGTTGCCTCAACTAGCCATAACACTAGTCAATTCAGTGACATTAGTGATGTAACAATATGTAAAAAGATTTTTCTGAATAGTTTTATTACAAAACAACACGAAATGCTTTTTTCTGATTACTCTCCGAATGTGACGCGGGCCACAGATAATGAAGCGACGGGCCACATGTGGCCCGCGGGCCTGGGTTTGGACCACCCTGGCTTAGTGGTTAGTTAGCATATAAGCTTGACCATGTAGCCCTCGTGAGTTGGAGATCTTGAATGTAACAGTAAGTCCCAGTCGGTAAGACCTATATTCTACCTAAATACTCAGCATAAACCAGCAAGTAAGGAAACAACTATGCCTGGAAAGATTTTAGGTGCAATGCAATAGTGTAGTGGTTCACTACCTTCAATGATATGCGGCCTCCTTTTCGGAGACCCTAACTCAGGCCTGCACAACTCAAATTACAACGAGGGCCGCAAGCATGAATCTGAAGGCCCGGCGGGCCGCAAACTTTGCTACATACATATTTCACAAGATGAGTTCACAAGTTTGCTAATATACACTAATGGGTGTGAGATTGTATACCGATATTGTTTCAAGCGTGATTCAGTCTGAATACTGAGATATCTTAAATCAGGGTTTTCCAAATTGGGGGGCGAGGGGTCGAGCGACGAATTTTAGGGGATCGCAAAGGGCACACCAATTTCACACAAAGTTCGATATTTATTGAAACTAGTGCAAAACATAAATCTCACGATTTCGATTATGATCGAAGTAGCGGTGCGCTTGCGTAACAATGCTGCCTTTGATTGTTAGACCCGAGAAGTGGTGTGTTTCCAAATCACCCGCGGGCCGCACAGAAGTATATAGCGGGCCGTATGTTGTGCCCTGCCCTCACTACTTGACCCTTCTTTTTTCTTCTTCTATAAAAATACTTGGATTTGCTTTTTATGCATTTTCATTGGGTATTTTTTTAAATTAATCATAAAAAGTCAGAAACTCTTACTTCACAGCATGGTCCCTAATCAGCATGGCTCTTCGTTATTTTACAGGAAATCACAAATGCCTAAGACTGGAAGTGAATCAAATGTTTCTTCCTACATTCTGGAAACAGAATCTTCAGGTACGATGGTTAAGCTGTCGTGAAGGTTTATTGACATCAGGTTTTCTCGGTTCTCAGCCTTCAGCTTGATAAGTAACTGTAATGAATCGGGTAGGCATGCTGAATTAAAGAGATTCTGACAATGGAAAAGTAGTTTCTTTTGGGGCTTCAGAAGTATCTGTACCAATATGGATGTAACTAATTTTGTTCGCCTATTTTATATCAAGTTGTGTAAAGGGACTGAAACCTATGGACATGGGGTATATTCACTTGGCTAGCACAGACAGTCCCTGAACTCGTTATAGAACTAAAGAAAGGAAAATTGGAATAAAATTATGGCCTGATCCTAACCTGGTACACATACTACGGTACTACCATTTCTTAGGGGTCGGTTGACCTTGCAGTCTTGCCAACCCTGTTCCCATTATATTTTATGATTGTTTTTCCTTTTTACTGCAATGTGTACCTTGATGAGATTTGGAAATAAATCATTACTTCTCGCTCCCACCCACTAATAGATAAATGCCCGGATCAGGGCCTTGTTCAAAGCAAAGAGTGATGTATCAAATATTCAACCAATTCGAATCCTCCATTTTTTGTCTAATTTCTGTACAAGGCTCCCTGCCGAAATCACTCAGATAGGATTTACATATTTATCCCGGTGGAGAGCTGATGAAACGGCTTAATCATAATATGGCGAATCACGACATCTCGCTCGTTGCCAGTCCATGTCGGGTATGGGATTAGTTATCCAGTTATTTGTTTTCAAAAGAATGGACTTGATGGTGGAGAAAAAACATTTATTGCTCAGTTGATTTTATACTTTTTATTTGTAAACTCAGATTGTCCTTGGAAATTCAGTCCAATTCGACCTCTGAAGCGATTGAAGCGGAACATTGAAAATAATTTGGACAAGTCAAGTGATGATGAACAACTATCAACTCCTAAGAATAATTCTAGGTAAGATTTTTTATGGATTCGATATAGTTCAATGTGTAACAATTGTGTCTCCAGTATGAAAATATGTGTGTGTTCATCGTTTGTGAACCACGATGGCCTTTATGTGTCGCCTGTAAATGAGAGAGAGGAGAGGGAATACGGGAATGTTATTACTTATCGATTTTAATCGGTAAGTATGTTGATAGGTATTTGTCTGTCTGTTTGTCTGTTAGATGCACCCGATATCTCACGAAAATCTGCTCCAGATTTTGCATGTGCATTCATCATATGTCGGACCAGAAGTCTATTGATTTTGGATGAATTATGTCGTATAATTAGCGAGTTATTAATTAATTTGTGATGGGACACAAGGTGTCACTATGGAGTAAGAGCGCTGTTTTAGGGGATCCCCTAACTTTCGATCGATAAGTCTTCGGCCTTTGACCGATATTCTCGTTTTGTATTCGGTTCCGTATCACTAATATTGTTTAGTTATTTAGCACTATTGAAAAAAAATTTATAAGTCAAACAAGTTCATGCTTCTGAAAACAAACAAGAGAGCTATGCTCAAATATATGGACACGTAGAGTCACATAATTTTGATGACGTCATAGCGAAAAAAAAAGTAATAGCCTTCTGGAGAAAATTTTTATCTTTAACCACTGAAAATTTCAAAGCAATTGGTCCAGTATTCGAAGAGAAAAGCGACTTTTTAAAAACGTGTCAAAGAACAACAACAACAACAACATAATATTGAAACGATCGTTATGTCCACTACATGTCCAATAACCGGCTAACTAATCCCAGACAAGATGTTGTGGTTCGCCATATGATTAAGCTGTCTTATATGCCATCCTCTACCTCGGAATAAATATGTAAATCCTATCCTATGGATTAGTTCTTTAGCAATATTGAAAAACATTTTTGTATACATCTTAAATTATTTAAACTATGCAAAATCCAGGCTTGTTACTTTAGGATTAGTTACAAGATTAGCTAAGGATCTATTAAAGATTTATTGAACAAAGGAACACCATTTTATGCATAGTAAGGAAGGAATGAAGAGTTACAAAATAAGCAAAGGGAGGCCTTTATCAAAACGGTTGAGAACCATTGCTCTAGTATTTAATATGCTAAGTTGATCTGAGATAATGCCAGTTCTTGAATTATATTTTTAGTGCAAAGATAGTCAGATCTTGGAAGACACCTCGAGTATCAGGGAAAAAGAAAAAGTTAGGAAAGAATACAGAGAGCAGAAAAAGGGTTTCAGAATTTAGTATAATTGGGATTTAATTTAATGGCCAATGGTGTTAAAAGGTTAAGCCTTTGCGAGGAAAAAAGTTGTTATTTAGGTCCTAGAGGAGCATACAAATACTGAGACAGGAGATTATTTTCTGAGATATTTTCCATCCAACACTTCCTAATTATATCGATTTCAGCTTGTGCTTCAAGATGTAACTGAATGTGAATGTGGGTCCCTAATTCTCTGGAGTGTTCTATAGTTGGTATTTATAGTGTAAGACATAAAAGTCAAAGGATAAAAATTGGCAATTCTAGGGAGTTTTAGAGTGAGACAAGACACTCAACTTTCCACATTTTCCTAATTGTCCTCTGATAACAATTTTCTGTGTTTTTCAGATTACATCACCACCAGGTGCAGTATGTAATATTATCACACCCCCCAGTAGTTACAAGAGGACGATCATTGAGGATTCACCACAATCTGCGTCACATAACTGGGCAGATGTAAGTGAAATCATATATTGTCTTTGCATATCCAGTAACAGGGTTAGGCAATTGTTTTGGCTGAGTTCCTCACTTTTTACTTAGTGCATTTTGCCTTTTAAATTGTCAAAAGTATCACAAATTATTGTTTGTAACTTAAGTCATATTTCTTATTTTATTTCTAATTGATAGGAAGCTATCGAAAGTCATTGCAGTTTAACTTTTTTCTGTCAAGTACCCCCCGAGTCACGAAACAATCAACGCGAACCCCTGATAATCAGACACCGAACAAAGTTGTGATATACTGATACATTAACTTAACAATTTGTTGCAACACCAATTTATTGACCATATTTAACTAAATTAATTCGTCTTGTTGATATTATTGTCCTTGTCATCTGCCTAACTAATTAATTTTTAAAATCTCTCCCAAGTTTCAATAACCATAATCACTTCTCCAATGCTCGCAGCACGCTGTCTTTAGAGATTTCACAGTTTGTACTCGCCTTGACTTGCACATTGTTGCGTCACAATCACAACAACGCAAGATCATGTAAAATCTACGTTTCAATTGGCGTCTAGTTTCAATGGGCACGCATTTTCCCATGATAATAATAAAGGATATTAAAAAAACAGCAACATACAAAAACTTGACTGTCATCCAAGTACCCCTGGAAATCTTCTCGTAACCTCTGGGGGTTCGCGAACCCCAGGTTGAGAACCCTTGAGCTAACCTAATCATGTGGTGAACCATGATGCTGGGTTACAAATTAGGACAGTGCGAGGAACCCAGTAGTTTTTCTTCGAAGAAGAAAATAATGATATGAATTATGCTGATGCCATTACATTTGAGTGGAAGTTCCTATTTTTCTCATTTCTCAGAGAAGATAAGATGATTTGATCATATTGTGAACCACAGCCTCTCATCCGCTTGTTCTTTTAGATCAGGTTCGGTATACAAATAATTATTGAGGTAAATATGGACTTGGGTGGAGGAAAGAAGCTGCATCCGAACAACGGGTAGGCGAATCACTATGTGGCAGTCAGTCAGCATCGCATTCCTGTTGCACATAATAAAGCTTCATCATATTCAAAACTACGAATCCACACATGGTATTCAGCAATTCCGAGGCTAACTCATTCGTAACCCATTTTTATATAAGTCCACATTTATGACTAGCTATTAAGCAATCTTCTGACGAATCGAATTCGAACGTCCTCTTTTGGATACATACAAACAGATCTGTGTAGGGTAATAAGAGTCCAAGGGCCATCATATTCCCGGCTATTTTTATCATATTGTTCTGTGGATACATCTATTTATTTTTATTCAACTTTATTTTTTGAAACAAATAACTAGGTCAGTGTTAGAAGAAGCAGTAGTCCATGGATGCCAAAACCAGACACTGTTTATGAGAGCATAGAAGATTTAGCAGAAGAGATTGTAACACAGTATGAAAAGCAGAATGGACCTGGAGCCACTGAAGATGAGCTTGACGGTATGAATGTTTAAAAGGAATATGATTCTTTTAGATTCTCTCAGTTAATCTAGAGGAGTGCAAAGCTTACTGGATAGCTTAAGCACTTTGTAAACCGCCTCTCCCGGAAGGTACTTGGCAGATTTCCAGTTACATTTCCATTCAGTTACATCATTGTTCGACAAAATTGTAAAACTATGTACTTGCGAGCCAAATATACGCACATTTCTTGAACCAAATTATGGCGCACTTGCACCACCTATTGCTGTGTTTTTAAAGTTAACAGACATTTTCAAATGTAAAAAATCAGAATAAAATTAACTTATAATTACAACTAACTATTGGACGTGAACGACATAAAACTGACACTACTTACTACAAAATAAGCTCTATACAGCAGCACTTGTTACCACATAAATCCGTGTGGAGACAATAATAAATTAGAATTAATTCAAGTTTTATGCATTAAAAGTCTAGTCGTTCAAGGGCTGCAAAAACATAGTTAGCGACCTGGTTAAGATATATTGAGAACTGACTTCATAACAAAATTGAAATTGTAAAGGGACTTTGTGGAAACTCTGTTATTATGGAATAGCAGTTTGTTCGTTTTGGTCATGGTTGTAATTGTATTTGATCTAGACCAGTGGTTCTTAAACTGGGGGGCGCGAGATGCTTTCAGGGGGGTGGGGGGGCGCGAAAGGTCACAAGATGGAATCGAAAATTTCCATGCAACGTCTCCTGAAACGGTCTTCGGTTCGTTAAAAATGCCTGCTTTTTCATGATATAAACCCCTTTTTTGTCCCGCAATATTCAATCTATGACAACTACAAGAATTCGAAATGTCTTTCTATTTTACTTTATTTGTGTTCAAGGTAGCTCGCGGTTGCGGCGACTCATGACAAAATAAACTCATTACAGATCTAAAATAGCACATCAATCCCTGGACATAAGGATGTGAAATCAACTGCCCGACAATATTTAGTTTTGATATATATTGCGCTCATGCAAATTCGTTATTGTCGTTAGAAAGATCTGGTATAAAATCTCAGAAAGTATATACATTCAATTTAGTACAATGGAATTACATATAAAGTATATTAGTAAATCAGAAATACATATTCATCGCCCCATAACACCCGCGGTATGGCTCCTGGGTATGTTGTTGAGATCATACCACTCGTTAAAATAGCCGACTTTTTCAACGGCCCATGATCGATATAAATATTTGAAAAATGGTTGCTTTATCCACACTACAGGTGTGCCGCGGGAAAAAGGAATATACAAGATTTGCGATGTCTAAGAAAGTGTTTTTGAACTGTCGCGTTCCATTCCATAACAAAACCGTTTTCCGTTTTAGTTTAAGTATTTTATAATGCCGCTTTTTCCATCAAGAAATTTTTGGTTGCGGATTCACTTCTTCATTCTATCTTTAGCATCTCGTCGCTGATGATTATATAATAAAAACTCGTTTTTCCCACAGGTGTCATGGTTTCATGCAAGACCGCAAAAAGTAATTATCATGTCTTTGCGGCACAAAATATTTGTTGAAAGAAATTTCCGATTTAGGGAGATGAACACCGAAATAAAGATTTTTACGGCTTAAATAACACGTCACGCGGGCGAAAACAATCGGAGATTTAAACAAAATGCAATCGCAAACGTCATTAGGGACATTATTTTTCAGCGCTCAAGGGCCGGGAAAAGTCCACATGCATAATTACTATTAACAATTGAACAGCTTTTTTATGCTACAAATCTACATGAATTCATTTGCACTTCTCCATTGTGTAAACTGTATTTTTGACCTTAATTTTACATAAAACTTAAGTTGACTTCACCAGGTATTGCAAACTGAGCAGAAAAAAGAGAATGTATGATGAACAATATTTGTGTATGGCTTTATACATACAACAATGAAAGGCGAAATTGTATCCCGATGCGTTTTATGCCTAAGCAATCTGAGCAATGACGCTATGAGACCAACACTCTTACAGCGCTATCTTATTATAAAGCAACCTGCCCATCACAAAACCATTTTTCCAAAGCAAGAAAGGGGGGCGCGAAGTTCATAAAATTTTTCAAAGAGGGGGCGCGGCTCAAAAAGTTTAAGAACCACTGGTCTAGACTCTAGAGACAGCTCATTAATTAATGATTAGAGCCATGAATAATACCCACTAACTACCATTTTTTTATATACTTTTTCCTCTTTGTTTTCAGATCATTTCTTATCCAGTTCTTTTGCGTTAGAAAGTTTCTTGGACTCAACAGATGATGAGAGTCTACCTCTCGACAATTTTCAAATCAAGGATTTGATCCAGAGACAGAGACCAGGTGTGAGGGATGCTCTATTGTGCCAACCCAGGTTTGTGAAGATATTCCTAACAAAGTTTTTTGGGGCTCCTGAAGTATGCGAACCAAGATGGCGGACATCGGAATGTAATATGTGTACTAGGTTAGGGTTAGGCCATAATTTTAGGTATAAATACTACGGGAGGCTCTTGGCTAGTCTTCGAACTGATAATAGGACTAAAATAAGGAAAATTGGAAAAAAATTATCGCCTAACCCTAACCTGTTACCCATGTTACGTTCCGATGTCCGCCATCTTGGTTCGCATACGTCGGGAGCACCGTTTTTTGGTACTCCAGAAGTATGCGCACCAAGATGTCGCATAACCTGAACCCTAACCTGGTACGCAACCTGAGTTCAGGTTGTGCGCCATCTTGGTGTGCATACTTCAGGAGGTCCATTTTTTTAAAGGTGAAATTTTTAGTAATAAATTAGCTTCTATGATTTTTCTTTAGCTATCCCACTTCATCTACTACAATCAGCTCCACTAAAGCATCAACCGTGACTTCTCCAAACCTGACGCGGCAATGCAGAGCTCAAAATGTGTCGGTAAGTTCGTGGTGATTGAATGAAAGGAGTATGTTTTTATATGTATACAGGGTGTCCATAAAGTTCCTTTACAATTTCAATTTGGTATGAGATCAGTTCTCAATATATCCGAACCAGGTTTGTTGTATTTTATTCAGTAATTATTCAAGTATCTTTACCTCATTTAATACATCTGTGAGGGCCAAAACAATATATGGTAATGATAAATACCGTACTTGATCAGGGGTTTATAAACTGGGCCTGAGGCCGAAGCAAACCCGAAATTTTATATTTCTTTGAATTGTCGCTGAGTTTAGTACAGTACAGTATATTTATTTAAAAAAAGTCAGCGCTAGAGAAGCCCGACTCGACTCGAACGTAATGATTGACATTTCAGGCCCGACCCGGCCCTAATTTCAGGTTGGGCTCGGGCTTCAGATGTTAGCTCTACCCCTAGGCTATCGAGCGAATTTTCTGCTTTTTAAAAGCATAACTTATTTCCTATCTTTTTTCTCACAGAATGAATTGTCATCTCCAGAACATCTTCTTGGATTCAGTCCGAGGCTTTTCCTCACAGGAAAAAGGTCAGAGTTCAAATTTTATCTTTTCATGATGCTCAGAAGGGCCCTTGCGTTTTCTGATTTGAAGTTTTTAAGATTCTCGAGCAGGGCAAAGTACGGCCCGCTAGGTTATTCAATCTGTCCCGCCTGATGCTGCCACAACCAAACTGAAACCAAATTTTACTGTTTTAGCTAAAAATAGCTCAAGAAATCTGTTGAAATTGCGGTTGAATTTAGTTTGGGCACGAGGTTTATTGTTTTCCACTGTTGCTTTTGTAACACTGTAAACATTGTTCATAAAATGTTACTCTTTACGTCACACTTACTTGGCCCGCCAGTCTAAGTGTGCTAAATTTCTGGCCCTGATCCAAAAACCGTGGCTCACCCCTGGTCTCGAGGGTCTAAAAACGTGTTTTAAGCCACGAAAAATTGCTATATAGGATATAGAATAATGCTTTTTTTTACATTTCAAAAGTGGGGCTCCCTCCCCCCCCCCCCCCCCCCCCTCCAGGCTATGCCCCTGTCTTGTTCTGAGAGGTAGATTAAGCAAAGCTATGTTCAGTGTAACTTTGTGAAGTTACAGATAAAAGTGTTACAAGTATTAATTTATTGTGACTCCATATTTTCAATAATTTATAGATTCTAATCTTTCAACAGGTTTGACTGTAGCTGATCCGTTGGACCAGTGTGGTGGAGAAGTGGAAAGTTAAAACACTATCAAAAATTAGGAAAATGCGGAATATAATACATATGCCAGCAATTGGGTTTCTGCTGGACTATTTACTTGTCTTCTATTATCTTGTGTTAATGGATCAGTATGTGTATAATGCAAGGATGCTGTAGCAAGAGTGAAGATTACTAATCCAAGAAATTCAAGAGTCTTTCTGCACACCAATGAAGATAAATTTCTGTGACATTTCAAAAATTAATTTGAATGTTTTACTGCTCGTTTACGGTAGTACATTTTTGGCTATTTAGTCAGATGAAGCGTTACAGAAATGTATTTGTGTTAAATAATAGGACAATCGATTTACGGACGACAATCAAATAAATTGCTTTTTTGTGAATATTACCGTAACAAGAGGGAAGATAAGTATTCTTAGTGATTCAAGAGTGCACACTCACTGTTTTGTCAGAATGTTACTTAAATACAGGGTGTCTTGAAATTGCAAAGGAAATTTATCGATACCAGATATTGTTTTAGCCCTCACAGATGTATTAAATGAAGTGAAAATACTGGAACAATTACCGAATAAAAAACATCAAACCTGGTTGAGATATATTGAGAACTGACTCCATTACAAAATTGAAATGTGAAGGGACTTTGTGGGCACCTTGCATATTGTGCTAGTCTGCAATTAAACCCTTGAATTACATACAATACATAATTGAGACTATGCTTTTCAAATAGCTCATTTGTGAATATACTGTCTGTTATTTTCGATCAAATGTTTTTTGTTTGTTCAAATAAAGTATATTCAAGTTTTTGCAAATTTGCTTGTGTTTTGGTAATGCCAGAGTGGGGCTAGGCTGTCTAGTCGGTTTCATACGGTGGTAAATATGAAATTTCGACGACATAATTCCGATTTAAAACAGCACTGCAACTCATGTTTGTATGTAAGACGGTATTGTCGATTTCAGTAGATTAAAAATTTAAGCTTGGGGTTCTTAACATTTTTTATTATAGACTATATTATGTTCAAAGAGCGCTCCGGAAGTATTTATACCAAGGTGACGCACAACCCTAACCTGGTACACATACTATGTTCAGGTTGTGCGCCATCTTGGTACGAATACTTCGGGAACACCTGTTCAAGATTGTTAACCAAACAACAACTGAAGTAAGCCAGGTGTAGTCAAGAGCGTAGCCAGCACAATTTTGGAGGAGACAAATTTTTTGTTGTTATACAATGACGTAATACGACGCTTACTCGTGGCTTTTGCTCTGAACAAGTCTAGATAAAAGCGGCCTGATATTTAACAATGACCTGGTATCTAATAGATTTCCATAACAAACTTTCTCCGCGGTCGATGTTATACAAGCGCGCATTTTCATCTCTCTCGTTTGGTTCATTTGGTGAAAGGATTATTTATCCGGGAAAAGTGTGTTTTCAAGAATGCAGTGAAATAGCGTTGGAAAGGCGCAAAATTGCATTGAAAATATGGGTGTACCGTAACACGTCGAAATACAAAAGTTCTAACAACATGTCAATCACGCCTACCACGTTTCCTATTGGCTGTACAGATGTATACTAGATGTTGCATGTATAGGCGTAGCCCATTTAGGGAAAGGGGGTGTTTGGGGAGAGTGTATCTTCAATATATTGTTGAATATCAGTGGCTACGATATTTTCAAGGTTTAGGCTGTTTATGAACGCTAGATGCTCCCAGTCATTTCGTTCCCTCGTTTTTTGTTTTGTTTATTGACCTTCGCTGCTGCCTTGGCTTCGTTCTCATTCCCGCACTTTTTGGTTGTTTCCTTGATGACTCCAACAGCAACAGTCTGTCGCGGACGTCATTGTACAATAAAAATGTATCCTATCGTTTGTATTCGTATCATTGTGTTTTCGAAAGTTGCAATTCACATGCGGAAGCGTTTTTAATTGTCTGTGATGTCATACTGTCACACACATCACGTTCGATGACTCGATATAAATATTCCAAATTATTTTTGGCCATATATAAACCATTGATAAAAGGGCACTCTCGTAGTATTTGTACCAGGTTAGATTTAGGCCATAATTTTATTCCGATTTTCCTTATTTTTGTCCTATTATGAGTTCGGGGACTGTCTGTGTTAGCCAAGTGAATATACCCCTTGCCCATATACTTCTGTCCCTTTACACAACTTGATCTAAAGTTGGCGAACAAAATTAGTTACCTCCATATTGGTACGCACACTTCTGGAGCGCCGATAAAAGAGAATATTGGTAAGTCTTTGTCAAAGAATTACATGGAAATGACATTGATTTTCATAAATTTTTTTAACAGTGTGAAATTAGGAAGCGTCGTCATATTTTTTTTTTTAATTTTCGCTCAAACTTCCATTCAGGCCACAATATCGTGAATATAGTTTGGATTTAAATACTTTAAACGAGTTTGTTCAAATAAAGCTCTCAACTAAGAGTGGAAAATTATTGGTAGAACAGATACTCACATCCACTGAAGACGTGCAGCAATGGAAGCATTCAAGCTGTTGTTCATGTTCATTGGATTCGCCACGACAGGTAATTTATTTTAATGTTTTTTTGCTTGCCACAATGCCCCAGGGATATGACTATCAGAGATGGGCATTTTCGAATACCCGATGGTTTCAGAATCGAACCGAATATTTTTTCGAATCGAATACCTAATATGATATGTAATTGTATACAATATTGGGTATTCCCGTAGTGTGAGTACCTGGCTAGGGCATAATTTTATTCCGATTCTATCTATTTTAGTTTTATTACAAGTCGGGGACTGTCTGTATTAGCCAAGTAAATATACCCCCCGCCAATAGGCTTCCGTCCCTTTACATAACTTGATGTAAAGTAGGTGAAACTTTTTTCGAATAACCGATGATTTCAAGATCGAACCGAATATTTTTCGAATCAAATCTTGAATACTTGGAAGATATGTAATTGTATATGAAATTTTTATTGTAATAGGTCCTCCAGTACAGTGGCTCCCAAGCTTTTCTTCAAGCGAGTCAAATTTATTACAAAATGAATTTTGTAAAATCTCGCGACGCAATGATATACTCGCATACTGAACGGTAGTCATTTTATGGCCGCAAAATTACATGGCTACTATACAAAACAGTCAATTTACATTTGACAGTCAATTTACATTTGACAGTCAATTCGACCTTTGGCGGACAAAATAAACAAGATGGCGGCGATTTGAAATTTCCGTGTGAACTGAATCGAACAACTTATTTTCGAGTTGAAATGCCCAGCCCTAATCATCATTTGCCGGTTGCGTTTAGCTGGTATTTTGTAGAATTTTAGCCTCATTCTAAGGTACTTAGTAGAAGCGTTATTGGACACGAACAAGGCCTATATATTGCTTTGGTATTATGTGGTTGTTGTCGCCCATTTCTTGCAGCCGACTTCTGCAGTGGATAACAAATTTTTTGTGAGGTAAAATATTCAATCCATAGCCAATTCGAGTCTTTAAAATGTCTTACCATATTAATGAAATTAGGTCCGTCGAAACTCGCCGTTGCGTTGACTTACCGTAGTATAAAACATTACTGCTCTATAATACTACGGCAATCTGCGAACATAAAATACGCGAAAACTACCCGATTATAAATACTTTAATAAATTTTGAGACCTTGGGATTTGTCAATTTTGAGCGATTCTTTTAGCACTGACTGCCGCTTAAGCTTATTTTTAAGATATCGCCGTTGGAAAAATCCCAAGATCTGAGTTAAAATTCCGAAGAGTACAATTCGCCATTATGCAAAGTATTCAATTCATGACCGATACGGGCATATTTAAAATGTCTTGCTTTGTTAATTTAATTGGGTTCAATGTAACCTGCTGTTGTTTCGACTAAAATTATAAAAGCATTACTATTATAGAATGCCGCGGCCATGAAAATGTGTGGCAATGTGTCCGATTATATCTTTTTTCGATTCGTATTTCCCGATAAACGATAAAATAACTCGTTTTTCACAACAAACTAACAATTCCGTGCAAGAACCAAAAAAAAAAAAAAAGTAATTATCGTCCTCCCCGCGGAATGGATATATGCATATGCAATCGCATGCCTTATTAGCGACTTTTACAGTCTTCCAAAAATTCCAAGGGGTGTGATTGGATCCCCCCCCCCTCACACATATAGGTACGCCTCAGACCGTACAACTTCGTTTTGGCTTTCGTGTCCATATATTTGTGAATTGTTTTTATTATTTACGGTGTCGGATTCTTATCTTTAAAGTCCCAGTAGTTGGGGTCTTATTCTATAGATTCTAAAGTCGAATATTTTTTCAATCCAACAATACGGTTAATAAAAGTTTTGTAACAATTTCTTTTCGGTGGTAAAAGTTGTGCATCATGTATGACGCAATACCGCCTAATATACAATGTAAAAATTTTAGTTTGTTATCTTTGATCAGCAAATTGCTAAACCTAATTCTTTCTACTTCCCAGTCGACATTTCTGTGAGAGTTCAATTCAGAGGCAGTGCTGTGATGACGTCATACCGGAAGGAGAAAATAATCACGGTGAGTAATTGTGCATACAATGCTTATTTTGATGTCTATCAACTAGGACTGGGAATTTCAGGGAAAACTTTAACCGTCAACCGAGTAAAATTAATCGGTTAACCGCAGCGTGACGTTTGACGTAATAATTTATAGTTCTAGCTTGTTACGTCACAATGGTTACCAAGCAATTTCGCGTGATCTTAGCCCGGTATCGCTCAAAATTATTCAAAAATAATATTTTGATTAACCGGTTAACCATCCCAAGCCCTACTATCAACCCTTTTGAAGCTGAATAAATTTTATTTCCCATTTTTAGGCAGAGAATGAGGAAGGTGAGTTATGGGTTAATTACTACGTTATTCTCGTGACATGACACCGCAATTTTCAGAAAACAAAGATTCAGTCTACAGCAGTGGTTTTCACACTTTTCAAGCCTCAAGTCTTGCGCCCCACCTCAAAAATAACTAACTAACAACAAGTTACAAATAACAGATGGTAATGCGAAAGTATGTTTTATTCAAAAAAACATGTTTGAAAATACGTTGATGGTAAGTAAATAATAAAATATATGAAAAGTTTTGAAGTGTAAATATCCAAAAAAAGGCGGGCATGATCAAATCTAAAAATATTTATAATTTAATGAGCTCCATGCACTCTCAAAAATTGTCTATACGCCCCCCTGTGGGTCGCGTCCCACCGTTCGAGAACTACTGGTCTACAGGGTTTGAAGTCAGATATTCAGAGTAGAATCATTACATTTAGCAGGTAGCAATTTTGTGACGCACATGTGGGATGTGAAATTCGAAACCCTTTTAACGCAACATGACGTCATGTGAGCGGAATACCCTTTTTTTCGGTTTTTTATCATCTAAGACAGGGATGTGTAACCTTTTATACAGGAGGGCCAGATACAAATATCTGGGTGAAGCCGCGGGCCTAGTTTTTAGTAGTTATTGGCACAAAAAATGATGGTTATTGACCTTATGACATGCGTTGTTTGCTTCTCACAAGCTAGCTGTTGGGCATTGTAACGTCATAGGCACAGATGAATATTTGACTCAAGCTTCACAACCCAAAGGAATTGGGATTACTCGCATGTACCAGATTAAACAAAATTTAAAACTCGTTTCGCGGGCCGTACATCATACAAAATTGGCTCCTCTCCGCTGGCCGCGTAATTTTTTCTTGTGAATCGCAGATTGCACACCTCTGATCTAAGAGGTTGAGATTTTCGTTTTTGAAAAATCAAATTTTAATGCTGGCGTTGTATTCAATAGTGTATCAATCAATTATAAATAGGTGGTTGTGTGTGAATCCGGACATCCCCAACAGAAAGTAGAAATTAAGAATATTGTTGATAATTTTTATTTTGTGCAGAACTGAGAGAGAAATTGACTGAAACGCTGGAAAACGCGTTGCTGGATAAACAGATTGATGAAGTCACCATAACAACCGAAGTTTACCATGGCAACAAGGTTTATTCAACCCAAGTCACCAAGTTCGACGCAACAACTCCAAATGTACTGGATGAAACAACTTTCGCTACCCCCACTAAAGGTAACGACAACAGCAAAGCTGTAACGTCGTCTACAACAAGGAGTACGAAGAAAGATCATGACGTCACAGCAACAACTGTTCTTGAAAACGTGTTCACAACTCGGTCAATCACCTCCATTGCTTCCACTAGATCGATCGAGCAGTCAATTGCGACTACAGGTTAGACTAAGATTTTTGTAATTATTCTGAATGCGAGGAAAGAATCGCAGATTGTCTCAGTCAATACGTTTTAATTTGTGCAGTTCAAACATTTCGAGTTCAACTCCTATGTCCATCACCACACCCACTCTGTCATAAATTTGGTAGGCAATACCGTAGCGGGAAGATTTCGATCCTAGCAAAAATATATGTTCCTCACATTGAGACTCCCATCCCCTTAAAATTTCAAACAAATATCGCTAGTAGCAAAATATTTAAAATATATCTCCAAATTTCGAACCTCCCCCCCCCCCCCCAAAAAAAATCAAAAGCTAGGGAACATACTGTCTATTTCAGTGGTTCTCAACCCTTTTCAGTTCGCGGACCGGTAAAATTTCAAAACAAATTTCGCGGACCGGCGGACCTTCAAAATTAACCAAAAATGTCATGAACACAAAACATAATCAAAAGAATGCAAATACGACAAAAGTAGAAGGTGCAAAAGAATACAATCCAATCTAATGAGAAATTTGCTGTATCTTTTTGATATTATTTTTTTCGTTGGCTTTGCGGGTTTTATTGCATCGTTTGAAAGAATTTTGGCGCAGAATTTGCACATGGGAAGCGGTACTTTTTTGCTGCTGGGAGCAATAGTAAAACCTAGCTCCAAATACTTGTTATCATACCAGATCCATATCAACTTTCCTGAAGGGGTCGTTTCGGGGCATTTTGTAAAGCTGATGTAGCAGTCTGTTCATCTGTCCTTTCAACACCACTAACTTGGTTTTCCCCGCTGGGTTTCTTTTGGAAGAAACGGGATAATACTTTGTTGTTTATTTGTCTCCATTTTACTATCAAACCTCGATAAATATAACCTACTGTCAAATTACGGAACGTGCGAACTGCGAAGTTCTCAATCAGGTACCGTATTGTGTGTAGGGATTTGTTCAAGAAGACTTTTTTTTTAAACAATTGTTTTAAATCCATTTTTTTGCCTGATTTGTTTAAAATGGCTGTACTATTTGCAGGCGCTCTCGTAGTATGTGGACCAAGATGGCGGACACCGGAACGTAGTATGTGTACCAGATTAGGGTTAGGGAATAATTTTATTCCATTTTTTCTAGCCAAGTGATATCCGTAGTATGTGTACCTAAAATTATGGCCTAACCCAACCTGGTACACATACTACGTCCTGGTGTCCGCTATCTTCTGGTTCACATACGCCGGGAGTTCCGATTGTTTTGTATTAAATGTGTTAAAGAAAAATGAATGTAAAAACATGTCAAGCGCTTCTTATTTGCAATAAATCCTTCGAAACGCCACAAATATCGACGAAGGCCCATACAAGCCTTCTCAAGCTTTAGTTCCATGCGTCCGCAAACGTAGTTGGCGCAGGAAGACACAGGCAATAAGACGATACTACGTGATACCGATTTTACGTGAACGACCCTGCGACAAGAACGACCTTGCAAAAATTGAAATACGACCGAATAAATGAGTTTGTATAACTTTGAAAAACTCTATCACTTTAACCCTAAAAACAAAGTATGCTGGCCATGAAATCAATTGAACAATTTTAACCATAATAATGCCTTTATTTTATGAGAAAAATGTCAATAAAGAATCTCCAAATCCCTATTATGGATTATAACAGATTAGTTTTGACATCATTGCACCAAACGTGTCTTACAATAGGCATAGCCTGACTCATCGTTTAAATCAGGTTGCCGCCGATGTAAGTATATTCTTCCTTATCGTACCGCACTTGTTTTGCCGAAGGCTGCCATTAATTAAATAAGTTTCATGATTTTTCCTACTCAAAACGTCTGACTGGTATCTCGGATAAATATTCCTGTTAAAATCGTATGACTTTGGTATAGATACAAACTTGGCGGTAGGTGTACGCAATAGAAGTGAAAGTCAAAGCAAGAATTTTCACATACATTTTTGGAAATATAATTCCGGCAGCTTATGCCGGACCGGCGGTTGAGAACCACTGGTCTATTTACTAAGCAGTGAAAGCATGTATATTGCATTGTACACACAAGTAATTGTATTCTGAATATCTTTCTTCAAACCCTGTAGAATGTATTTTTCCTTTTCAGAAAACTGTGGTGTCATTTACAAGAAGAAGTGCTTTAGTGCGATCGTTTATGACACGGAAAACGTCACGTTAAGCGTTGCTAAATCTCTTTGTGGAAACAAATTGGCTAATATCTCTGATGTCACACATTTCAACATGTTGCAAAATTATTTACGCACAATGATTCCTGATGGATTGCCTTGGATTGGAGTTCGTACGGGGATGATTTACAAGGTGAATTGGCCTTAATGATGTTGTTTATGTTGCATGTCGTAAAATCAATATCCAAAATGTTTGTGTCTACAACTACCAGGAAGCCTATGTTAAATAAAGGTGCGGCCCGCGGTTACTGCCAGTTGTTTGTATCTGGAAAGTCTTCCTGCATTAAAGGTTGCGCACCCCAAACACTGAATACGACTTTATTTCGGCCACAAAAAAATATCAAATCCAGACTCCAACTTCATTTTCGTCTACAATCCATTCCATTCTCATTTAAAAACCGAATCACCGAAGTGTGACTGAGCAGAATAATCACACAATATTTTCATGCTCCATTGAGTTTATATTGAAAACCAAATAACTTTATTTTGTGCTGTCAGATCATGTCCTAGCACAATGAATTGGATTGCTAGTCTCGTTTATATCAATCATAATTAAATAACATTTTCAAAATTGATTCATCCATTATTGTTATATAAAGTATTTTATTTCAACAGGATGGTCATATTTATCCCAGGGGAGATCAAATTTCGTCTTTGTCAAAAAAAGTTTGGTCCTGGTATCACGAGTATCCGCCTGGTGTTGCATCATGGACAACTGTTATGATTAATTCCCGCAGCAAACAAGAATCGGCATATCAAGGGATTCTCATTGTCCCTTCTTCCTTGTTATATCACGGAGCCATCTGCGAAAATGAAATTTGACTCTGCCCATTCCATTGAATGATTGATAATATTTGTCTTTGCTAAATGAAGTTTGGTACCGGAGTCATATGTATCTGTCTGATGTTACTGTTTGTTTATAGAAACCAGAAAGACGCATATCGAGGGATTTTTAATTATTTACACTCCTCGGTATATCACAGAGCCATCTGTGAAAATAAAATATAACTCTGTCCATTGAATGATTGAACAAACAAAAAAAAAGTAAAATAACTCGAATTCAAACCACGTATGTAGCTTAATTCACAGTGTAACTTCGAGTATACGGTTTAAATTGAAGTAACTTTACATTTTTTTTGTTTATCAATCTACGCTCCACAGATGAACCAGCATATGCAGTAATTAGATTTCAGCTCACAATTGTTTCTACTGAATTAGATCTAATTTTTTAATTTCTCCATTCACATGAAATTTTTGTTTGTGGAGAAAGAAATTGGGAATTAAAGTATTTCAAGAAGTCCAGTAGTTTGTATGTGTACCAAGTTAGGGTTAGGCCATAATTTTATTCCGATTTTCCTTATTTTAGTTCTATTACGTGTTCAGGGACTGTCTGTGTTAGCCAGGTGGATATCCTCTTGTCCATAGGTTTCAGTCCCTTTACTCAAATTGATGTGAAATAGGCGAACAAAATTAGTTACTTCCATATTGGTACACACACTTCTGGAGCGCCGAAATTTACACAATTTTAAATATTTGAATTCAATTACAGCATTGTATTAGCTCCGGTCTGTCGATATGTAACAAGCAAATTTAATTCTTTTTGCATCTTATTTTTTTGTGTGAGATATATAATTTCTTCTTTATATTTTCTCTAGTATTTTATTTGATGTATGTTTTCTTGGCAAAATATTTTGTCGGAATAAATTAAGTGTTCAATAGCAAAAAACACTATCAATTCACCTTCCAAACGAACCAGCATATATAGATGAAATTGTCCGCATGTATAACTTTGATAGCGGAGTAAGTATGTGGAAAACGCTTCTTTAAGATATCAGCTGGGCTTATACCTGGTTGTTTTGTGTTCACCTATTGCAAATCGTATTCCCCAGAAGGCGCAATCCGGCTGTCGGGTCCCAATTTGATAGGTAATAAAATGGGTACTCCGGAAATATGAGTACCTGGTAGGGGTTAGGCCATAATTTTGTTCCGATTTTCCTTGTTTTAGTTCTATTACGAGCTCGGGGAGTGTCTGTGTTAGCCAAGTTAATATACCCCCTGCCCATAGGTTTCCGTCCCTTCACACAACTTGATGTATAGTAGGCGAATAAAATCAAAAACACTTTTGGAGCGCCGAAAAATGTATATTTGAATGTTTTTTTGGGGAGGGGGGGGGGGGCAATAATTAGACAGTGAATAACAAACAGGTATATTTCGAAAAAGCAACGCATGAAAATGTGTGAAACTGAGATAAATTATATTAAAACTGCCTAATTCACTCAATTATATCAAGTGAACAAAATAAATTATGGCGGTTTATTTGGAAAAGTAGTTTAAATTAAAACTGGTTTGACTTGGTTATATATTATCAAATTGAAGAACACACCTATATTGAGTTTTAGTAAACTCTTACCAAATTAGCAAAATTATCAATATATGGTTTAATAACAAATATCTGATGACTTTTCTAGTGAAAATTTTTATTACTCAGAAACTTCTAATACTGAGTTGTATCTATGAACCGTCAAATATTTTTCAATTTTCCTAGATCAGCGGATTTCAACCTGAATTCCGCGGAACTCTAGGTTCTGCAGCTACATTTTCTTTGTATATCAAACGACAGGGCGCGCGCAAAACATGGGGCGTAGACAATTAGGCGCTCCAGAAGTAAGTGTAACAAGATGGCCCACAATCTGATTACCCTAACCTGGTACACATACTATGTTCAGGTTGTGCGCCATCTTGCACATACTTCGGCAGTATCGAAAATATTTTGAGGGGGCGTGAAGCTAATTGAAAATGAAAATATTTGTTAGATTTTCCGTTTCGCCTTATTTTGGATATTCACATTTCTTTATTTCGGATATTCACATTTCTTTATCTTTGATCTTCACGTTCCATCCGCGTATTTTCAACGTGTTTTTCGATAAAACATCGCCTTATTATATATTATTTATAGCTTATTGTATTGTTCAAATATAATTAAATACATGGACTTAATAGGCGTGTTTCGCTAGTGTTTCGTGAAAGATCTTCACATTTATTGATTAGCATGTTTTATAATTACAAATATAATCATATATATACTATACATAATATCAACGATACGGGGGTTCCTAGATGTTTCAAATGTCTCTCAAATGTTTATTGTGGTTCAGTCAAAATAAAACATAAAAAATGTTGAAAATCCCAGCCTTGAATTACTTGGACATATTTTAATAAACCAAATCGCGAAATAAATAATAAATTCAAGCATTCGTGTAACAAGAAATAGTTTATTCGGCAGAAATTTAACAAAATAAATGCAGTTTTACTGAAATTAATATTCAAGAGAAGCTAGTTTATTTGTATAAGTGAGCAAGACTCCCACCACATCGGTTCAGCCTACAGGCCCCAAATTTGGCTTCAATGGAATCGATTCTTAGGAGAAATGAATAAGTGAACTATATCTCGGCACGCCACTTCTAAATCAAATCAAAGCTTTGCGCGATCTAGAAGCCAAAACGATTTTTTCACGAGTATAAGTGATTATTAGTGCAAAGTCTTGTTTTCGAGTGAATAAATGAAAAACTCAAGTTTTTTACACAAACTATCGTGTTTCCTTGAAAATAAGACCTAGCTTGATATTTGAAAACTATTTTAATATAAGCCCTGCCCTTAAAATAAGATCTAGTCAATAACTCAAAAAACATTTTTTTTACATAGTTGATAGCAAGAAATCTCTCCTACACGTTTTAAATGATTAATAATTAATCTATGTTTTGCAGGTTTTTTGGATAAAAACGTGTTATTTATAAGTAAACGGATATCGGTTTTCATGTTTTGTATATTTGAAACCTAGCAATTCTCTACTTTGTGATTTTGTTTTTGATAAATGAAAATATTAAAATAAATGAAAAGAAATTCCCCGAAAATAAGGCCTAATGTTAATTTGTGGAGGGAAATTGAAATAAGACCCAGTCTTATTTTTGGGGAAACAGGGTGTGTCAAGTGACAAGTGTGGAAAAAGCATTCTACAAGCAAAAGTGTTGGTTATTAACGGCTATATACATGTGATTAGTAGTTATACTACACCCCGCGGGCGTATGTATCATATAAATTTCATATAAATTAACGTACATACAACGTATAATCAATTTTCACATATGGCTCCACAACAAGGCCAGTAGGTAGGCTCATTAAAAAGGCCTTGCACGGCTTCTGGGTTTTGATCGACATTGACCTAAACAGCAGTCAACGATGAGGAGCGATGAGGATAACTAGATTCACTTGGTAACGACGAATTTTTATCTTCCGTGGAATATACAGGACCACCCTGTTGAAATAAAATGCACATTTTGAGAAATACAGCAGAAACAAACAAGGATTAGAGAATTAGTGTTGTGTATGATTGATGAGATATAAACCAGTGATTAAATGGGTGCTTCCGGGGTATTCGTACCAAGATGGCGCATATACTGAACTTGGTATGTGTAACAGGTTAGGGTTGTTTAGGTTGTGCGTCATCTTGGTACAAATACTCCCGGAGCGCCATTTTAAATGATCTGACAAAGAAAAATGAACTTATTATGTTTCCAGTAAGAAACCTAATGAAACTTGGCAGTATCACGTGATTATTATATTCTGTCGCACTTGTTGGTGGATGAAAATGGAACGGAGTCACAAAAATGGAGTCATAGTCCGGGGTTAATATTTTTGCTAATATTGGATTGGAGTAGAGCAGGGGTCCTCAACTGAAAATATGTCATGGGCCACGTTTTGAACTGTATTGACGACGCGGGACACAGACCAACAAATTAGATACAAAATTGATACATGAAATATAACAAAAGAAATCTGAATGCATTTGTTGGAACTACACTTGCATCTTACACCAAAACTAGACATGAAACATATTCATTTACTTATGCTGGATATTTGGCAGCGTTTTGTCGAGGTGAGAGACTCGATGTTTGGCCGTATTTTGCATTGGTTTGCTAGTCTTGAGACAACATTCAAATGCTCGTTCGTTAGTCTTGTACGGAGGGCTGACTAGCTAACTTTCATAGTTGCAAAATAGCGAAATGAAATTATTGAATTTACAATTTAATTATTCCAATAGAATAAAATATGAACGTGGTGAAGTGGAATAACAAGGGGAAATTTTTGCTTCACTTTTTACAGTTTGTCGGACCGGTCTCTTGATGTTAAATGACACGATAAAACTTACTATTGCTATTGCTTACTAAAACTTACTATGTTACTATTTTAGTTTTTTATGGAAAAATCTTAACCATAACGCGGGCGGAAAAAGATTGTCTGTTGCGTGTTGGAGACCCTTGAAGTATAGCCTTATTCAGTGTTATTATATAATATATGCATGCTCGATTCAAATGGGATTTGTGAGTTCATGCAATGTAACATAATCAACATACCCCAATCCGATTCACCTTGTAGGTCATTCCCGTGAGTATATGAATGTTGTTCCATCCATCAGGTATCATTGTGCGCAAATAATCTTGCAACAACTTGAAGTGTGTTACGTCATATATCAGGGGTGGGCACACCACGGCTCGCGAGCCGCATGCGGCTCGCCAGACTTTTTGCGCGGCTCTTCTCGCTAACATAAATTATTATCCAAATTTTAACTAAGAGAAAAACTTTAATGTAAACTCTTTTAATTCATTAAAAGTCGTAAAGAAGTTTTCGTTAATAATTAGGACAAATTATGTTTTAGTATGAAAATCGCTGTAGCGTTGAATTTTGAATTTAAGTCAATCAAGTCAGCAAATCTTTCGTCACAATAGTCAATGTTTATTGATGCGTCGGCGGTATTGCAGATTGATTGCGGTTAGTTAGTCAAAGTTACTGTGCGATATGTCCTCAATTAAAAAATGAAAGTACGAAGATGAAAACAGATTTGTAAAGTCAGAATGGGAAGAAGAATACGCATTTACCAGTCAGGAGAATAAACCTTTGTGCTTAATCTGTCATAAGCTACTAAGTCAGAATAAAGTCAGCAATGTTAAACGGCACCATGAAACGAATCATGAAAACTTCTTACGAGACTACCCTCGTAAATCAGCTATAAGGAAACACAAATTAAATGAGCTCAAATTGTGCATATATTTGAGTATAGCTGCCTTGTTTATCTATTTATTGTTAGTAGTCTCTTGTGTGAATTTCTTTTCTGTTCATGGTATTTTGATAATATTATTAAATTCACAAATTCTGCGGCTCTTTTAAAGTTCTGACTTGCAGCATGCGGCTCTTATACTAAAAAATTGTGCCCACCCCTGTCATATATATTGGCCAGCTTGTTTTCGCATAGAGATTGGGCAACGCACAATGTGACGTTTGGCGTGTCATAAACGATCGCTCGAAAGCACTTCGACTCGTAAATGAACCCACAATTTTCTAAAAACAAAGATTACGGTTTGCATGCTTTGAAGTCAGATATTCAGAATATAAATAAAAGAAACTAACAGTTGGGTTACGTGAAACTAACTACCTTTCCTTGCTCTATGCCTTTGAGCAGGTAGATCCGTATGCATATCACGCAAGGATGCTATAGCAAGAGTGAAAATTGCTATTCTATTTAATTAAAGAGTCTTGCTGCACACAAACACAAATATATTTCTGTAACGTTTTGTCTGACCGAGGTCAGACTTCTTCAGACAAGCATTTTACAACTGATTGGCCTACTATATTTTTTAAGAATCGGAATCTTCCCAGTTCGCCATTGCCTAAATTTATGACACACTGAGGGAGGTGTAGATTATAGGTTAGAACCCAAGATGTGTGAACAGCATACACCCATTCATTGAAACATATTGTCGGACAGTCTAACTAAACGCTTGACGTGTAATGGGACTGTCAAGATCTCGGCCAAACAATCTAAGCATATTTTCCTTCATTCAGGGTGATTACAAAAATTTTTAGTCTAACCTGCAGTCGCAGGCGACTTCTGGATGGATCTAGTGGAAGCAATGGAAGTGATTGGTCGAATTGTGAACACGTTTTCAATCACAGTTGTTGTTATGTCGTCATGATCTTCTTTGGTACTTCTTGTTGTAGAGGACAATACGGCTTTACTGTTGTCGTTACTTTTAGCGGTAACGAAAGTTGTGTCATCCAGTACATTTGGAGCTGTTGCGTCGAACTTGGTGACTTGGGTTGAATAAACCTTGTTGCCATGGTAAACTTTGGTTGTTATGGTGACTTCATCAATCTGTTTATCCAGCAACGCGTTTTCCAGTGTTTCATTCAATTTTTTTCTCAATTCTGCACAAAACAAAAACTATCAACGATATTCTCAATTTCTACTTTTCTGTCGGGTATGTCAGGCGACCTATTCATAATTGATAAGTATTTACTTCAACTCCATAATTAAAATTTGAGTATTCAAAACAAAAATTTCAACTCCCAACCTCTTAGATCAGGGATTCTCAATCTTTTTCATCGTGCGGCGCCAAATTATCGAGTAAAAAAACTCACAGGGAACTTATACATGAAAAAATACACTATGTAACAAAAACTAAACGAGAATATCGGTCGGAGACCGAAGACTTATCTATCGAAACTGCGACTCTATAGTGACACTGTGTGTCCCATCACTAATTAATTAATAACTCGCTAATTATACGACATAATTCCGAGATATGATGAATGCACATGCAAAATTTGGAGCAGATTCAACCACGCCTTCGTGAGATATCGCGTGCGTCTAACAGACAAACAGAAAGATACCTATCAACATACTTACCGATCTGAAGATCGATAAGTAATGACATAGAACGGTAAAATGAATTCATTTATTTATATATAAATAATATTCAAAATAAGAAACACTAGAACATTTATAATAAATACAATATGTTTAACATTAAATCATATATTAGTTATGTTCAACACAATTCTGTTAATCCACGGGTCACACTTAGCAAATCGCCTCCTTTGGCGCCCTTGTTATGAACCGCTGTCTTAGATGATAAAAATCGGAAGACAAGAGTTTTCCGCTCAAATGACATGTTGCGATAGTTTGACAAATTCGACTCCGGTATAAGAAGGGTTTCAAATTCCACAGCCCATAAATGCGTCACTGAGTTGCCCTTATCTGCTAAATGTGCGATTCTATTTTGAATATCTTACTTCAAACCCTGTAGATCAGGGGTCGGCAACCTTTTGTCGCTCGCGGGCCAATATTAAGAGTTGCAAGTCATTGGCGGGCTGAATTGGCCCTGCTGTAGACCAGTGGTTCTCGAACGATGGGACGCGCCCCAGAAGAGGGCGTAGACAATTTTTTGAGGGGGCGAGAAGCTTATTAAAAATATAAATATTTTTAGATTTGATCTTGCCCGCTTTATTTTGGATATTTACACTCCAAAACTTTTTATATATTCCAATATTTACGTTCTATTCGCGTATTTTCAACGTGTTTTTTGAATAAAACATACTATAGTCTTACTATCTGTTACTTGTAACTTATTGTTAGCTAGTTATATTTGAGGTGGTCGCGAGACTTGACAAATTCTAAAAAGGGGGCGCGGCATGAGAAGTTTAGGAACCACTGCTGTAGACTGTAACTTTGTTTATTGAAAAATGCGGTGTCATATCACGAGAATAACGTAGTAATAAACCCATAACTCACCTTCCTCATTCTCTGCCTAAAAAATAAAACAATAAAATTAAGTCAGCTTGAAAAGGGTTAATAGTAGGGCCGGAAATGGTTAACCGGTTGATCGAAATAATATTTTTGAATAATTTTGAGCGATAACGAAATAAGATCACACGCGAAAGGGCTCTGTAAACATTGTGGCGTAACAAGCTAAAACTATAAATTATTACGTCAAACGTCATGCTGCGGTTAACCGGTTAATTTTACCCGGCTAACGGTTAAAGTTTTTTCCCTGAAATTCTCAGCCCTAGTTAATAGACATCCAAATAACCATGGTATGCATAGTAACTACTAACCGTGATCGTTTCCTTATTCCGGTATGACGTCATCACAGCACTGCTTCTAAATTGAACTCTCACAGAAATGTCGACTGGAAATGTGAAAAGAATAATTTTTAGCAATTTGCTGATCATGAATGACGAACTATAATTCTCACAATGTATATTAGGCAACTTGGAGTTGGGTTGTGCGAGACTAACTCTCCATCCTTCCTCTATGGCAGAGGTCGGCAACCTACCTTTAATCCGGACCGCGACGCTTCACTGAATTATAATATAACAAAACAGCTGTTTTGACAAGTACATTCTTTAAGTAACAGAATTTATTGTGAGACAGGTGCCGATTAAATTATATTATAATCTAACAAGTATAAAATTCACAATTGCTCGTTTAATAAGCCTATAATTAAATTATTTAAACAAATGGCAACAAAACGCAGAAAAGTACAAAGGGTTCAATGGCGCCGAAAATATTTAAATGAATTTTTTTTCAGATGGAATGAGGAAATAAATCTATATTCTATTCGAAAGATGTATGTATCACTGCTCAATTTTTATTAAAAAAAGTATCAACCGTTCGGTTTTCAACTTTCTAAAAATATATGCGGCCCGCCAATGACTTGTAACCCTTAATTTTGGCCCGCGAACGACAAAAGATTGCCGACTCGTGCTCTATTCTTTTATGCTGATGGATCCGTGTGCGTATACTGCAGGGATGCTGTAGCAGGAATAAACATGACTATTCCATCTAATTCAAGAGTCCTGTTGCACATTAACACAAACAACAACTGTTGTAAACTGCTTGTCTGAGGAAGTCTAACTTGGGCGGACGAAACGTTACAGAAATATCTTTGTGTTAGTGTGCAGCAGGACTTTTGAATTGGATAGTATATTAGGCATTTGGTGCTTCCGAAGTATTCGTACTAAGATGGCGCACAACCTGAACATACTATGTGTACCAGGTTAGGGTTGTGCAGGTTATGCGTCATCTTGGAGGAATACCTACGGAGCGCCAGGCATTTTGTATTATACATGATGTACAATCCTTACCAGAAAAGTAATTGTTACGAACCTTCTATAAACCACGTTATCATAGGAACAAAAACTTCAACTCTAATCTTTGAAAATGACACTACGACTATGAATTTCAAAATAAGACACCGAATCTTGATAATTTCGAAATATGACTCCGAAGAATTTGAGAATAAGACCATGTCATCTCCTAATTTAAAAATAAAATTCCGGCTCCGGAGAGTTTGAAAGTAAGACTCTAACTATCCGTAGTTGAAAATGAGACTACGACTCCGGAGATGTCAAAAATAGGACTCCAATTCCGTATAGTTTGAAATTAAGATCCGGCCCTCGGGGAATATGAAAATAAAAAATCCGACTCCGTGAATTTGACAATAAGACTACAACTCCGAAATACTTCAGAGTGAGATCACAATTCTACAAAATACCACCTGAACGCAGTCGAAGCTTAGTCATATGCTTGAAGAATTCTGGCAAGCAAATTATCAATATATATTAAAAGTAAAAAGTAATTACCTGTCGTGGCAAATCCAATGCACATGAACAGCAATTTGAATGCTCCCATTGCAACTTGATTTTATTCCGAGCACAAAAGAGAAGCCTATAAGCGGATTTACTCTTCTTCTGGTTGTCTGTAATTCCTTTAGAAATACTTTCCCACTCCCAAGCTATACTTGAGCAAACTCGCATAAAAAAATTACAACCAAACTATAACATTGCGGCCTGAAAATAAAAACAAATTTGCTGGCGACTTTTTACCATACTAGGCTGTCAACGCGTTCGTCAAAAACACCTTAACACTCTAGTAACACTCGGCAGATGCATGATGCAGATGCAGATGCGTGATGCATCAAAAATAGTTAGAAACCTGTGCCCAGATGCCAATACTAAGGGAACTTGGATATTGTATATTGAACTCCAGGTCCTTCCTCCTTGTTTACTTTCTACTTCGGATCCGTATGTGGTACTCACCACAAGGATGCTTTAACGAGATAGTATTAAAGTGAAAAGTAAAAATAACATGATCTCTTTCAACGAAATAGTAAGTATATATATTTGTGTTACTTACTAAATATACTTACTATTTCGTTGAAAGAGATCATGTTATTTTCACTGTGCTCAGATATTTGAATATTTTAATCCTTCAAATCGACCAATCAATTCATCTCTGTTTAAATATGACTATAGCGGTTGTAGAGTAGAGTAGAAGTGGACATTTCGGGTTACAACGAGTCGGTAATTAGCGCGGAGTGTTAATTTTGGATCTTTTGTACAAAGGCCCCGCAACTAACGCAAGATTTAAAAAACACCCCGCCACGTCCTAAAATAACAAATTAGTAATTATCCAGTTGGGCTTAGTTAGGGTTAGGAATGATTTGAATGTTCAGCTCAATCTGCATTTCTAAACCTAACTAGATAATTACTAATTTTCTTATTATCCCGGTATTACCTGGGATGGTTTTTTGGCGAATGCTTTGTACAAAAATCCTAATTTTTTTTTAACTCTATAGCATCGTCCTAAATACACTCAGTTTACCGATTTCAACTGTGGTAATGGGGAAGGTATTGCAAAATTGGGTGCTCCCGAAGTATTCGTACTAAGATGGCGCACAACCTGAACATAGTATGCGTACCAGGCTAGGGTTGTTTAGGTGGTGCGTCATCTTGGTACGAATACTTCCGGAGCGCCCAAAATTGTGTCAATCACTGGTTATATTTGACTTCTACTGCATTGACAATCACTAATCAGAAATCGCAGTCATCCGCGTACGACTGACACTTACATTTGAACAGAAAATATTCAACTTGCGACACGACATACGGTACCGCATGTAATGATATTGGTCAGTTTGATCTTCATGTAAACGCCTTGAATAGACACGTATGAAAATAAATTTTTATTTAGGTTATCCGGGTTTCTCTATTGTTTGAGTTTTAGCAATATAAAGATGACTCATATTGAGCAGGAAGAAACAGGTGCTGAATTGG
Organism: Styela clava; assembly: GCF_013122585.1. Lineage (NCBI taxonomy): Eukaryota > Metazoa > Chordata > Ascidiacea > Stolidobranchia > Styelidae > Styela > Styela clava. The sequence continues at coordinate 16,123,644 of NW_024102836.1, forward strand.
ACTTTTCGCGTGATGCCAATTTTTCTAGTTATTTTTACGGCTGAAATGTGCATCACATTTTTATGTCTGGAATCTGTTCTAATTGGAGCACAAAGTCCAAGCTTACGACAACAAATGACTGGCTAACCATTACCATACCCGACATGGACTGGTAATCGGACGAAAAAGCCGTTGTACGCCATATGATTAAGCCGTCTTAACGGCTTTATTCTTCCAAGGGGTAATAAATTTATCTACTGGTATCTAAAAAAAATCAAACGCAAAGAAATCAACGCCAAGTTTCGAGGTGTTCATAGAGTCAGTTTAAAAGCGTACCTTAACATGCTGACTCCCGCATTCCAACTAGATTCGAATTCAAACACTTTACAATTTTTACGTTGTTATATTTTAAATAATATTTTGAAGTTCTTACAGGAGCACAAGAAATAATCAAAAGCACATCTTTGGGATAAAGTTTTGAAAAGGCATACATGGAAGCAAGAGTTACAAGGACTGCTTAAAAACATCAAAATATCACAAACCAATAACTGTTATGAGCATAATTTATGAACTCTAAGGCTGACATAACCTGAAGCCACTGAAAGATAACAGCACAGCTTAGTGAAATGTCCACATCACCGGAGTGGATAAAGTTGTTTTTGCGAATGCCAATTGAGGAAAGTAATTACGTTTTTAAAAGATCATACAATATAGTTACATTTAGTTGAAATGTAATATCCTAAATAATATAATAACATTCTAAATTAAAAGATTTTTCAAAAAATGATATCAGATGACCTCGTCAATTTTAAAAATAAATCTAAACTTCTTTTGTAGTTGTAAGAAATTTTCACAACTTTCTCCAAGAGAAAGGACTCTCTGGCTCTGCCATGCCGCTCGCATAGTTCGCCCACCCCTGCTGCAGCCTGATACCTCACACTATAAGTTGAAAAAGACCTTCGTTCAGTCCAGGGTGAACCATTTTCAACAATAAAGCTTTTGAGTGAATCCAGTCTACAGACAGTACTCTACAGTCTGAAAATTTTAGTTCCAGGAGTAATTTCACAATATTGTTTTAAATCAGTGTTTCTCAAAAATTTTTGAAATGGGCGTGGAGTTTTCATTGGGCCTACAGTAAGTCCCGATAAAAATGTATAGCTGGAATTGAACCAAGGTTTGGAAGTTCAACTTAACAAGCTGATAAATAGACACATGGGTTAATTTGGTCATCGACACAGAAACATTTTTATAAACTCAAAAAGGTTTTGTGGGACTAAGATTCTTGTATCATCGCGAATGGGCCACAAGGGAGGTTGAGAACAGCTGTTTAATATATTGAAACAAGAATTGAAACACCTGGCCTATTTCATCATCGCTAGAATACATAAAGATTCACAGAAAACAGTGGCAAAGCAGTTAATTGGCACCATGCTGACCTCTAGTGAAAATGGATTCCAAGATGAGCAATTAATGAGTGTCAGAATACAAGACAATTACTTTTGTTACTATATCAGAAAAAATATCATAGTTAAGATTGATTGAATATTTTATACAAAATTAATTTGATTTATTTATTATAATACCCGTTTCCAAAATGAGAAATAAGGGAGGCACAAAAACTCAATATAGAGAGAAACAAACACTTATCGTCATAATGCCCGAAAAAATATCGAGAAGACATTTTATAACCACCAATCTAATTTAGATAAAAGAGTAATTGCCAGAGCAGAACACTTGCTAAACTTGGGATTGATTAATTTGAAACAACTTCGATGGTGTGGCGCATCAAGCAACGCCCGCCACTACACCTCTGGTTACCATGCATGGGTTTGCAGATTCAAATCGCTCGGGGATGATTATGTGCGAGAGGATTGCGGGACTCCTTGCCGCCGTAGACTCGTTCATGAACAGCTTCCTCCACCTTCATGTACATTCGAACAAAACAAATACCTGGCTATTCACATACCCGACATGAACCAGTAACCGGACTAGAGGGTCAAGTCAATCTCTTTACAGTTTCCATAACACCAAAAGTTCGAGAACCACTGGCATATGAGTTAAAACATTAAAAATAACAGGAAAGATAGGCTACTTGAAAGCACGATTTTATGAATAAAAATAATTTTCAGTTTTAATATGATTTTCCACATGTCCCATCTTTAGCACCGTATCTCAGTGTTCCCCTTGTATATTTCGCAGTGTTACCCATGTATATTATTCGTGTAAAGTCCTCTTAACCAACTTAGGATTCTAGTAATCACATGACAAACACTTTTTCAGCAGATATATGCGAATGTTCTTCTTTTGTACGAGGACAACGAACTTTTCCATCCTTTGCCAAAAGTGAGAGACCCTGTGAAGGAATGAGTTGAAATTAGGAAATACTCACCATACTCATATGCCCTGGGAGAGAAATGGCTAAAAACTATAAAAAACTAATTATATGAAAAATCCATTTTGTTCTGGGGATTATCAGGACAGAACTGAGAATCTTGATAGCAAATAAAAACACTGAGCTACTGTGCATCTGCTGGCTGATAACCGACAAACTGATCACTTAGAGAGGCTCCGAAAATGACCAGGTAAAATAGGTGTGAACAACAAAGTGGATAAATGGGCTTCCACTCAGTTAAAGGGCTTAATGAATTAAACTGATACGAGGTATCCATAAGTCACGTTGCAATTTCAATTTTGTTATTCAGTTCTCAATATATCTTAACCAGGTTTGTTGTTATTTTAATTTTTTATTGTAATTTTTCAAGTATTTTTCACTTCATTTAATACATCTGTGAGAGCTAAAACATTATATGGTATAGATAAATTCCCTCTGCAATTTTAAAAATATTTTATGCCTATATGGACACCCTATATAAACTGAGGAATCTTATATTTGAACCACCATGGCTCTTCCATAAGAAATTGTATTTTTTTAACACAAATTTGGCAAAGTCTTGCGCTCTCAGTTAAACTCAACTAAATTGACAAGAAAGTGACACTCATTCAGGCTTACCGTATCTCCGTATATATGACCATTTGAAAGCATCATGGGTGGATTGTTCTCATTCATTACTTGACCTAAAAAATAAAAAAAAGTTTGATAAAAACTGCAGAAGCCGCTTTAGAAGACGGTGTCCAGAGTTTACAGCCAGTCCGGTATGAGGAAAAAAATACACTTTATTCTTAGTGTGGTGGAGTGGTGAGTAAAGCAGTAGAGGAGTTTACATCTAGGCTAATATAATAATATCAATGAAAGAAATACTCCTTATTCTTAGTGTGATGGTCTGGTGGGTACAGCGGTAGACTCAGGTGTTTGAATTTATCCCAATTTCACACCCACCTCAGGGCATAACAAATACTGTGGGCAATGCGAAACCAAAAAGATTCCTATTGTTACAAAATAAAGCTACATTTCAGAGGATGCTTATGAATAAGTGTGAAAGAAGTGTTCAGAGTGAGAGACATAAATATCATTTGTATTCTCAACTGCGAACAATCCTGTTATAACACAAATAAGTCTTGATTGTGGAATACCTAGTGTTATTTTGAATTACCCACCACACCAATAAAACAAGGTGAGCAATGTCAAGCAGGGGAGATTTCAGTTATTCCGAAGATTCCCTGTACATTGCCTTGTTTTAAACGAAGGCATATAAAAAAGTACCACACAAAAAACCAAGAATTCATAATTACTTTACAGAAATCAAGAAAATTTATTCAACACTTGAACTTCTTTTTGTGTATGATTGTACCCAAAGGTTTCAGTAATTCGAGACGCTTTGCACAAAAGTTATGTTCTCTCTAGAACAGTCGTTCTCAAACGGTGTGGCCCGCCCCACAAGGGTAAGATTTGATCGTGACTGCCTTATTTTGGATATTTACATTTCAAAACATTTACGTGATTAATTTTTTACAGTCTATCCATGTATTTTCAACGTGTTTTGGAATACAAACATACTTTCGCTTTGCTATCTGTTACTTGTAGGTTATGGTTAGCTGGTTATTTTTGACGTGGCGGCGAGACTTCACAAATTATGAACAGGCCTAAAAAGTTTGGGAACCACTGCTTTAGAATATGTTGCAAATGCCCCGGATTCTGTATTTTTGGGGGCCGCCCTATATGAAAAATATGCACTATATATTTTTAACTGTGAATAACGCAAACAAACCTGTTATTCCGCAAATTAATCTTGACTGAGCACAGTGAGCATATGGAAGTGATTCTGCAAGTTTATTAAACGTTGGATTGCAAACCGGACAATCTGGATTTTTTGTTTCTTCTCTATAACATTGACTGAAGTTGAAAAGTTAAGAAAAAACACACCAAAGCATGTAGGACAGGGGTGGACAATTCCTTTTCTACGTGGGTCAGTTACAGATTATAGACTTGGTTACTGGGCCAGAGGCTGAAAGCTCAATATGAAAAACTATGAGTAAAACAGTTTATTTACAAAAGCTAACGTTTATATAATGATAAGTAGCACAGTGTAACAATTGAGTCATTATGACGTTATTTTCATTGATATTTTCAACGTGAATTTATATTCATAAAAACTATAGTCGTAATTTCAGCATACACAAGTAAACTGGATGAAACACCTCGGTGGACCGGATTTGACAAGGAGTTGAAGAGTTCAAACGAAACTTGGCAAGGCCCTACTTCAATGAAAATTTTTGGAAAATATCAGTAATATCGCTCAGGTCAAGACTTTCTCAGACAAGATAACAATGAGATAAGAAAGAGTGCAAACTTAAGGATTGATTACAAGAAAAATTTTACCCATCTCAAAACGTCATAATTACTCTGTTATTGATCTAAATTGAAATTACGGTATGTATACATTTTTTTCTTATCACTGTTGTAAATCTGAAAAAGCATGAAACGTCACAGAATAAAACTTATTGAGAATTTAAAGAACTGAAAACCATTGACAACAAAAAACAGGCTTTTTTCAAAGGATACTGTGTTTTAAGTCCAGATAATCCAGATTGCAGAGTTACTTTAAATACTGATACATCGCTTAGTTGATGAAGTCGATAATTCTCGTATCGAAATTGTTCTTTCAGCTGCTGCCATCGAGTGTGTGAGAGTAGATCTTTGTACGGGGATACGTGAGTGTCGACAGGGAATGCAAGAAGGCCCATTACCTATTTTAAAAAAAAATCATTTTGACATAATGAACAAAATAAAATACCAAAAAAACATAGCAGAGAATTCCATAGGATACTGTAAACTTTGTTGCTTAGTTTACATCAATCACTCATATCACTGGTTCTGTGTTTCATTGTTAACAATATAAATATTTTTCACTATAACTAGAAAGAAAAGTCCATTCTTTTGCAAATATGGGCAATGTTTTTTCCTGCTTATGATCAATGCCCTACACCTGAAAGGTTTTCAAATGAAATTTATATTTTGCACAATTTTAGAAATATGACAACTTGAGATAACTGAATTCAAGATAGGAACAGCCTTGACTGAAGATATCAAATATTTAAGTGATATACACATCTTGAACTTCGAAACAGGAATTTAGTTGAAATGCCCAAAGATTTCAGTTTATTTATATTCTAGTTGGAATGCACGAAGAATTTAGTTTATTTATATTTTAGTTAGTTGGAATGTACAAGGAGTTTAGATTAAATAAGATTCAATCTTGTTGCTATTTGAGGAATTAGGTTTTATAAATCTAGAAAACACAAATGAACTGTTTTTTTGGAATGTTTGACATTTTTGTGGTGATTATGGTTTATACCAAATATGATGGATATTATTTGAGAAAATATTCTGTTTTGATTAGGATGCCAAAATATGGCAAAATATAACAAATTATTCACCAAGTAGGATAGCATTTACATACTTATCTCGGAAGAGATAAAGACAGCTTAATCATATGGCAAGTCACGTCCCCTCGACCACCAGTCCATGTCGGAAATGGGATCAGCAAGTTATTTTTTTCGGAAGCATGGACTTGATGAAGGAAGCCGAAATTTGAGGGAATGTTTCGTTTAGATTTAAATGCCAAAATCTGGCAACAAAATTATTCACCTGTTTCCTCTGGATGTTTGGCATTTTTGTGGCCATTATGGTTTATACCAAATATGATGGATAAAGTTTGAGAAAATATTCCATTTTGGCAACAAAATTAATCAAAAAGAAGGGTTCTACAATAGCAAAGTATTTAGATATAAACAATCTCTCCAATGAGAAGATATGATGTACCATGATATACGGTATATCTATTGGGTCGGACATTAAATGTAATTTCATATAAATAAGAATATGCGACATAATGTAATTATTCATACAATGAGTAACTCTCATTTGTTGCTGCATAATTCGTCAATCATGTAGCATAGCAGTTGTAACATGGCCGTGTTAACTTGCAGATGTTTTATAGCCTCTGTTAACGTTGTATTTACAAGTTGTTCTGCTGTTGTTTTTAATAAACTGAGTTTGATTGTAAATGAAATTAGCATTTGAGACAAGAAAAAGCGTAGCTATACTATTTCCAGTGAAAATTAACTGGGCTTGCTTGTTGCCCACATATACCTGTTTTACTTCTTCTAATTGAGAACCTTCAGCAGCTCCAAAAAACTTTCTTGCATGCCTGGAAAAACAATTAAAATATTTGAAGCTGGAATTTGGTTTAAATGAGACTATTAGTAGGTTTAAAAAAATATCTCTCCATTGGCTTTTCTATCTTATCAAATAATTATCAATATAACTTTTGTTTAGAGGTACAAAGATAAAATATTAAAAATTATTACCATATATCCTCGCATATAAGCAGAGTTTAAAACTAAAATAAAGTCACATGAGTTGTTTATGTGCGTACGCCTTTATGACGTAAATTTGCTCATAGATTAGTCTCCTCCACTTCTTTGTGAGTGTTCATGACCTTTCTCTAAGAAAATTGCTTTAAAACTGGGCGAAACGGTGACCTAGCTGTTCAAGCGTTTTACTCAACTGTGTTGGAATCACAAATTTCAAATCTCGGGTTCTAATTCTATGCCCCTACCTCACGCAGGGTGTTATAAATTAGGTTATCAAAATCGCTCTCAAAATAGGTGTAAAAGATATTGCAATAGTGAAGTATAGAATGAATTTTTCCTGGGACAAAGCTGAATGGATTCCTGTCCATCTAAAATATGATATTAACCCCTTACATATCGTTAGATAGCATGGCTGCTTGTACAAGGCCTGATTCGAAGCCATTAACAAAAGTCGTAAATAAAAAAACTCACTTAATAGCTTCCACTCTTTCGTTCATTCGAACCAGTTCAACAAATTCTTGAATCCGAAGGCTAAATTCAAGATTACTTTTCAATTTTCGAAGCCTGGATCGGTTGTCGTGGCACCAGGCTAAACAACGTGAACTATCGTATTTTTCTAATGCTTTTTCAACTTCCCATGCTGTTACAAATACATCAATGTTGACGAGGTCCTAAAAACATAGGTAAATACAGTTATAAATAGAGTTTGGAAATTTCAACACAGTTCAAAGGTAACACTGGACAAAGAAGTTGGTTTAACCCTTTCCATGCGGTTTTTATTTTTTATTGAATAATCGTATTTGCTACGCTGACTTTATGCATTTGTACCCCCACAACTAATCAATCGACTAACGAAAAAGTAATGATCCTCTGCTGCCCACTGACGGCTCGTTGGCTTATTAAAGCTTATTTAAAGAGTTTGCAATTGGCGATTAAAAAAAAATTTTTTTAAAAGGGCTGAGTCACAAACCGGATAGAAAAAAGGCATTTTTTTTTCTTGGGTGTTGAAACCTCAAACCGTGATAAAAAATAGAAATATTCGCTAAATCCTTTACTGTTACCGCTTCTTGGTTGGCAAACAATAGCATAATATTGCTGTAGCAATTTCGTTATCTAACTCAAAATACTTTGGTTGATGGAAGGGATAATATGTCTTCTATTACCACCCAAAAAACACCGAAATTTGCATAAATTTCAAAAACACACCCTCGTTCCGCCGCAAATAAAATTCCCATGGTAAACGAAAGCGAGATTTACCGTCGCTTATGTTAATCTCGAAGAAGACTTCTTATCAATAAACTAAAACCCGGAAAAACTAGACCAACAGTTTGCGACCGATTGCTAAATAAAACAGTGGAGTACATCAACGTACCTGCCGCAATCTAGCGAGTTTTGTCGTGGGTACGTATACGTGCCCACCGCACGAAAAGGGTTAATAGAGGCTGAAAAATTAGAATTAGATTGAAAATTTCTTTTCTACAAAATCAATGGACACAATAATTTGTTTTTTATGCAACGTTTATTCCTGCATTTGCTCTGCACAAAGTCCACTAATATCTAAAAAGCTATTATTTTTTGGATGGACCAGAAATTTTCCAGTTCGGCATCGCCTAACAAATTTTATATCCCGGGAGAGGTGGTGGCATGCGGATTGCACCAGAGAAACTGAGATACACTCTCTGACTCTGAGTGAAAGTTTACCTTGTTTTTACTCAATTATGCAGCAAAAGAACCCATTACAATAAAACAGTCGATACAACTATATATTGCCCAACTATTCGAGATTTGATTCGAAAACAATATTCGATTTGATTCCAAAATGCTCAGCCCCACCCACAAATCAAGGTACCCCCGTAGTATGTGTACCAGGTTAGGGTTAGGCCATAATTTTATTTCGATTTTTCTTCAGTTCTATTACGTGTTCTAGGAATGTCTGTGTTAGCCAAGTGAATATACCCCCTACCCAAAAGTTTCAGTTCCTTTACACAACTTTATTAAAGTAGGCATACAAAATTAGATACATCCATATTGGTACAAACACTTCTGGAGCGCCCAAATTTAAACAATAACCCACCTCAATGTTAGAATCCCTCGCAAGCTTTAAAGCACTGTTGTAAAATCCGGATCGTAGTAGATGGTCAACAACCATTCGATCAAATCTTGTCTTCTTCCATTGGGCAACTACATGGGGAGAAGAACTGGCATGTTCCTAAAAAATTATTCGAAACTTTAATCAAAAGAAGTGGAGGCATAAAAGCGTTGGTTCAGTTGTAAGTTAAATTAGAATACCGTATATCTTCGCATATAAGCCAAGTTTAGAAATAAAAAAAGTTGCCGAACTAAGGGGTCGGCTTATACGCACATAATATGAATAATATAATTATGGTTATCAATTTCATTAATTTTCTTCTGCGACCATTTGCTGTGTGTTATAATCTGTAGGGTCAGCTTATATGCAAAATATGAGAGTAAGCATTATAAAAAAAATGCGTTGAATTGCAACGACTATTAATAATGGCGGCTAAGAGCAAGTCATTGGAGTGAGAACCTGCAATTGTGTTGGATTCTGGCGGACAAAACTTGTAAATTATCAAATGCTTTTCAAACAAAATTTGAACAAACTTACTTTTAGATGTTCGACTCTTCTTTTACATAATTTAGCGCTTGCTTCCTCAAGTTCAATTGCATCAGCAGCCTGAAAGTTGAAATATCCTGTTGATAACTTGGTCAAAATATTTGTAATCGGAGACACATAAAGTTTGAAAATTTCTTTGTTTTTACTGATTATGGAAACACCTATTAGTGATGTTCAAGGAGGCTTCGTTTGCACCTGTACAACTTGGCTCGGCTGAGTAGCGCATCGTGCTAAGCGTTAGAGAAACAAATAACTGGCTAACTAATTACATTCCTGATACAAACTGGTAACCAAACGAGAGGCCGTGGTTCGCCATATGATTAAGCCGTCTTATTGGTTTTCCCCTCCCCTGAATAAATATGTAAATCCTATCTTTGTTAATAGTAATCAAGTTTTATGATCTTTCCATTTTAATATGCAATTTGGTGGTTTATTCTATATTTATTCCTCGATACTTCCATTTTCAATAAAATGCGAGACATATTGATTTTTTTGGAACTGTTCTTATATTAGGCTGAATATATTATGAACAAGGTATTTGACATTTTCAAGAAAGTCTTTTGCTGCAAAACAGACTAATGATGAGCATCACAAGGTTATAGATTTTGAGAACCCACTGTTTGCCTATACTAATCCTTTAGAACAGTGGGGTGCCCCCATAAGGGGAGGAAACAATCTTTGAAGGAGTGCGAAGCTAATTAAACATAAAAATATTTGTTATTGCCCGCCTTATTTTGGATATTTACATTTCTTAATTGTTTAGAGATTGCAATTCCATCAATGTATTTTCAACATGTTTTTGAATAAAACAATATCTATTCTATAAGTGGATATTGTGTATCAAGCTGCAGGTCCTTTCTCCTTGTCTACTTTAAATACATATGTAGTTGTTGCCACAAGTATGCTCGAGTGAGATTGTATTAAATTGATAAATAGGAATACCATAATTATGCATTTCCGAAAAATAGCAAATGTATTTGTTTTGTCTGAAGAATTTAGACGACGATCTAACGACAAACTAACAAATATACTTTGTTATTTCATGGAAAGAGATTATGTTTTTCCTATTTATTTCATAGGGTTGTTTTTCTACTTCATTGAGTTTTACGAGCATTAACTCAGATAAATTAAGTAAGTAAACTAAAATAACCGGATCCTTCTCAGACGAGATTATCACAGTCAATTTTGTTCTAAAGCATCCGCAAAAGCAAGGGTCGGGAACCCGTGGCTCGCGAGCCATATATGGCTCTTTTGGTGACGACATATGGCTCCCAGAAAAATCTAATATTATAAGGCTAAGCTTACTATTGTTACGAGATTTCAAACTCTTTCATAGCCAAATTTGCCAATAAGTTTGAGAACGCGCGCCCAGCGCATGTCTATGTTACGTGGAGAGAATTGCCAGACAGGCATTGTGACAAACCTAGGGGATTCTGGAACATATTGTGACATCAAAAAGCGAGTCGCGGAGCAATAGAGAGAAGCTTTTCGAAGCTTTATTTGTCATATTTATATCGGACTAGCGGAGCTAGTTTTTAAAAAACTGTGGAGATGCCTATACACAGGAAGGGGGGTGACACTGATGAGTATCGTAGATTTCAACTTGTGTTGCATGTTCAAGGCCCTCAGCCACAACATGCAACACCAGAAGTCACATTAAATGTACTGTATATTGACATTGTATGTGTTGAGTTTTGAGTAAAAATTTCAGGCCTGATTAGGTGAAGAAATTATATATGGCTCGCGCGGAAATGCAATTGAAAATATGTGCCTTTTATGGCTCTCTTGACCAAAAAGGTTCCCGACCCCTGCGCTAAAGGCTATGCTTAAAATCACTGAACTTCCGACCTCTGAGAGAACAAACTAGATAGAGATCAGAGACCGACCGACTTATCGATCTTCCGCATGTTCGATATTTTATTCGACAATTTTGACGGAGTATGATTTCACATGAGTTATTCTCGCAAATTGTGTTTTATTGGTTGGCCACATTCTAAACGCTCCACATCGCAGAAGGTCAATGTTACTCACACAATCGTTCACAGTGACGAAAGTTAGGGGATCCCCAAAACAGAAACTGTGGTACTGATCGAGAGCGATAAGTAACAAAACTATAAATAAGTTTGAAATTTGCAAGCAGAATTACAAATAATTGCTAGTGATGCATCACATTGTTAAATTGAAACTTCAACTTGGAAAATGTTTGTTCCAAGCTTACCACACCAATGTATGACCATGGGAAACAAAATCTGGTTCTTTTATTATGAGTGAGCTTTATGTTTGATAGGTGGCTACTAAGCAATGTTCATTGTACACGACAAAAGCGTTAAAGTGGGCACAAAACCAATAATTCAAATATTTCACCTTCATTCAAAGAAATCAATACTCGTGATAAAAATAAAGCTATGCGTCTAGAAATGGATTAAAATTTAATACTTAGATTACTTTAATAGAGATTTATAGCTATTTAATGATGTATGTACTCTATGGAAAATTTGCTTGCTGATTCGGAGAAATAGAGATATATAATATTATTAAAGGGGGTGCCCAAATATTTCATCCAATTTCTTAATGACAATTAAAAATTTCTTTGTCTCTGTTTATCAATAGTTTTTATTGTGCTTGTAGTTTTCATTGATCATAAAATTTATAAAAACTTACAATTGATAATACAGTACTATATATAAATAAATATTTAGGACACCTTTTTAACTACAGTAATTTTGAATGCGTTTCAGTACTAAGATTCCTTTTGAACACCCATGGCCATGACACAAACTGCATTTTAAAATATTATAATATGCCACGAAATGCTAATTTGAAATCATACTTTTAACATTTTCTTGAGATCACGAAAACTTTTACATTTTATTTACATAAACTGTTTGACGTACAACACAGGCACAACGCATTCCTAATGATAAACATCAGTCAGGAACAGCTGTTCAAACAGACATGATATTTGATAGGGCACAGATGTGAATTGCCTAGTTGGCACACATTTCAATTAAAATATAATTGACAGCAAATTAACAAAATTAATAAACTGATGTGCCATTATAAATCAAGATTTAGGAAATACAAAAATGACAAAGTCACAGACAAACACTAATTCATGATTTACAAAAACTATCTTGGATGTCCCTATTTCTATATAAATGGCATATTCTTCACATAACACACTTCAAATTTTTATTGATATAAAAAGCATGTTTCAAAACTTGTCTAAACTGCACGTTTTGTTACCCCTGTTTTGAAGCACAGAAAATAAAAAAGTACTTCCGTCAATTTAGTACTATTTTGGAATAAAACCAAGATGAGAGAGACAAATCCTTCCAACCCTACATTTTTGGAATTATTCTTATTATAGTAACTTGGCTCAACAATTCTTATCTTTACAGATTTCGGTAATTCGGTATATCTTGTTTTGTCTGAAGAAGTTACACTATGATCTAATGAAAACTCCTAAATATACTTGCTATTTAGTGGAAAGAGATTATATTATTATTATTATTTTATTCAAGTCTTGCTGCACACTAACACAGATGTATTTCTGTAACTTTCGTCTGACTGGAGTCTGATTTATTCAGACAAGCATGATAGTTGAGAAATGCTTTTCTGAAGAAATAAATGTTATTGTGTAGCAAGACTCTTGAATCAAATGATAGTTGTACTACTGCAGATGGTATAGTCCAGGGGTGCACATCTCAAATAAGGATACGTGCCAAATTTTTCAAAATAATCTTGTCGCGTGCCACGCACAATTGCGGTATTGTAAATTAACTCCAGTAAAACAAAGAAATTGCAATAACAATACATAATAACGAATATCTATTTATCGAAACAATTTTATAATGTCCTAAAAAAAACTGCTGATTTAGATATAAACGTGATATTTTAATGTATATCATAAATATTTTTTTTTACAAAACCGTTCGCGTGCCACGTCTGAGCGTATGGCGTGCCAAATTTGGCACGCGTGCGTGCCTCGTGTTGTGCACCCCTGGTATAGTCCTATTTATTCTTGCCACAGCATCCTTGCGTTACACGCACATAGATCCATTTTCACGAAGGCATAGAACAAGGAAAGGTAATTACGGTAGTCTTGCATAACACCAACAGATAGTTGTACCTATCAATATCACTTGGAAATTCTGTTATCTTATTTATCTTTATAATATTATGTGGTACAAGCATCCTAGGCAACAGCCACACACGGATTCAAAATTACAAGGATAAAAGGCAGTTCAATACAAAATCGCCCAGTGCCCTCTATTTTGTGATAGCATTAAATTGGAACATGTAAATAAAATGTTTGAGATGACTCTACAATTGTCCCATTGAAACCAAAGGATTCTTACAGTGAGGTGAGCTTATTGTTTGCATTTGTGGGCACAGCTGGGCATTTCAAAATATGTGATGATTTCAGAATCGAATCGTCAATATTTTTAAATTGAATTAAATCTCAAATATTTGAAAAGTAGTTGTAATGACAACCCACCTTTCTTTTCATGCTGTTAATCTTCTCAACTACGCCGTCAAGTAACGAAACGACATTGCCAGCAGTCGCATTCCCTGTTTCAATGCATCTTTCTAAATCTGTAAGAGCCCCCGCTACGCCATGGAATTCTCTATCTATCGTCTTCTGAGCAGAGCGGAAACGCTTGTTAAGAATTTCATAAGGAACCTTAAAGATATAAGTTTTGTTAGAATTATCAAGCATGGGGGCCAAAGGCAAATTGTCAGACAAATTTGGCATTGCAAAGTAGTAGTCAAAATTTCTATCGCAGGGTCGGGCCCGAACTTCGAGTTTGATAGTAAACTATTTCAGATTCACATCTCTGAATGCAAATAATTGATCCTGGATCTAACTATATGCTTGTTAAATTTGAACAAGAAGATTGTGGTAAATTGGGTAATCTATGATATGAAGCTAGGTCATCAATTCTAATATGAATGCGCTATTGGGAAGACTTTCCCGTTAGGATTAGATTCTTGCGGCCAGCCATCTCAGAGAAGATTACTAAGGCAGACCTAATCTTTTAAGATGTTCTGAAGTTGGTTCACAACATGCTGGTTTGTTTATTTTAATCAGTGTTTATGTTAGATTTTTTGCTTCAATTTATCTACAACTGTACCAACAAGATAAGATGTGATGGTGGCCAAGCCAGACAGAATAAAAAAACATTCCACATTAATTAAAATAAAATCGAAAAATTTGGGATCAAATATAAAGTCCCATACGAGATTAGAAAAAAAGGATAGAGCTGCTTTAAGTACTGAAAATTTGAAATTGAATTCCTGAATTAGGATCAAAGCGACGAGAATTTATCAAAGCAATCCACATATTATGTGCACTTAGTATCCAAACATTCCAATGCTCATTCAGATAACTACAATTTTGTTATTTGGTCGGTTCACAATATATCTTAACAGTTTTTTTATATATTTCGATCAGCGTTCATTCAATTCTTTCAATTCATTTAATACACCCGTAGGGTCCAAGAAACTACACATAAATTCAGTGAATTCCTTTCAAAATTTAAATTTTTTTTCAAGACTTCCTGAACAACCCGTATAAACAAACCGAAGGGAGTCATAGAAGGAAGCACTGTAACAAAAACACAATCCCACCTTTAGTGTGACGTATTCCTGTACTTTAACGTCCATTCCGATGGATGAGGTCATTCCTTTTTCATAAATTTGCAATGTTATAAGGTTAAATTAGTGATAGTAGATAAACTAGCTGTAAGCCTGTAATGAATCATTTTTAAGAATTAATAATGCGACTACCTCATTGAGTTACAACCATGACTAATCAATATTAAATAGGTCATCGCTGGTGACTCAGGTAATTTGCAAGCCTCATAAAACGAAATGGTAGTCAGTAGCCTATGATAATCTGAAATAATGACGGCCTTTAAAAAAACATTGAAAGACTTCCTCCACCATCCAAGTCAGTACATCTGAAATTATTACCTAGCTAGCTATTCACAGTGACTGGATTGAGCTTTCATATCTTTTTTAGAATAAACATGAAAAACAAATGAAATCTTTCTTCGAATATATAAGTTTGTAGCATTACCCCAACCAAAATGGATGTCTGATGAATAGTTAATTATTCTGAATTCTGTCACATCCTCAGTTTTTATTTTGTATATCTATGAGGATTCCTTTTTTAATCTATTTGAAACTGTTAGTAAAATTTTTGCTTCCAAGTTTGGGACATGTGTCTCGACTATGAGTTAAAATGAAAATGCGACAGCAAGCATATTACTGACGATTGGCACAATGCACTCTACCGCCAAGCCAAATAATAATTGAAGCATTTCTGTTGAGTATAAGGGAATCCTAACACAATAGCACAAAAGAGTGTGTTTTATTTCTAAGTTAGTATGTGACCAAATCATAACAAAGTAAGGAGACTTTAAAAAACGGAAGCATGACAAATTGAATTATTTATTACAATGTGTGACCAATTAGAAACTGTCAAATAATTTTCAAAACTCGGAACTGAAACAATATATAGCTTCTGAATATTCAGTTCAATACTTATTACATTGTTATTGATTTTACTGACTAACATAAGTAATAAGTTTGCAATAAAATATGACAAAACTTCACGTTCTGTAACCACCATATTTTTTTTAAACAATTGTTAAATGCGCAGGACCTTGGTCAGACGAAACATCACAGAAATAATTTGTGTCAGTGTGCAACAAGACTATTCAATCACTTACAAAGTGAGTCATTTATTTTTCTTATTCCTTGGATCACTTGGCGAAGTGTTGTCTGGGAAGTGGGAATACATTGCGTTTTTCAATGGTATACAAACTTTTGAACGCACACAAAAAGTTTTGAGTTATGATTTTGCTTACATTTGACTTGAGTTGTTTAAAAAAAATAACATACATTTACATACATATTTATAAGACATTTGGGCGCTCCAGAAGTGTACGTACCAATATGAAGATATCGAATTTTGATCGCCTACTTTACATCAAGTTGTGTAAAGCATCTGAAACCTATTGGGGATATTAACTTGACTAACACAGACATTCCCCGAACTCGTAATAGAACTTAAATAAGGAAAATAAGAATAAAATTATGATCTAACCCTAACCTGGTACTTGGTATACACAAAACGGGAGTACTGACATTTGGATATAGTTGGGGGTTATACTTGTGTATATGTCGATACTGCCCGACTGTGGTGAATAAATATTCTTGAATAATTGTGGATCTGTATATATAGTGATTCCTCCGCAGTCAAACATAATTCGTTCGGAATTGGTATTCGACAACGAAAGTTTCTTTGCCATTAGAAATTTTGGTGGCTAATTACTGTAAATATCCTAATAACCATCTTACTGTGGCGAGGAGCCCAGCAATCCTCTTGCACATAATTTATCTCGCAAGAGATTCAAACCCACACAGGGTAATCAGAGGTGTGGTGACGAGGGTATTCAGGTATTCTTAAAACTCAGCACGATGCACCACACCACTGCAGCACTGAGCCATGACAGCACTTTGTTACCGGTAATTTTTAGGACATTGGATTATGCTTCGTTAAATTTCAATATGTGACGTATGGAATCAATACCCGGTACCCCGAAGCCGTTTTCCTGATCATATTAAAATAAACTGACAAACTGCTACCAGTACAGCAGTATGGCTGTATGGTACCGTACTGGTACAGGAACTCAATACAATACAATTTTATTTCGATCTTTCGTCTACAATACAGAACGCACACAAAAAAACAATACACAGAGAATGGCGACAGAAAGACCGGGAAAATGGGCAAAAACTAGAAGGATTATAGCAAACGTTGTAACCAGCATCTGTGCGACTGTGCCTATTCACTCACACAAGTCTGCAAGCAGAAAAACACATCACGACAATCTAACTTAAAAAAATTCATGAACACGAGAAAGTGATATTCACGGGCTAAGCTTAATTTTACAGTTGTATATAAATTTAATGGGTAAAAGTGGTGAAGATAGCGAAATAAGTAGAACTGTAGAATGAGAGTTACCGCCTGTGACGATGCATGTGCCGAGTTGCGAATCCTAATAATGAAATCTAAGTGATTAGGATTAGCTGCTGTTTTTCATATTCTTAGTAAATAAACAAAGCAAAAAAGTAAACAAACAAATGTAGAAACTCGATAACTAGTTTAGGGCGTTGCTTTTTGTTTAAGTAAATGCAGAAATGGTTAGAACTTTTTTCAACCAGTTTTACAAAGCCAAAATTTTTAGTATGCAGACATGTCGACTGATATCCTAAACTAACATTCCGTTTCTTTTTGTCGAACGCTTGAAAATCCAGCTGTGAAAATCATGTCTGACCATCAGACAACTTTTGTTTCTTTATGATTATCACGAGCTTCATCTAAAGACTGGAAGATATCACATTCCCAGATAAGTAGACTAGATACCGGTACCGTAACGGCCCTAAGACGTAGCTCCGATCCCGATTTGAATCCCAGTCTCAAATTCTTCTCTCCACTCGCGGAACCTCTCTTTCCAACTAAAATACTACGGCGCGGCGGTGTGGCTCAACGGGCTACTGGGCTAAGCGTTAGGAATACCGGTACGCTCGCCACCGCACCTCTAACTACTCTGCATGGGTTCGCAGGTTCGAATCCCATGCAGGGATGGTTATGTGCGAGAGGATTGCTGGACTCCTCGCCGTCGTTGGGTGGTTCACGTAACCGCTGGTCGTTTACGGCTTCCTCCACCACCAAGTCCATGCTTCCGAAAACAAACAATACAGTAAATCTAATCCCATACCCGACTTGGAATGGTAACCGGACGAGAGGCCGTGGTTCGCCATATGAATAAGCCGTCTTATCGGCTTTCCTCTCCCCCGGGATAAATATGTAAATCCTATCCTAAATCCTATCCTACCGTATATGTATCAATACAAACGTAAATTTCTGATCGGCGGTTAATAGACAAATTTGTTTTTTTTACTTATAATGCTATAATGTCATAACGATCGTACCGGTACCGGTACTGATGCTGAGTGATACACCGGTGCCGGTACCTCGACAAAGATAGACCGTAGTCAACATAATAACATAAGAGCAATTTGCGGCGCCGATAGAAGGGTGTTAATCAGCTGTTTTGTTGTTGCGAGTTAGCAGCTCCGGTGCGTGCCAACATAAACGACTCTTCTCTCTTTTTCCGGATTTGAGAGACCAACGTAAAAGTACACATAACACGATCAAGTTTTATTTAAAAGCAGCATTTTTTTCGTATAAGTGTGCCGTAAGCTTTTCCCCCAGATAATATGGCACAGTACGAATAAATAGTTTGGGAACTGCTGCCTTACGCGATGTCCAAGCAAGGCATTCGTTGAAGCTGAGAAATGCAACCTACGATACAAAGTTGATTACGGTAAATCCAACGCCTCAACCTGTTGGCCATCGCGCTTTATAACCATAGCTATAGTATAGAGCTGACATGGGCAAACTACGGCCAGTTGGGTAATTCAATCTGGCCCGCTTGATGCTCCCACAACCAAACTAAAATTTGATGTTTTAGCTAAAAAAAAATAGCTCAAGGAATTTATCAAAATTGCGATTAAATTTAGTTTTGGCACGAGGCTTATTGTTTTCCAGTTTTGCTATTGTAACACTAAATAGTTTTGTTTGAAATGTTTTTACGTCACACTTGCATGGCCCGCCAGTATAGGTGGGCAAAATATTTGGCCCCTAGTTCAAAAACCTTACCCACCTCTGGTATAGAGCCTGGGAAAACTTGCATTCAACTCCCAAATAATCAGAATCTGATTCAATTCTGATGTTATAACAGTGACAGAATTTTTACCCAATGAATTTAATTCGCACATGCGGACAAAATTAATTAGTCTCCTTCAACAATATTTTTTCTGTAACTGGGTATCTCACAGCTGTGCATAACTTTTGAATTAACAACAAGAACAAGGATAGATGTCCAGTAATTGTATTATTAACCTTCATGTGGATTGCCATAAGGTGACTCAAACTCCTATTACATGTGTAATCATCACCAGTTTCATAGCTGCCATGTTTAAATACTATATTCTCCTTGACCCCATCTAATTTCCACCTATTACATATCACACATATGTAATCATTAGGGCTGGGGATTTTCGAATACCCGATGATTTCAGAATCAAATCAAATATTTTTCTCGAATCGAATCTCGAATACTTGGGAGATATAAAATTGTGAATTGTATGTAACATGTCCTCCATACACATGGCATAAATGAAACATAGAAAACATCACTCAGGCAGATTGCTGAGCGTTCACACACAATATAAAACACGTTTTCATCAATAACTCACTACAGAAAAGAGTCATATGTCAGATCTGCGTTGAAAAAATATGGCTTCAATGAAAAAAAAATGGAGAAATTCATCTCGACCATTGGCGAGAAAAAAAATGGCATCGATTCGAATAATTTACTATTCGATTCGAAATGCCCAGCTCTAGTAATCATCGCCAGATTCATGGCTGCCAAGTTAAATACCACTTTCCTATTGACCCCATCCAATTTCCAGCATGTTTATCAGGGCCAGTTATTTATCATATCTTACATAGATTAAAACATGAAAAAACAAAATTTCTGCAAAAATTCAAACTAAAAAACAGTGATTGAGTCATCTTTTTCATGTTGTTCTTAATTTCAACTCCATAAATCAACATAATAGACCATAAAAAAATTGATAAAACAAAATGAATTAAACTGTGGCCCGTCGAAGGTTTTCGAGTGGCCTGCGCGGTATTATTCGAATCCCAATGTCTTTCCCAAATCTGAGCTATTATTGAAACCAGGGCTGGGGAGCGTAAAATTAGTATGGCTCCAGATCCAACTTCAGAGCCACAGTATATTCAAGCTATTGCTCCATAGTCCGGAGCTTCATTTTTTTTCAGCTCGGAGCTGGCTCCAGCTCCGCACACTATAATGTATTTGATAGTACCGCTAAGCTTATCCACAGAAAGTCGGGTCCTCACTGTTATTGGACACGTTTAGTGGACATAACGAGCGTTTCAATATTATGTTGTTATTGTTATTTGTCTCCATCATTTTTGAAAAATCGCTTTTCTCTTCGAATACTGAACCAATTGCTTTGAAATTTTCAGTGGTTAAAGATAAAATATTTCTCCAGAAGGCTATTACTTTTTTTTATCGCTATGACGTCATCAAAATTATTACCATTGGGTGGCGCTACGTGTCCATATATTTGAGCATAGCTCTCTCGCTTATTACATGATTTTTCACACACTTGGTAAGGGAAAGATAAAAAATGAAGTTAACACTAAATATCATGAGTTTCAATGGATATCTTATATTTCTGTATTTCCCAGCTAATAAGTTGCTGTTCTAGACCCCATTTTTTCGGCCTGAGGCGTCTTATTTGGCGGCTATGCTTGCTTTATTTTGCTGTGGCCAACTGATCAGCGTATTTTTCGCAGATGTCTTCTCACATGATTTGTGTTAACTTTACATTTGGGTTGATATATTTTATTATGTGCGGATAAAATTTACAATTTAATTTTGTGAAGAGGAACCGATAAGACAGCTTAAACATAAGGCGAACCACGCCATACATAAATTCAATCACATTTGTGAATAAGTATGTAACACAAATTTCACATAGTAAAGGGCTTTTGAACAGTGGAAGTGCACTCGGAGCACTATTCTATAAATTACAGTTGATGCCTGACAGAAAACGTGAAATGCAATAATCATAGTTCATGGAATTTTAGAACACTCAAAAATAACCACTTGCCTATTAAAAGTAGTTTTAATTATGTATTCGATGACACCAAAGGGTCTGCTTTTCATATGGTTTAATTGACTTTGTATTGCCAGCTGTTAATTGTCATATTCCTTACAAACATTCAAAATTATTTCCGCTACCCTTTTAACTTAAAATTACCGCTTTATTGTTAGAATAGTTAATTTTGTAAGTATGATTCTACCAAACAAACATGATCTGGTTCTAACCATATAAAATTATTACCGCATATTAGAGCATAACTGACCAACAGAAAAGCGATTTTTCTGTCCGTCTTCTTGGATAGCTATAAAAATAAACATCGTCTTATTTGCCGGGAAAAACAGTATATTACTAAATGTTATTGAAATTGAACTAAATAAAAACTAGCGGTAATTGAACAATGAATGGCCATCACATGATTAATACGAGCATTTAAAATGAATTTGTTCTTAGGAACAGTATCGCTTCTACTAAATCTTCTTTCATTGGATATGCGCAGGGCGGAAAACAATCTTTCCACACTAACTTGGGTTGGAGGCAATGCTGTCATCATGTATGCCACATTTTGAACTATTTCCAGATATTCTGATATGGCTTTTAGAATATCCAACTTATATGAGCAATCTATTTTTTCTACATCATTCAAAGCATAAAAGAAGTCTCTTTTAAATTTGGAAAGCGGTGATAGATCTGAGTTTGAGTTCCTACTTCCCTTCTCTGTTCGACGACGTTTGGCTTCAATGTCAAGATGTTTTTCAAAATCTATTTCGCATTTGGAACCAGAATCAGATGAGTTCCTTGGAGGCCCACTAGCACAGAGCGATTGGTTTCCAAATTGTGTAGCTCTTGATCCACGTTGCATTCGAACAGCTATATCACATAGCGCTGCCTTTTCTCTATTGAGCTGTTCTTCACTTAGGGTAACCCTGTAGGGGAAGGTGGGGCACGTTGGGACATGGGGCACAGTGAAAATCAGCTCTCACACTAATACTATATTCGGAATACGGTCCGCGGTTTGATGTTTCGATCAGCCCTTCGGTGAGTTACAACGTCCCCGCAAACGGACAGCGGACGGGTAGAGCGACGCAAGCTATGAGGTGAAATTGGTTTTGAGAGGTTGAAACTAAAATTTCACCGTTCCAGTTTTTTCTTTTTTCTAACTTAGCCTTTTCAACGTGACAAACCACCGTCTGATATATTTCAGCTACAGTCCACTGTGAAATATTTATAACGTTGTCGAGTGGATGTGCCTTCCGAATTTCGCCGTGGGATGATCTGAAGATATTTGTTTCTTATGGGGAACAATGGACCGGGGTTCAGTGGGACATGCCCTACATGGCACAATTCGACAGTGTTTGATACAACACGTGCTTAGAGACCTAGAGAAGCGTTATATTTTTATGTAACATTATGGTATCTTTCGACTTATGGTCCAATATGAAATATATTCGAGAATCAAAAATATTTCCAGATTTAGATTCGGATCAGAAAATAATTTAATTTGTAAGCGAATTTTTTGGTGAAATATCTGAAATATTTTGGTTGAACATTGATTTTAAAAATCTTAAATCTTCAAATTTGAGGTCTCCCTGTTCTTTAGACGATTATGCTGATTGATTGCTTATTTTTAAGGGCATACTTCGTTGAATTTTAACAGAATGACCCATTGTGCCCCCACCCTTCCCCACTTTCCCCTACATAGGATCAACATAAATAGCTGCTAATAATTATCGAGGAGACATTTTTCTCTGTGCAGCATAGATGCTTTTATAGCATTTGCAATGATGCTACTGGATTGTGAAAGTTTATAAATGGGGTTTTTCCCTTTTATAAAAAGACCCTGGTGTCAAATCTTGTACTTGTAACCTTTTGG
Organism: Styela clava; assembly: GCF_013122585.1. Classification (NCBI taxonomy): domain Eukaryota; kingdom Metazoa; phylum Chordata; class Ascidiacea; order Stolidobranchia; family Styelidae; genus Styela; species Styela clava. The sequence continues at coordinate 16,146,683 of NW_024102836.1, forward strand.
TGACTAAATAGGCCGAAGTAGTTCTTCTAATTGATGTGTCTGTCGTCATTGCAAACCAGTCAAGGTTATGTCTAGATTGGTCATGCCAATTAAACTGTTTTTTATTTCTAAGAGACGCTGAATCATTAAGTATGTGCTACCCCACCTAGTGGCTCGATCTATTATTGCACTTTTTCCTGTTCTACGCTTCAATATAGCTTATATTTTAGGTGACCTAGCCATGACTGATTAACTTTTTTTGTTAATGAAAATGAACATCGAGGCATGAAATAAGTCCTTTTTGTAACACTCCTTGTGGCATGGCTATGGATGGTTGAAATTTTTGTAAAAAAGTTATAAAATATAGGGGGTAGCATATGATTTTCGAAGTGATACATAGATTTGGCAATTCCAGAAAGATAGATATCTTTCAGTTGCAATACTCCACACTGCTTGTATAAGAGTGAGTTATGAACGTGCTGTGATTCTGCAGATAGCATGCAGCAAATTGCCTTGTTATGCCGAATTACTAGTGGTTTTAGGGTAGTTTTATTAGTTCCTCCCCAACTTATAATGCCATATTTCAGATGAGAGTATATAAGACTATAGTATACAATTTTTATTGCATCGATACCGAGAATTCTACGTAACTTATACAATATTCCGAGTGATTGTGAAACATTTTTACATAAGTGATTAATATGAGGTTTCCATGACAAGTTTTCATCTAGGATTATACTCAAATACTTAATACATTTTGATCTTTCTATCTTTTTATTGTCAATTCGGAGATGGAACTTCCAAGTAGTTTGCCTGGAACCAAAAACCATGAATTTAGTTTTTGAGAGGTTTAATGATAATTTATTACTTTTTAGCCATAAGTTGTCCATCTAGATTTTTTTATTGATCGAAATCTGCAGTTCTTCACAGCATGCAGCAGAATCAATGAGCGCGGTATCGTCTGCAAAAAGAGTCGAGTCTAAGCTAGTGGCCGCTAGTAAATCCTTGATATATATTAGAAATAGAAGCGGTCCAAGAGTACTCCCCTGTGGGACACCACAGTATGTGGTGGCTATATGTTCATGCGAAGAGATGCCATCGATACATTCAATGTACTGTTGTCTCTCAATTAGATATGAGTGTAATAATTTGAGGGGTAAACTTCGGATTCCATAATGAGACATTTTACAAAGCAAAATTTCATGATTCACAGTGTCTAAGGCTTTAACCAAGTCTAAAAATACAGTACAGGTAACTCTGCCTTTTGACAAGTTTTCAAATATATTTTTTTTCAATTTTGTCACTGCGAGTTCGGTCGAGTAGTCATTTCGGAAACCAAATTGGGATTCATTCAGCACTTTTGTTTTGTCAAAGTAGACTGCAAGGCGATTACACAAAATGTTTTCATAAATTTTAACAAACTGAGAAAGAAGAGAGATAGGTCGGTAAATATTAGGGTCAGATTTTGTGACTTTTTTATGAATCGGTATTACTTTTGCTAATTTTAATATTTCAGGATAAATACCTTCCCTGAAACTTTGGTTGATAATTTTTGTGAGTCTTGAAGCTATTGTTGAAGCTTGATTTTGCCATCTTGATAAGCCTGATCGGTATGCTATCCGGCCCTACTATCTTGTTGGTATCTAATTTATTAATTAGACTTTCAACTTCGCAAGGTGTAGTTTCCTGAAGAAAGAATGAGTTTTCCAATGAAGGACCTAGAAATGCGTCAAATTTCTTTGGAGATGGCCCAATTTTAAATGCAAGCTTGCGACCGATACTTGAGAAGTGTTTATTCATAACGAGGGCTGAATTATCCTCGTTAGCAGTAGTTCGGCCTGTTCTTGGCATGGATTCAGGTTAAAATAGTCATGCTGTGGTGTTTGCACACTTTATGAAAAATCGGCACAGTATCAAAAATCCCTAAATGGTAACTTGGGTAAAAGTGACTGTAGTCTAGTACCCAGGGATGGCCAATTCGAATAAAGTATTCGAATGTATTCGAATATCTCGTTATTCGAATATCGGAATTAGCGTTCATAAGAATATCGGATATTTGTGTGACGTCACACATTTTCGACGCCGCTTTCACGACGTTTCCGTTGAATGAAAACATTCTCAATAGAAACTTGCGCGTGATTGTTTTCATCACTCATCAGCGTACCGTGTTATTTATGTCGTAAACGCCGTTACGTTTGTGTTATTTTCTCTAAAACGAAAATTTTCCATAAATTTGTTCCACGATAATGATGACAATTATTTTATTTTTGTACGCGCACGGAATTGTGAATCTGGTAAATACGTTCATCGGCGGCGAGTTTCTAAAGACAACGCAACTTTTTGATTGAAAAGCGGCAATTTAAAATACTGAAAATAAAACCGTAAACAATATAAGTTTTACTGAGACCCGCCTTTAAATTGCCTTCGAATATTTTCGTGTTAACATGATACAAGGTTTGGAACGTGACTTTTCCCGGGCTGTGAGGATGTATATAATATAATTAATCCAAAGTATATTCAATCAATTTTATTGTGATGAAATGAATTTTACTCTGAGATGTTACAGCAGATTTATGAATTTTTCGAACGGTTTTATTAGAAATAATCAGAGTGGCAGCATTTCGATTGATCGGAGTCACTGTTAACAAGTACATCTAAATATTTGCCGAATTCGCAAAATACCGATCAAAACATTATTTAATCGGGCAATTTACCACACGTTTTTATTTTTATGACCGCGGATTGCAATGGTATATGAGAGTGGTGAGGATTTCATTTTGTCGACGCAACCGCAGGTTAAATTGAAGACAATTAAATTAATAAAGCAAGACATTTTAAATATGCCCGTATCGGTCACGAACTCATCACTTTGCACAACAGAAAAATATATATTCGTTGTTATATTATTTGTTGTAAAAGTCGACTCTTTTATCAGGAGGCATAATCGCGGCGATATGTATTTTTGATTTACTGCTAAACTTTATAAGTATATTCATTGTATGAAATGAATTATACTCTACAATTTAAAAGAATTTTATATCATTATTTAAGATTTTTCTAACGGCGATAACGAGTTGGCAAGATTGCAAAAATACGTAATAAAATTAAATACATCAGGCAGTTTATCTCGTACTTTAAGGCCACAGATCGGCGTGGACCGAATAGTAATGTTTTTTTTGACGTAAGAAGAAGCAACCTCGAGTTACGTTGGACACATTAAATTAATATCTAAAAATATTATAGAATCGTAGTTGTCATGGATTGAATATTTTACGTGACAGGATGATTATTATAGGCTGAAAAGATGGCTTTTCAACGAGCGCAGAATCGCGATGGGTGTTACAGGCGGCAATGGGAATTTCCGATTTCGAAAATCTTGGCTGCGCGGCTGGCAGTGGTGGTCATATATCCTCTCTACTAATTATTTCTAATTTCAAATACAACAAATATGTTACACATAATAACAATATGGTTCACATAAATTAATATACAAATATACTGGTGGGTAGTAGAATACTCTAGGCTTAAATATTAGAATTTTCAAGGGCATAATGAATTTTCGATTGTTTCAGTTGCCTGTATTGTCAATAAATTTTATTACTCTCAGAAAATATACACAATTATCTGAATACAAGTAGTATTTTTGTCAATAGACTTGACTATTATCGTATTATCATGGTACCAATGATAGAAAGCGTCAGACAACTCCTTGTCTATCTTTTCATATGGTCATTTATACTGAGTTGAAAAATTTAAAAAACTGACTGTGTCACAAGTTGCTATTATTTTTTATTGATAGCTATCAATTACTTTGTGTACATATACTGTTGGTTTGTGGCTTTATTCTGATATTTCTTTGAAGATTATTTCCTAATTTACTGGGTTTTAATGAACTAAAACTAAAATGTGTTATTTTCGATTTTAGAATGTATTCGGAATTCCAGATTCGAAAACATTATTTTAGAATGTATTCGGAATAGTTTAGTATTCGGAAATGGCCATCCCTGCTAGTACCTGTAGAGTAGCCAACTCGATTCCTGTATTCACTAGAGCATAGGTTCTCAAAGTGCTCCGTACGGAGCCCCAGGGCTCCGCGAGAGAAACCCAGGGGCTCCGCGAGCTATTCGATTACTTTTCAAAATACTGACTAATTTTGTAACTGTTCAAAGAAGCAATAACAGCTTTGATAAAATCTGACAACAATATAGCCTCGAAATATGGCAAAGAGGCAGAATTTAAAAAATGACATTATTTATAAGCAGGAGCGCAGCCAAGATTCTTAAGAGGGAAGTGGTTCAAAATTAGAATCGGAAATTTCCGCGCAACATTCGCGATTAAAAAACGGATAACGGGATTTCTGTTGCGTAAAATATTCAATCCATGACCGATGCCAGCATTTGAAGTGTCTCGTCGTTATAATGTAATTGTGTTCATCTTTACTCACCTTTGATTCGAAATTACTATTAGGATTACTAAAATGAAAGAATACTATTCTAAAATAACATAAAATATGTGATAAACTGCCAACTATAAATAAATTGGAGTCGTATTTTTGCGATCTTGGGGTTTGTCAAACTTGATTTGTTCTTTCGCACTTGAGATTATATTTAAGCAAGATATCGTCGTTTAAAAAATCACAATGTCTGGGCAAAATACGAACAATTAAAATTTATTTTATTGCATTCGGCTCCGTCGGTAGTTTTAGAATGAAAAAGGTACATCGCGGATCGCGCGCACAATTGATTGCGTGAGGCTCCGTCGGCAGTTTCAAAATGGGAAAAAAATACATTGCACGCACAATTGACTGTGTTTCGATTTTGCAGTTACTACGATGAAAATCTGACGTAACAGCAAATTTTGTGATTTACAATGTCTATAAAAGCGTTTTCAATCTACGGTGAGTCTGCTGAAACCAAACGTGTGATCTTCCATTTTAAGTTTTAGTTTTAATATTTTAGAATGCCGCTTTTCAATCAAGAAATTTGAGTTGCGGATCTACCTTTTTATTAATTATTATTTTTAGCAGTTCGTCGCCGATGACTATAAAATGGTAACATATTTTTCACATTGAACTCATAATTCCCCACGAGAACAAAAAAGCAATTAACGTCGTCATTGTGTAACAATACATGTATATGCCGAGGGAAATTTTTGATTTAGGGAAAATAAACAACGGCGTAAAGATGTAGGTTCAAAAACACGCCGCCATGCTGAGGAAAAAAATCGGCGATTGTAACAAAATGCAATCGCGCACATTATTAGCGGCCTTTTAGGTATTCTAAAAATGTCAAAAGGGAGAAGATTCGACCCCTAATTTATTAGTATGTTTGTCAAGTGTCAAATTTACAGCTTTAGTATATATAATTTATGTTTGAAATTTAGATTTATTTATAACTTGTATTAACCCTATCAAAAAAGGTTCAGCATTTAAATTGAGTAAAGTACTTTTAGCTTGCTCAGGAATATTAATCTGAAAGTAACAATTTTAACATTTATTTTGGGGCTCCGTGAATAATAGTCAACAATTTCAAGGGCTCCGCGACACCAAAAGTTTGAGAACCCCTGCACTAGAGTGTAGCCAGCTACAGGTATAGGCCTGAGCCTATACATAGACTAACTCAATGTCGGTACTAACATCAAATATGGGATTACATGTTCATCTATTTTATTGTCTGTAACAGAAGTAGTTTACAATATGTACTCAGCATTTATTTCATATATCCATAGATTACTTCTATATGACCCAAATTTTAAAACACAAGCTACAAAAAGGGAAACCCTACAGTTCGTCGCAAAATAGGCTTATCCGCTCCGGGCGGCTAGTGACAGTAAGTGATACGGTTGAGTGATCATACAGTGGTTTTGTTCAACAACAACCGTGCGTAAGATTTCGAGAGAACTTGACCGTGCGTAAAGTGTTTACGCGAACTTTCGTGAATCGCACTTAATGAGATTTCGCTGTTGCGTTTTTGAGAGACGAGGTTACGTGCTCGTAAACGCGGATTTTTACGAAGTTTGGCGAATGGGGCCCCTGGTCCGCTCATGTACGACATGAAGAGACTCACTTCAGATCTAAATTCGGAAATATTACATAATATTTAGGGATTCCCAGATAGTCAAAACATTTGAGACGTCTGGTTTTTATCTACAAAAGAATTTTTAATACTCGCCAGTAAATACTCGCGACTGCTTGTAGTTATGATTATAATTAATTTTGATTCGTATTTTTCGAAATCGTTATCGCCGTTTTAAAATACCAAGATCCGTGATATAATTCAATACTATCTATTTCAAAACACTAATAACTTGATTGAATATGCTTATCATTGGTTAGCTTATATCCACAATAATCCGGGAAAATGGCTGGGGCGACCCAACGATGATATGGGAATAAATAAGCCAGCACAATTGACTGTTTAAATTCCATGACTATTAAATATATTTTCAAATTTTCCAACACGGCATAATGTGTGCAGTAGGAAAACCAATTAAATTTAGAATGTATTATAAATGGTGAATGATTTGGTATTGGTCATTCCTGGATGTCAGCCAACTATTTAGTTCTGTTAAGTGTTTGGAGATGCCTAAAATTATAGAATTAAAATCGGCGTCGTAACTAGTGAGCATAATTATTCCTCAACCCTAAGAATTATTAAAAGCACAAAAAAGCATAAAAAAGTAATTTCATTGTCAGGAGCTGGAGCCACGGAAGTTTCTGGTGGCTCCGGCTCCAGCTATCATGGCCAGCTCAGCTTCAACTCCGACTCCATCAAAATGTCACAGCTCCATGGCTCCAACTCACCAGCCATGATTGAAACCTCTAATGAAAAAGTTATCCTCGTCGTTCAAACGCGCGAGAAGCACCACCCAGCTTTCGAAAGCTTTTTTATGTCCTTTTGTGAACGTTATTGCTCGAGAGAGATGTTTGAATTTATTTTCATCGTCTGCCATGTATTTCAATCTGCCTTCCTGTGAAGCTAGAAGAGGCAGTTTTCATGACCTGAATATTTGACAGCACTTACTTGTACAAGCAAATTTTTTCACGGATGAACCATGTCAAATCCCCCGTGAGATCACTAATTTCTGACAGTCTTATGAAAAATTCGCTCTGCAATCTGCATTGCTACATCGTCCATCGCATCGAATATTGAAAAACTTATTGGATAAAAGCGATCTCATGCTAGATATTGAAATATTTACGTACGGCTGTACGGTAAGAAATCTTGACTTTGCTGTATCTTCGTATTTTCATTTTTCTTATAATTTTGGTGTGAGGGTTTTATTTGTTTTTTTATTAATCTATAGTCGGTGTAATCAAAACGAGAACATAACAACTATGTAAAGTGGCCCGTGCAATCATTCGTAAACTAAATGTGGCCCTTCGGCCCAAAAGGTTGGACTACCCTGGTCTAACTAATCCCATACCGTACCCGACATGGACTGGTAACCGGACGAGCGGCCGTGGTTCGCCATATGATTAAGCTGTCTTACCGTACCTCTCCTACGTGCTGACGGGGTACCGTAATTATGTAAATCCCATCCTACCGAAATTTTTTTATATTTTATTTTTGAGCCTCTATGCAGCTATACCGTGGCGTACGGTATGTAATTTGCAACGAGTATGCAGCCTTGGAAAAAGCGACCAACACCTCTTGCTGTTTTGGTACCGGTACCGGTATCAATTGACGTAGAAACTAAGGTACGGTACCGTCAAATTACCTAACTTCGGACAAAAAATTTAAACAGCTATATTTTGGCTTAAAAGTGCCGTTATCTATTCTCAACTTTTTTTAATGTTGCATACGGTAATTGTTTTTCGTTAGAAAAACGAAAATTTTGCCGTAAAATGACTGTCCGTGAAAATTTTGCAAACCCTACCGTACGGTATCCTATCAACGCCACAGAGCGTCGCTCCTAATGACGCGATCCTCGTCAAAATACCATTATTCTGGAGAGGGCGTTAAAAATGTATAAAATATATAAGAGTGGTCGCAAGATGTCGTACGAGATTTAGGTAAATCCTAAAATTCGGATTTTTAAATTCCGTGAAAATACCAAGATTTAACGCTATGTCATAGGTCAGGGGTGGGCAACCTTTTTCGGCTCGCGTGCCAAAATCGGCTAAATTTAACGACTAAATTCTTCCGCGTGCCGACAAAAATTAGAAAACATGGCTTTGATACTTTCAAAGCAAAAATATACAATAATGAACCTTTTAAACATGTACAGACAGATTCACTTTCCGTGAAAATATCTGCCCTGTAAATAGATTTGATTACTTTCTTATTCTATATCAGTGAGACTTCTGCTGCTGTACTACCGTTGCTAGAGGTTCTACATTGGGTTTATATTTTACTTTCAAAGAAGTACACGAACTACTGGTTTCATCTTTTAGGCTACTCCTGTTACAAGACTTAATAAGGTTCATAACTGAGAACAGAGATTCACAAGCATATGTAGAGGAAAACATGGAGAGTAATGCAGTTGAAAAGTTTTTAAGACACGAAAATGTTTCGGGAATGGCATCCCAATCACGCAATAGTTCGTTTTCTGCACTTCGCTCTTGTATTCCCTTCCTAAACCGCTTATATTTATTTCGAAGTCGATGTATAACAGTAAGGTAAATCTAACCAACATGAGCTGTACAACTTCATAAATCAAGCAGAACTGGAGAAAAGGGTGGCACGGACGAACTATATTACTAAATTTCTCGAGAGCTCACTCATTTGTTAAGTCATAATATATTATTTTGTAGCCAAATGTCTTGGAAGGACAAAAAGAGATTAAATAAATAACGGATTGTTAACAAACAATAAATAATTCATCAGATATTTCAGTCATGAAACTTTTTATCTGAAGAAGAATTATCTCGTTTCTGAGGCCTCTCTCGTGTGCTGAATAAATAAACTCGCGTGCCAGGGGTTGCCCACCCCTGTCATAGGTTATGTAATCCTAACGTAGATCAATTTTCGCTCACTTCCGAAACGAAGGCGAGGTGAAAAATTCATTTAATTTCCTAGAAAATTCGCGGGACCTATCTCACGTGAATCGTGCCCGAAAGTGCCTGAAGTGAATTTCTATAAAACCATGTTTTTTATATACTGCATATATTTGAAATTTATGTATGTATGTTCATTTGCCTCAAAAATGTAACAGTATCTGCATACTAATAAAACAGTAAAACAGAAACGGGATACATTCAAGACCTTACTGGCCTAAGACATAGATGTGCGTGCGACATGTACCCCTAACAAGTATAACAGTAGTTTAGGACTGCTGAGTTATACAAGGACAACAGACATGAAATTAACTATAAATATTAACTATACAAATAAACACAGATAGTAGGCCTATCGAACGGCTTCAGGTCTGACATAAATAGCTTTTTTGCTAATGCGTAATTAACCGCAATATTTATTTATAGTGGGTTTCTTTGTTTTAGTTTTGGCATTTAATATCACTCATGGAACCTTGTAGGCGTCAATCTCGCGCATCGCACGTTCCGCGGACGTGACGAAAGTTGTTTGTATCGTACAATGAACTTTACTTTGTTGACATCACACTGTCAGGAGCAAGAACAGCTATTATTTAATCATAAGCACTCTTAAGATTTGCGCAACAATACAAATAGCGAATATTCTATTGCATTACATGGCCCCGTTATAAAATAAACTAAGTGTGATTCCAAATTTTGAAATTGCATTAATGTTAGGAATATGCAGTGATATACAGGGTGTCCATAAAAAAGTCTTAACATTTTGTAAAATTGCAAAGGGAATGTATCGATACCATATATGGTTTTGACCCTCACATATGCATTAAATGTAGTAAAAATACTTGAACAAGTATTGATTGAAAAACAACAAATCTGGTAAAGATATATTGAGAACTTACTTCATAACAAAGTTGAAATTGTAAAGGATTTTATGGACACCCTGTATATGTGTTCAAATACTACTGGCGCTGTATTTGGCATTTCAAAGTTACGTATTGGATTTATGTAAATTATGTTAAGGTAGCTAACGTAGAGTCATAAATACATTTTATGAGCCTGTTGTTAGTGAGTTCGGTACAGGAGAGCCTGTTAGTTTGAATCACGTATGATATATTTCTATAAAGTTAACCATGACGTGATTATTTCGGTCCAGGAGTGGACAAGTTGGGAAAGGTCGAATCAAAAAAGTACTTACTTTTTTCATGTCGATATATCACTTTGTCCAATTTAATAGCGGATGACATTGTTGAAACGGAGATAAAAAACATGTGTACTGTATTATTTAAACCCGTGGTTCCCAAAGTTGACCGGGGGCCGAAATTAGAAGCGGGAGGATATTCGCGTGGTGGGAAATGACTGAATTACGGGTCCAGTGTAGTTTCGAACCTAAAATACTTCCAGTGGGCGTAGCATAACAATTTATGCATATGTTGATCCTAACCCTCACCTGACTGCGTCATCTAAAAATTACGTCTTTACGACGTCACATATAATTAAGATGCCTGTATAATATATTAACGAATATACAAGTGCTCAAACTGTGATAATGACATAACAATAGGTAGTATCGGTAAACTAACGGGTACTCCCGAAGTATGTGAACCAAGATGGCAGACACCGGAACAGGGTTGCAATATTGGCTTTTTTAACGCCAAATTTGCCATTTTTGGCTTTTTTCAAACGCGTTTGGCGTCAGAATTTCCGTTTGGCTTTTTGGCGTTTTTTTGGCTTTTTTCAAGTCTATTCTAGTGTCTATTATTAAAATCATATGAAATACAATATTTAGTTTTGTAACAACAGAACAATAGCCTATTATTACCTGTACTTAGCTACTTAACATTAGGATTTCCTGGAGCATCGATTTCCTTGTTTGTTACATTAACTCTTAACCATACCCAATAAGGAATAAGTGCAGTTTCTGCAGCTGCTTAGACAGATGTTCAAGCAGGGTTGCAAACATTGCCTCGTTTTTATAGTTTTGCGTGTTATTTGTCAGTTTACGTTCTGTTTCCAAAAAATAGTTGTATAACTCAATTTTCATTATGCCTGATATGGTTTATGTGAGTTTTCAGCTTTACTTTAATTCTGCAATTGCATTTGCAGTAACGATGTGATTAACTACACTAAAATTAGATATCAGTGGTCCACCTGTGAGCGGCAGGGGGTTAGATAATTTTTTAATAAAATTGATGGTTTATAAATTTTAAAAGTGAAAAAATTTTCAATAGTAAAGTAAGATATAGGGAGAATTTTTTAAGGTGTAGCACAAGTTTAAGTGGAAACATATTGTAGGTATATTACATACTGACAGACTGAAGCGGCACCCTGAATTGTATATATTGAATGGTAAAATAATGCTGCCGCTTGATATTAATTTTACTTCCTACAGTTCTATAGGAACTTTACTTTCTATTTGTGTGCCTCACTGAATGAACTGATTGCTCTACATCATCATCACTACGTTGCCAAGGGCTTAAAATCGGACAAATCATGGGGTTTTTGTAATTAGTAAAATTGTTGGCTTTTTCTGGCTTTTTTTATGTCTTGATTTGGCTTTTTTTGATCGCTGGGGTCTGGCAACCCTGCACCGGAACGTAGTATGTGTAGCAGATTAGGGCTGGGCAATAATTTCAGGTACAAATACTACGGGAGTCACTTGGCTAGTCTCCGAACTAATAATAGGAATAAAATAAAGAAAATTGGTATAAAATTATGGTTAACCATGACCTGGTACACATACTACCTTCCAGTGTCCGTCATCTTGGTTCACATACTTCGGGAGTACCAACTAAAGAGTAAACCATCTCATTGAGTTAGGCGGGCCGTATCAAATTACTACGCAGACCTGATTTAAACCATTCATAGTGTAGAAAGTTTGAATAAAGTATAAAAATGAGTCTAAATATCGTATGTGGTTGTAAAAATTTTCATACCTTTTTCTAAGAGTAAAGGTCGCCACTCAAAATCGGCCTATACATGAGATTCGGACCAATTTGAGAGAAGAAAAGTCTTATATAAGTTAATTTCTAATAAGAACTCGGGCAATTTGAGCGTCGCGAAAGTCGTCACTAAACGATTTTAGATTTTCTCACAGTCGGAGCTTTACATTAATTTTTGAGAAACTAAAACAACAAGGCCGCCTTTAGCCGATGTGGCGCAGTGTGCACTGCACTCGCATAGGTCTCACGCTAATTCTACGTGTAAAATAATAAAATTAACAGTTGTAAGCATGCATACATCAGCGTGTTTACTTGTTAAGTTACTTTGATCTTTTTTTCAGTTAAAAGGCATAAAACATATGTCATTAAATCAATAAAAATCCAGGTATTATTTTCATCTCTACCCAGACTGGGCGCCGCGTATTTTATTGCTCATAAAGACCTACAATAAATAGCTAGGACCGCCCTGGCTACGGATAACTAGAGGCCACGATGGCACTGATACAAAAGGTAAGTTTTTCTTACTTGCAAGACATTGACGAGCCGCATATATTTTTAGAAAATTAAAACCGAACGGATGATACTTTTTGTAATAAAAATCGAGCAGTGATATATCTCTCGAATAAAATATAAATATATTCCCTCTTTGCATTTTATCTCAAAAGTTTCATTTGAATATTTTTGGCACCATTGAACCCTTGGCACTTGGCTTCAACTTTTCTACGTTTTGTTGCCATTTGTCTAATTATATTTAAATTATAGGCTCATTGATCGAGTAATTTTGAATTATATACTCGTTAGGTTATAATATAATTCAATATACACGTGTCTCACAATAAATTCTGTTACGTAAAGAATATAATCGTCAAGCTGTTTTGTTACTACAACGCGTCGTGGACCAGATTTTTTTTTTCCGCGGGCCGTAGGTTGCCGACCCCTGGGTGAGGCGGTGAGCATGAGATTTAAGCCCCACATGTGCAATCTGCGATGCTGACACAGCTTAATCTAACACAGTGAATCCCAACCTTTTTTGGTTCCTACCTTTGCCTATTTTGGAATTTCCATTCTTTTCTTCCTATGCATAAAACTACTTTATTTGTATAATTTTAATGAATCCTCGCCTAATGCGCACCCCGCTCAACAACTTGTACAGTTCTAAAGAAGTTCATAAGTATTATAGCCAGGGATTCCATCGATCTGGAACCCAAAATGAGGACGACTGGAAAAATTGCCGCATTGTGAGCAGAAATAGCTGGCTTTCCTATGGCCTCCAGGTTAATGTCACAATTACAGAAGTTACAGTGTGCGGAGCACTCACCCTTCAAGCTTCGTTTAACTTTGAATTATTTCCCGTAATCATCACGAAAAACTTTCTTATATTTGCTCATTTTTAAATTTAGGCTAAAATAACCACCACCACGACAAAACTTAAGGGCCGCCACACTAACAATGCTTCATGCCTATCTGTGCCTTGTCTTTTTGTGTTCCAAATAAGATTGTGTTGCTTTTATGATGCCGCAATAAAGCTTTGGCGATAAAACAAACAACAAAGCTTCCTTTATGAAGTCCAAAAAAGACAAGCCAAAAATAAGGCCGCAAGCTAAAAAAAAGTCAAAAATAAGGACAAATCTTAGAAATAAGGACGATATGGAATCCCTGATTATAGCTATATTACAAATACGAAAGAATATTAGCCATACTACAGAATAAAACATAATACAAGAAAAAAAATTTCCCCGTTTGAAAAATGTAGATCTAAGATAGGGGTCGGGAACCTTTTTGGCCAAGAGAGCCATAAAAGGTACAATTTTTCAATTGCATTTCCGTACGAGCCATAGAGCATTTTTCTTTCCCTAATCATGTCCTTTTTTACAATGTCTCAATATACATTTAATGTGACCTCTGAAACAACATGTTGTCGCTGGAGTCTTGAGCGAGTGCTCACATGAAACACGTGATGAAATACACGATACTTATCGCCTTCCTTTTTATTTGGCATCTCCACAGTGCTTTGAAATAATAATATAATAAATAAACAGTACAAACGGACAGAAGGCTTTTCTTTATTGGTCCGCAATTTTATCCCTTCAAGATGTCACAAAAATGATCTAGAATCCCTCAGTTTTGTCACAATGTCTGTTTGGCACTTCTCGCACATAACTTAGATAGGCGCTAAGTTCATGTTCTCAAATGTATTGGCAAATGTTCTGCCAAATTTGGCTATAACTATTTTGTTTGAAATCTGGTAACAATGTTTAGCCTCGGAATATCAGATTTTTTTTTGGGGAGCCATATGCCGTCACTAAAAGAGCCATATATGGCTCGCGAGCCGTGGGTTCCTGATCTAAGATCTAACACTTCAACCGCTAGGCCATCGTAGTTTAAAAGAAAATTTTTTGTAAATGGTGATATAAATACCACAAAAGATCACCCGTTACAGGTTGTGCGTCATTTAGGAAGTTATTATACTTCGGCTAGATCTATGAGATATCAGTGGTGGGAAAATTACGGCGCGCGGGTCCGTTGGGTAATTCAATCTGGCCCGCCCGTTGCTGTCACAACTAAACTAAAATCAAATTTTGATGTCTTAGATAACTCCAGTAATTTGTTGAGATTGTGATTAAATTTAGTTTTGGCATGATGCTTACAGATTTTTGCTTTTTCAATTTCCTAACACTGTAAGTATTGTTCATAAAATGTAACTTTTTGCGTCACATTCGCATGGCCCGCCAGTTTGGGTAGGCGAAATTTTTGGCCTGCGGTTCAAAAACAATGCCACCACTGCTTTATATCCATTTTGACTTCCGATGAGCAATCGGTTTGAACCCATGATTTCAAACTTAAAATACCAGATCAGCTAATTCAGGGCTCTAACAACCAGGCTATTGCGTCCTACGTTGTCTATAATCTACATTAGTGGCTCTCAACCTTTTCTGGTGGGACAGAACCCGAACCAACGAAACATTTCGGAAAACCACCGTGCAACAGGCCCAATACTGGCAAAACTAAATGATCTTTAAAAGGTTGAAATATACGTATAATGGCAAATCTAATTTGTAGTATTTGATGATATTTACAATATACAAATACGAGAATACCAGTCAGAGACCGAAGACTTATCGATCGAAAGTTAGGGGATCCCCAAAACAGCGCTCTTACTCCGTAGTGACACCTTGTGTCCCATCACTAATTAATTAATAACTCGCTAATTATACTACATAATTCATCCAAAATCAATAGGCTTCTGGTACGACATATGATGAATGCACATGCAAAATCTGGAGCAGATTCAATCTCGCTTTTGTGAGATATCGCGTGCATCTAACAGACAAACAAACAGACAGACAGACAAATACCTATCAACATACTTACCGATTAAAATGGATAAGTAGTAATATAGATCAGCGTTTCTCAAATTGTGTTACGCAGAACACTGCAGTTCCGCGAGCTCTTCCGGAGTGTTCTACAAAACAATGCTCAAAACTGCGACTAAATTGGTCGCCATGGCTATAACTAAATTTTTTTATTATCAATTTTTCTTACTAATTTCTTGATTTTCCGCGGCGTGAGATAAAAAGCAAAGGCGTTCCGGGTGTAAAAAGTTTGAGGAACGCTGACAATGACTCTTTGAATTGAATGTAAACACTCCTGGACTCACTCGCACTTTAGGGCGTCTATTACTTTACTTACTTTACACTTTTTAGGGCGTTCATATCTGGTTACCGGATAAAGACCCTCAGTCTAACTGTTCGGTACCGTTGGGTGCAGTGGTCAAAGAAAGAGAAGGTGATAAAATCCAAGTATTAGTAGACAACGAGAAAGAGGTTTGTGTGTCTTGACTCTTCAATATAGTCTCTACTAATTATCTCTATTTGAATGTCATGGTTCACCTGGTTTTGAGGAGGTGGTGGACATGGATTATTTGGTTTCGGGGAGGTGGTGGACATGGTTTATTTGGTTTTGAGGAGGTGTTGGGCATGGTTTATCAAGTTTTGGAGAGACGATGGGCATGGTTTTCCTGATTTTGGGGAGTTGTTGGACATGGTTTATCCAGTTTTGGAGAGACGATGGGCATGGTTTACCTGGTTTTGGGGAGTTGTTGGGCATGGTTCATCTGGGTTGGGGAGGTGGTGGGCATGGTTAAACTGGTTTTGAAGCGGTGGTGGGTATGATTTAGCTGGTTTGGGGGAAGTGGTTGGCATGGTTCACCTGATTTTTGGGAGGTGGTTGGCATGGTTTATCTGATTTTGGGGAGGTGATTGGCATGGTTTATCTGGTTTGAGGGAAGGTGGTGGGCATGGTTAAACTGGTTTTGAAGCGGTGGTGGCTATGGTTCACCTGGTTTTGGGGAGGTGGTGGGCATGATTCACCTGATTTTGGGGAGGTGGTTGGCATGGTTTATCTGGTTTTGGGGAGGTGGTGGGCATGATTCACCTCATTTTGGAGCGGTGGTGGGCATGGATTATCTGGTCTTTTGGAGATGGTGGGCATGTTATATTTGATTTTGTGGAGGGGGTGGGTATGGTTTACTTGTTTCTGATGTCAGGATGTGGTGTGGGCATGTTACATCTGGTTTTGGGGAAGCGGTGGGCATGCTTTACCTGGTTTCAAAGTCAGGAGGTGGTGGGGGCATGTTTTATCAGGTTCTGGGGTGATGGGAGTATGGTATACTTGGTTTTGGGTGATGGTGGGCATGGTTCACCTGGTTTTGGAGGTTGTGACGGGCATGGTTTACATGACGGGAAGTCAAGAGGTGGTGGGGGCATGTTTCATCTGGTTCTGAGGTGGTGGAAGCATGGTATACCTGGTTTTGGGGAGGTGGTGGCCATGATTTACCTGTTACTCAGAGACAAACAATCTCAAAAGGCAGAATTCTCCAAGAAAATTCGTTCATACAAATCTGATTTTTGTTACTCAGTTTCCGAGCATATAGAGTTGCCCTTAACTTGACATTTTTGCAAGCTATGCTACAATGGAGGATCCTTTCATTTTGGTACTTTATGCTCATCATGCCACCCTTTGGATCCCTTAGCCCTCTAATGGATCCCTTTTTCTTCAAACTCCCATAGACTTTGGTTTGTTCCCGATGGTTCAGTCGGGCATAGCTATGTATGCATAACCAGAAAACGTGCTTGAAATTTTACCAAAAATCAATTGCGCTTCTATGAATTTATATTTTAAAATATATTCTAGAAATAGTCTCAGGATCCTGTTGATTTCATTTTTTGTATATTGAAGCAAAATATGTTTGATACAAATTTAGGAAAGATGGTTAGATGTGGATTCATCAATCAAACTGATGCATTCAACATCTGTAGATGGAGTTGAGGACATGATCAGACTTGGCGATATGAATGAAGGGGGAATTCTCAGGAATTTACTTATGAGATATAATGAAAACGAAATTTATGTAAGTGTTGTAAGTTATACCAAAGAAAATAATAAGACAGATAGAATTTTATTTTATATAGAATATTTTATCTTATCTTTGACTCTGAACCAAGTTTTGTGAGTTGAACATGAAATTTCAACCCGTTATCTTTAACCAGTGATGACAACATAGTCGATTCTACTAGAGACCCAGGTGTAATGATTGGTTATGCAGTTGCAAACCATAAGATTCTAGTCCATTCAATATAAAATAGCTGTTTACATAGCAGTCGCTGTTTGTACAAAGTCAGCCTCACAATTTATATTTCTGCGGTTTAATTAAGGGTAATATATTCGGTTGACCATGTCTAAAAAATGGTATTTCCTTCGGTTATTGGTTCTCCCTTGTGTTTTAATGGGTAATGTGATAACACTTTTATTTACAACAAGTCTTGAAAATCAGGCTTCTTTTTGTTTCAAACTTGCCAACAACAGATTCTCTTACTCGCAAACGTTGTCGAATGTGACATAAGATTATGTGATATGAACAACTTAAACATCATATTCACTGATTTATGCAAGAGTATGTAAGTTACTCTAACATGACACGTGCCACATAAATCTTACATACTTATCGAAATTCTAAATATAATGCCAGTCGCTAGCTGTCAGGCACTTAACCCATTTGTTACGGCAGGCTTTACTCCACCGCCCTGATACAAACAGTTGAAAATGACACTTTTGAAGCTGATTAAGTTCCCCAGTTCAGAACTCTGGTTTAAATAGTGTGAAAAATCTTCTAATTAGCAATATAAGTTCACAAAATTTCTGTGTTTCAGACTTACACTGGTTCAATCCTTGTGGCTGTCAATCCTTATCAAATCCTTCCCTTGTATGAGGCAGACCAGATCCGGATGTACACAAACAAACAAATCGGAGAATTGCCACCACATATATTTGCAATTGCAGACAATGCTTACTTCAACATGCAGAAGACCCAGAAAGACCAATGTGTGATTGTAAGGTAAGGTTTTTTTGTTTATACTTGTAACGAAGCTCTGAACCAGCAGTCCCTTATATGTCAGGCTACTATTTTTGGAAGGGCAGAATTCTATATGTCTGGTATATCACACCCTTAATTAAGTTATTTTTGGTTATAATCAGAGCCAGAACAAGACTCATTTCCATCTAGTTTTTGTTCTTCAAAAACAAGGCTCTGAGCAAGCAGTCTCTCATGCAACAGGAATTTCGGCAATGAGGACTGAGCACATGGCTTATAATAGGATAGAATTTTCATAATTATATAATGAGAGAGGAAAGCTTATACGAGGGCTTTTTCAAAGAGACAATTTCATGGTTGTGAGTTGAATATCCAAATGAATGAATACAATTCGAAACGGCAGTTCAAAATTCTTTTCTCCAAATTCTATTCTTTGGACTTGAATTTTAATATCAAAACATGAACGCCAAATTTGCGAATTTAGTTTCAATTTTCTTCATGCGGCATTCACAATACCTTGTTTCCGAACAAGGCCTGTACAAGTAGACACTGACATATAGGAAACTGTGACTAATTGCAGTCTTTCGTCTTCAGAATTGCCTACAAATTCAATACACTCTGGGTGATATGGCGAGCATGGGCATACTAAAAGTTAGGTTCACCAGCGTTTCTGGGTTTCATAGCATCACAATTTTGTATTTCGAAATCGTACATTTAAGACAGAAGGTTTATCATTCTTCTGTGAATGGAAAATAACACTTTTGTGTGCTGTGAATTATTGTGGGGCAATAATTGACCATTTTAGGGGTGGTTGACAAATTCACTGGCATACTAATAATTACTGTATATATTTTAACATGTTTGCTCAAATCAAAGTGTTGGGTCGATTGCAATACATAGAAATAAATGGTTCAGCAAGTTTCCATTCAAATCCAAGAGTCTAAATTGATATAAGTATATTCTTTAAAAATTATGAAATACATGCCACTATTAATAAACTTGCTACATTTTGAAGACTATTTGCTTTAAGCGGAATTAGGTCTGCATTTAGATATATTTATAGTCTATACAATTAATACAATTAGGCTATTGTGCAGGCTTTTATTCAAGCCTCTCAAATGTTTTATTGAGGTTTTGCTCCACGAAAAGGTTTAAAAACCCTTGGTCTATTGATTGAAGCTTACCTTGACTTTAAATCCCATGCCTGCACACTTCACCAAAGGTATAATTAGAAAAATCCCAGTCCTTTCAACAGCTTTTACATATCATTAGATATCAGTGGCTACTGGTTTGGAGGGAAAGGCGTAAATTGGCGCTGTATAAAAATAGATTACAGGTATTTTATATAAGTTTATTGAAATAGGGTAATGAGCCCTCAACAAAAAGTGAAAATAACATAACATCTGTTCAAATTACCTTATCAGTGAGACACCCACGTATTATTTAATACGCTCAAACATTTCTTAGTAATTTGTAAATGATTTACAATTGTAACTCTCCCCTCATCATTGGCATGCATCTTATCATACTATTTAAATAGAGATACCTGACACAGACTTTGCTTAGCTACTTTTATTCTAAGTATTCGAAGAACTCAGCTTGTTTACCCAACACTTAAGGACTTTGTGATATAAATCATCATTCTCTATAAATACAATTAGGGGTCAAACATAATTCATTATAATCAGGGTCAATTTTAACAAATTTGCTAATGATATGGTATCAGCCTTTCCTCTTTCTATGGTTTTGCACTTGTGGATGTGTTTGTGCATATTGCGAGGGTCAGATCTTTTATACGAAGTTCCCAACAACAAAAAAACACCTCCGCCACATCTTAATATAAAAAAAATTAATATCCAGTTGGGGTTAGGATTAGGTTTAGGAATTCAGATTGCGCTGGATATTAGAATTTTTAAATCATACCTAACTTTATTCCAAACTGGATAATTACTAATTTTTCTATTTAAAATGTGGCAGGAGTGTTTTTTTTAAACCGTACATCCATTATATTGTTGTTCGCAATCATTGAGCTCAGCGTTCGGTCTTTTAAATTTTGTTATTAGATAACATAACCTTGGATTTCCTAATTGATAACCAGCGTTGGTTTGCCGCAGTTTTCTCTTCTCGAGCAAAACTGTATATCTATCATTTTCTGATAATTTGTGTTCGATCGATTTTTTAATACATGTTGGAAAAATAACTTGGCTGTCTGACTGTCATAGCGCTTTACATCTTCAAGTAATAAATAAAGAGTTAAAATTTTGAATCTAATATTACATTACTTTCATTTTTCGAACAACAGCAAAAACAGCAATAAGGATAGGATAAGATTCACATATTTATCCCGGGTGAGAGGAAAGTCAACGAGACTGCTTAATCATATAGCAAACCCTGGCCTCTCATCTGGTTACCAGTCCATATTGAGTATGGGGTTAGTTAGTCAGTTATTTGTTTTCAGGTGCATGGACTTGCTGGTGGAGGGGACCGTAACTGACCAGCGACTACGTGAACTACCCCACGGCGGCGAGGTGTCCAGCAATCTTGTCCCACATAATTAACCCTGCCTACATTGTAATAACTACAAGAATTAGGCGAAACGATCCATATTTGCTCTTCATGTGCGATAATGAAACATTCAATTATTTTCAGTGGTGAATCAGGAGCTGGCAAAACCGAGTCAACTAAGTTTATACTTCAATACCTGACTTCACGATCTGGACAACATTCCCATATTGAAGAACAACTATTGAAAGCGAATCCTGTGCTGGAAGGTAATGCAGTGTTCCTATGTATATTGAATTGTTGAAGCTCAAAATTTAAACAAATTTGTAGGTGAACATTAATAATTACATTAATTCGTGGACATTTGCAACTGGACATTCGAAGCCGCAAACATTTGCATCCATGTAGATTGGCACCTACAGACATTCGTATCCATGGATGAACATTTGTACCAATTTATATTTATTTCCACTCATAGACATTTCAACCAAAGAATATTCGCACTCGTGGACATTTGGTTCCACAGGCATTTGCATCCTGAACATTTTCACCCACAAACATTTTCCTCTGCGTATATTTGTACCCATGACAGGTAGTACACCCTCCGACATTTACACCCGCATGCATTTGCACACACACATACATTTATACCCATGTACATTTGCACCCACAGACATTTCCCTCTGAGGATATTTGTACCCATGACAGGTAGTACACCCTCTGACATTTACACCCGCATGCATTTGCACACACATACATTACCCACACATAGATTTGCACCCACAGACATTTCCCTCTGAGAATATTTGTACCCATGACAGGTAGTACACCCTCCGACATTTACACCCGCATGCATTTGCACACACACATACATTTATACCCATGTACATTTGCACCCACAGACATTTCCCTCTGCGTATATTTGTACCCATGACAGGTAGTACACCCTCCGACATTTACACCCGCATGCATTTGCACACACACATACATTTATACCCATGTACATTTGCACCCACAGACATTTCCCTCTGAGGATATTTGTACCCATGACAGGTAGTACACCCTCTGACATTTACACCCGCATGCATTTGCACACACATACATTACCCACACATAGATTTGCACCCACAGACATTTCCCTCTGAGGATATTTGTACCCATGACAGGTAGTACACCCTCCGACATTTACACCCGCATGCATTTGCACACACACATACATTTATACCCATGTACATTTGCACCCACAGACATTTCCCTCTGCGTATATTTGTACCCATGACAGGTAGTACACCCTCCGACATTTACACCCGCATGCATTTGCACACACACATACATTTATACCCATGTACATTTGCACCCACAGACATTTCCCTCTGCGTATATTTGTACCCATGACAGGTAGTACACCCTCCGACATTTACACCCGCATGCATTTGCACACACACATACATTTATACCCATGTACATTTGCACCCACAGACATTTCCCTCTGCGTATATTTGTACCCATGACAGGTAGTACACCCTCCGACATTTACACCCGCATGCATTTGCACACACACATACATTTATACCCATGTACATTTGCACCCACAGACATTTCCCTCTGCGTATATTTGTACCCATGACAGGTAGTACACCCTCCGACATTTACACCCGCATGCATTTGCACACACACATACATTTATACCCATGTACATTTGCACCCACAGACATTTCCCTCTGCGTATATTTGTACCCATGACAGGTAGTACACCCTCCGACATTTACACCCGCATGCATTTGCACACACACATACATTTATACCCATGTACATTTGCACCCACAGACATTTCCCTCTGCGTATATTTGTACCCATGACAGGTAGTACACCCTCCGACATTTACACCCGCATGCATTTGCACACACACATACATTTATACCCATGTACATTTGCACCCACAGACATTTCCCTCTGAGGATATTTGTACCCATGACAGGTACACACTCTGACATTTACATTCGCAAGCATTTGCACACACATACATTACCCACACATAGATTTGCATTTCACAGACATTCACAGCTAATTACACACACGAACATTTGCACATACATTTGTACCCGCAGACTTTATCACTCATGTACATTTGCAACCATGGATATTTGGACTTTCTGGCATTTGCATGCTTGGACATTTGCTTCCAATTAATTTCCTTCGTACATAATTGAATGCTTCTCTTTGATTTTAATTTTTCAGCATTTGGAAATGCAAAGACTGTTCGCAATGACAATTCAAGTCGGTTCGGAAAATTTATCAAGATCAATTTTTCAAAAAAAGGAGTCATCATGGGAGCACATATTGAACAATATTTAGTCGAAAAATCAAGGTGATTTGAATGAATGTTTATTTCGTTCGATTCTTGGTAGAATTCTAATTTGTGCGGGGCTAGACATGGACCCCTAAAATCTGTGCAGTGTAGCGACTCAAAAAGTTACAGAATCACTGAGTTAGACTAAACAGTAATGGCAAACTGGGTAGGAAATGTTGAACTGGAAAGATTTTAGTAGTTCCAAAATACTCAAATACTCCAATGTTACTTCTACTTGAATGGGCCAAAACATTTAGCAATGCCTAAACAATTTTATTGGGGTGAAGGACATGGAATTTGAATGCATAGTAGAGAGAGTGCGTGCAGAGTGCATGATATGCGATGCCAATACAACAGTCAAGTTTAACACTTTTTGCTTACGGCGCACTGAGCAAATAAAAAAATTTTGCGGCACATTTGTACAAAGATAAAGTTCAATTTGAACAAATTTATTCTGCAAATGTTAATGCGATGAAATTGCCTGTTTTTGAAAAAGGTTCTGTCGCTTCCTTTTTTGCTGTCAATTTTAGTCAGTGCAGAAAATTCATGTTCACAGAGCCATGAACATGCAAATGGTAAGATTATTTTGATGGATTTTTGAATAGGAAGCAGAAAACCAAAACTCGTTCAAAGTTTTTTCGAGAAACAATGCTTGAAAAACAGGTCATTTCGGAAACAAATAGCTTGTTTTCTAAAATTCCATAAAGCTCCACAGCACACTTAAGAAAAACAGGTCATTTCGGAAACGAATAGCTTGTCTTCTGAAGTTCCATAAATCTCTACGACCATCATGGAACCTGAAATATCAATAGTATACTATCTGTGATCCACAGTCCATTTGCATATAGACCAATCGAAGCATATATTGAAGTATTAGACCTGTCTTGGCATCGCATTTTACACAACTTTGCGTCAAATTTCATGCCTCTTCCTCACCCAGTACAATAAATAAACTACGAAATCCCAGTTTTCCGAAATATCATACATGTATGATATCTTACATATCATCAGATTTCAATGGTCGCTTGTTAAGGGCCTATATGAAATCAAAGTTCTGAATCAAGGTTAAAGTTTTTACAGAATTGTCTACCAAGCTAATGGAGAGAGAAACTACCATATTTTCTACTGTATGTTGGCTGGAATGAGTTCTGAGCAGAAACAAAAATTTGGACTCGGAGAACCTTCAGATTACCTATACCTAACTCGGATAAAGGTAGGAACAAATAACACTGAATTCAACCTTTCTTGACGCCCCAGAGGTATTATATGTACCAGTATAGGGATTAATTAAGGCAACGTATCCTTAAGGGAAAATGCCCTGGTACGAATACTACGACAGCACCCTTTTCTCGGCTATTGAATCCAATGACCAAATTACGTGATTGCCACTGAATAACACAATCTTGAAGGGTTATTGATCTAAAATTAATTGGTCATTCCAGGGATCATGTCTAGAGTTTGATGGAAGAGATGACAAATTAGAGTTTGAAAATATTGTCAGTGGAATGAAGGTATGTAAAAAACGTTCCAAATATTTTCCCCCAAATATTAAGCTAAACAAGGTTTAAAGTTTAAAACAGCCTATGATACATAAAAAGCTATTATTTATTTGAATTATGTTGGAACCTTCAAATATTGTTTGCAGAGTTCTATAATTCTATTTTGAAATAGTTTGAGCAATGTGTCGAACTTGCGCAGAGAAGTTTGCCCAACTTTCTTATATGTCGAGTTTATACGCCCATCAATCCAAACCAGTCTATTACCAGCAGCCCGATTTATGTCAAGTCAGGTTTATTTTTTCGAACCAGTAAAAAAAAAAGATAAATACCCATTTTTACCGGGGAAGGGAGGTCGCGAGGAACCATAGCTAGTTATCGAGCAGTGGTACCCAAGGTTGAAATATATGAATGAAAATGGAAATATCAGAGTTAGAAACTACTGTTTTGACGACAAGTACCGTACCAATTATCAAACTAAATATTACTTACTGGAGATAGTAAATTTACTAGGATTGCATTAAAGAAACAAAACACCATTGACCTTTGGTAATTTGTCATTACAAACTTCATTTATTATTCCCTGGTGCTACTGTGCCCTGTAACTACTCATACCCTGTAAATTGTTTTTAAAGAGATGATAAAATTGTTTTATAAATTGTCCATAGAATTCTATACTTAGGTATGTATATACTCACCTTTACCCATATAATTGGCACAAATGGCACACCATATGATTAGGATGGCTCGCAGTCGGCACATCCTATTGAGTATTGGGAACACATTCTGATTACTACGCGTGATTCGCAAATTTGAATCCCATAGGTCCATAGGAAGTGTTATGTGTAAGTGGATTGCTAGGCCCCCTTGCCATTTTAGGATGGTTCACCTAATTGCTGGTTGATTCTTTTAGAATCGAGTCAATGCATCTGAAAAATGTGACTGCCTAACTATTCCGATAACCTTAAGCTGTTGTTTTTCTATTTCTCTGAGATAAATTTACAAAATATTCATGAATTCATATCACATTCAGGATCTTTCAATATCGGAGGATGACATCAATCAAATTTATAAGTTGCTCGCAGCTATATTGCATGTTGGTAAGTCCAATAAAGTAATATTGAACATGTAGTAGTTTTGAGTTGATGCATTCATAACCTCCCAGTTTCCTTATTGGTTATACTTAGGCTTACCATACGTCCCGCTTTAGGCGGGACAGTTCCGCTTTTTAGTGTTCTGTCCCGCCGTCCCGACAAGTCAGCCAGAAGTCCCGCTTCGGCGTTTAGTCATCTAGCATAATACACGAACATGTTCTCGTTACTGTTATTGCTGTGTATAGCAACGCTAGCCTACTTACTGAAGGTGAATGCGTTAGTTTGTATGTTTTGTTGCTCCCGCTAACATTGTTAGCCAACGTATCACATGAATATGGGGATGGCTTTAAATGTAGACCTATGTAGTAAAACCGGAAACTGTAAAGTTACAGGATCACAGCTAAGGGGTCGTGTCTTTGGAGGCGTCCCGCTTTGGAGTCAAAAAAATATGGTAACCCTAGTTATACCTCATTGGTTATGGTTATTCTGACGGGATTCGAAACTGCACAATGTTATCAGGGGTGCGGTTGCATGTGTATTTCTCGAGCTTAGTATGATGCGGCAACTGCCTTTATATTTAAATCGGACCTCCAGAACTATGCGCACCAAGATGGCGCTCAACCTGAACATATTATGTCTGTACCGGCTAGGATTCAGGTTGTGCGACATCTTGGTGCGCATACCTCTGGAATACCTTTGAATCAATCATATTGTGTCTCATATATTTCTAGGGAATTTCAAATTTAAGAAAAAAGGGCTTGACAACGAAGACGATGCCTGTGAACTTGTCCACAACACAGGAGTTGAAACAGCAAGTGATTTACTAGGAGTAAGTGTCTATATTAACCTGACTTGGATTTTTCATACCGAAACTTAGAATATGAAAGTGTCACTAACTGACATATCATACATATCGTCATTGTACAGTGTTTCTGTTTTGTGTTTTTAGCTGAGGTTCTTCATGTATGTTGTTGTATAGAATGGGAAAAAATTTCTATATTTGTCTCAGAGAAAAGAAAAACCAAAAAGATTACTTAATCATATGGTGAACCATGACCTCTTGTGCTCTTGGTTAGCCATCCATGTCGGTTATGGGAATAGTTGGCCAGTTATTTGTTTCAAATCAATGAACTTACTTATTATTACATGTATATTATAAAACGGCTGTTATGTTTGTGAAAGGTACCTGTTGCACAGCTGTGTATTAGGCCAGTCTTTTTCAATTTTAAACCGCTTGGCCATTGCATCCAATAAGCATAACATTTCATTAACTTTGGTCATTCATAGGATAAATAGAAAAATTGAATTCTAACTAACTGAATTTTCAATTTATGTTTATATTCAGCTGAATGATGAAGACTTTGAAAAAGCTCTTACTCAACGGTTTTCCAAGATGGGAAAAGATACAGTTACATTTAATTTTAGCATCTCGAAAGCACGAGATGGTAAAGATGCTCTTATAAAAGTAAGTAAAAGTCAAATAGTAATATATGCACAAACTTTATGCGAAAAATGAATCGAAATTCAATATCAACATATGAAATCTATCTTATTACCAGACCAGAGACGATAATTTTATTTCGTCATGCAAGAAATCATAAATACTTCAGGAAATCAGATTTCACGTAGGGTTCTCGAAAAATTTTCCGTAGGAAATTTTGTGGCATAGGATAATTCGCCGCAAGAACATTTTGCTGTAAACTAAGTATTTGTGATAGAAACAGTTAGGTTTTTGAAATACCTTTATATTTAAAAAAGATTTATTATTTAGGAGCATACCTAACCTATAATCCTATAAATTTCTAAACACGGTCGCGAAAGACCAGAACAGGTTCGCGACACCTAGATTTATAACGATTTTACTAAAGCACAGAAAAAACACAGTGATAATTTAGAAAAAAAGATAAATAGAGGAAAACAGTTGGATGAAGATAATTAAGACACACAGTGTTTCATATATAACGACCAAAAATGTGTTGGTCTCATTTTAGATAAATTTTGTTGATGAGACTAGGTCTATATAAAAATATGGAACTTTTATTTTTTATGTATTGCCCCTATAAAATTTGTTTTTACATACTTTTAAAACATTCACAAAACTTTAGGATTTGCTTCAACTGGTTGCGCATTTTTGTTATAAATATGCCTGTAATAACCACTCTCTATTTTTGTCAGATAATTAAAAACCTCTACAGAACCAGAATGGAGTCGAAATAAACTCATACTTATACTTATAACCTGCCATAAATATAAGGTGACTCCAAAAAACGGAACCCAGTCCATTTGGAACATATTGTATGGGTCCTGCATTTTTGGGGGTCACCCTGTATATTGGAATAATATGCTTTTAGGATTATTGCATCTAGGCTTAAACAGCCTGGGTGAGGTAGCGAGAATAGTGACTGGATATCTTCAGTAATGGCAACATGGGAACGCCTCAAAAATTCTATCTCAATTGTGCTACCTGTCTCAATTGTATAAATTTCATGTCATATAAATACTCTAACTTTTACCTGCACCAAACATGTGCTCGAAGTTTTTTACCTTTTTCAATCCTAAACATAGCATGTGTATACTAGCCATTTCCCCCGGTTGTGTGGCAGTGTAGTGGTGTGCTAAAACGGGAACAAGTTCTGGACAAAGATGGGACAAGTGTGCCTAAAAAAAAACGCAACATTTCGAGACACCAATACCAGCTAAGCAAACTTTTCCAAACGGTGTGCTTAACTTTAGAGTATATGTGGGCCACGGCAGAATTTTCCCATATTCGTATGCTACAATGGAAAAAGTTTCTAAATCACTGTTCTAAGTTATCATGCTGCAACTTTGTCAGAGAATTAGAAAATTCGTTTCACTTTTATTGTGCATTTTCATTTTTGTTTCACTTCCTTTGTTGTCCCCCTCACCCCGAACTTTAGGCTGTTATTTGTCTCATTTAACTACATTCATAATGTAGTATTTTACATTATTTCCAGGGCTTGTACAGTCGGATCTTTATTTGGATAGTCAACAAAATTAACAATGTCATTCACAGTGGAGAAAAAGACAAGAGTAAACTTCTCTCCATTGGATTGCTAGATATTTTTGGATTTGAAAATTTCGAAAAAAACGGGTAAATTTTTTGTAATCAAATAGGTTGTGTGTAATTTTTTGTGAAGCTCCACATTATCACTCAGGCTGTAGATAAGCATAACTTAATGTGGAGGAACTGTCAATTAAAATGAGCGCAAATTATTGGTTAATGCAGCTTACATTTTGGATTTGAAACTATGAAATTAGCGGGTACGATATGTGCTAAAGACGAGGGGAGAGTAATTGGTACTCTCGTAGTATGCGAACTAGAATGGCAGACACCGGAATGTAGTACCAGGTTAGGGTTAGGCCATAATTTTATTCAAATTTTTCCTATTACGTTACATTATGAGTTTTGGGACTAGCCAAGTGGCTTCTGTAGTATTCGTACCTAAAATTATGGCCACAAAACACTAAACCTGGTACATATACTATGTTCCGGTGTCCGACATCTTGGTTCGCATACTACAGGAGTACCAAGTAATTAACATAATGTGTTGGAAGATGTATTACTCAACACCACATATAAAAAACTATATCAGTGATTCTCGCTAGTTGGCATAAGAGATACAGCTGTGTGCAAAAAATATTAAGTCAGTGTGTGTTTCAAGATTTGACTTGTCAACCAAAACATAACATAAATATATTTGTGTTAGTGTGCAGCAAGACTCTTGAATCATTTAGAAAAGTTATCTTCACTCTCGCTACAGCATCCTTGCATTATAGGCCGGATCCACCGGCCCAAGGCATAGTAAAATTGAGTACTTAATCCCGCAGGAATCCAATCAACTACTTGTTTTGTTTATCAATTGTACCTGACTATGATGTTTCCAAATATTCGGAAAAACAGTTCCAGGCCACTATCGTTATCCAATGTAATATATTTGGTCTATTTGTTTATTAATTTGTAATCAATTTGTAACTCATGTTTTTGTGTCGCCTTGAGACGATCATGAGGTATAAAGCATTGTAAATAAAAATCAATACATAAAGATTTGAGAACGACTGATCTACGGTAAGTCTCTTTTTTAGTTTTGAACAACTCTGCATCAACTTCGCGAACGAGAAACTCCAACAATTCTTCGTTCATCACATTTTTAAACTTGAACAAAAAGAATACAATAAAGAAAAAATTAAGTGGAGACAAATTGACTTCACTGATAATCAGGTAATACTTCATACTTTTTTACACAATGTAACCATAACATACCCTCTTAACTAGGCTCTAGACCAGTGGTTTTTACATTTTTACGTTTTTTCCGCAGCACTCTGGGATTCTTCCAGTACGGTAAAGAGATTCCACAAGTTTACATTCAAATTGAGAGTCTGTATAATAGGTGTGAATTGTTCAAATATAAGCAAATACCTTGGGTTTGCCACTTGCTACACCTCAAGGGTTATTTTGTTTTGCTGTCTAGAGTTAGTCTGATGGTTGGGAAAATTTCAAACTATCAGACTGTCTATACCAGGGGTCACCAACCTTTTCGAAGCCGAGATCTACTTTTTGGGTACAGATTAAGCTGCGGGCTACCAGTTCAATATACACTTCTAAAAAAATCAGTTGCTCGATTAAGCTTCAATTATTGATATAATTACTGGTATTTAGTGAAGTATAGACACTAATAAACTTTAGGATTCTTCAGGAAATCAAACGATTATCACAACGTTGCAAATAAATTTCTATCAATAACACTTGTATTTCAAAACTGAGTATTTTCAAATTGATTTTCAACACTCTGCACAAGTCTAAGATAAAATGGACTTAACCGTTGTACTATCAAATGTTGCAGAGTATTATACTCCGACGTGTAACTTGGCACTGTAACTCTGAGCGAGTCTTGCAGATTTCATCAGTGAGGCGTGTTCCATTTTTGTTCCTGGTGGAGTGAGTCGCGACGCTATGGCCCATCGTGTTAAGCGTTAGGTTCGCAGGTTAGAGTCCGATGCGGGGATAGTTATGTGCGAAAGGATTGCTGGACTCCTCCCCGCCTTAGTGTGGTTCACGTAACCGCTGTTCGGTTAAGGCTTTCTACGCCATCAAGTCCAGGCTTCCGAAAACAAATAACTAACTAATCCCATACCCGACATCGAATGGTAACCGGCGAGAAGCCATGGTTTGTCATATGATTAAGCCGCCCTATCGGCTATCTTCTCCCCCGGGATAAATATGTAAATCTCCTCCTATCCTGAGTTTATGTCAAAAATGTTTATTCGAAAGGATAGGTTGAAACAAACGATGGTCTCGTAAAATAGGATTGCTGTATGATTTGAATCGCGAGCTTTTTCTGTCCGTACTGTGCTGACCAGTGGGTAGTTAGCGCAGAAGATTATGTGACAGGATGTGAAATATCTCTCCGCTTTGCCATCGCTAAAATCGCCCCACAAATGAGACACACGCAGGCTGTTTTCATGTTGATATAAATATATCCACCTCCCATTCATCATGAAAATGATGGATTTTTCTTTCGAATCAATAATTGTATTATTACCGCTCCGCTAACCAACGGACGAGAAAAAGCGCGGGTTCGTGGAAAGTGATCTCAGTGTGATTTCATAATTGGAAGAATGTTGATTAACCCGTCACATTACTGAGGTCAAATAAAAATAAGGTTGATGGTTGCAATAATTAATATAGCGTCATTTCTAGTTCCCATATAAGTGTGATTTATACTAAAATAGCAGGACAAAATATAATTGATGTAGCTTACTTATAAGAGCCGTTATTAAGCTTAGTTTGGAACAGACCTGCGGGCGACTCATATGGTCTTCGCGGGCGACTTGGTGCCCGCGGGCAACGCGTTGGTGACCCCTGGTCTATACATAGTGTTATGACCAATGTTAACAAATTAATAATTTACAATAGTTCAACTCGAATCAACTAATAGTTCAACATGATGTATTCCATTCCACCTAATGTATTTTGTTCTGAATAATTACCTGTTACAACAGAGAGCTTTTATCTCCAGAATCTTGGTACGTAGTGGTATAGTCCGGCAGAATTGGGCCTTAACATTGTTTTGGGACATAAAGTTTTTTTTATTGTTTAGATATAATGTATATGACATATATAATGATACCCAGGTGGGTGTGAAGTATATAATGTTGAGCAATTTTTTTTAGGGGGATTTAAAGTATTCGTTCCAAGATGACGCACATCCTGAACCCTAACCTGGTAAACATACAATGTTCAGGTTGTGCGCCATCTTGGTAAGAATACTTCAGGAGCGCCTTTTTGTTAAAAACAATTATTTCATAACTACATGGTTTAGTTTTGCATACATGGTAACATTGAATCTCCTCACAATGTCAAAAATTCAATTTTAGTAGAATAAATGGTAGTTTATTTCACTAATACTAGGTAAGATCCATCGACAGCATCTAGCCACTTTCTATTACGCTCTTCAAACTACATTTGCGTTGCCGCGCGCATTTCGTTTTCCTAGTTTAAGCTTAGGGACTTGGGAAATATTTCATTAGTTGAATTGGATTGGAATATTTGACCTCGTCTTTCACTCCGAACAAGGCCATGTAAAACCATCCACTGGTATCTTAAGATGTGTAACGTGTTTTCTTTTGGAAGAACCCCAACCTTTCAGTGCTGCATTGACTTTGGCAAAATTTATATATCCTTGTAGAGATAGAAGGTATGTGTATGCGAAACCGAGATGTGCACCTGTTATGCCAACATAGTCGAGTCAAAGTTTTGAATACTAGCACATCACACACATTTTCCTGCGTGCTTCGGTTGTACGTAGTAACGCGCACATTTTTGCGCACATGCATCAAATTCCACTTGATTATTGAGCTATAGGTTTTTGACGAGCTTTTGTGTATGATTTCATTCCATAGAATTTGTATGCTGTTCTAAAGAATACTAGATTCAGCTTTTTCATTCATTCAAACCGCGTGTTAAAAGTAAGTTTTGTAATATTGCGTTGGTTTCCAATATCCTTAAATCGGTGATGCCAGTAACATCTGCAATAAAAACAGCAGTACCCACTCAAATGACAGCTGGGGGATGGATACTCTTAGTATATCCTCCATCGCGTGCCTCTTACAGTCTTACCAGTTTACAGGAGTGCCAATTGGTATCTAAGCTCTGCCAGAGACAAAACGTTTCGGACTGCAGTTGGCGTGACGAAATGTTTTTAAATATATATTCTACAATAAGATTATTTGATTGCATACTACTGAAAGTTCCGTCTTATATGTCTTTTCCCATTGCACTATTCCTTTACTGATGTTTGATAATATGACGCTCATCTGACATAGTTCTTAACGTGTGTAGATGGGTATAATCTTTTCCACGCTGTTCAGATGGGAATGCGCGAATATATATAAGAATTGCTAATTTTGGTTTGCAATGCGATGAAATCCCATCTTGGCATTTCTGCCTCTCGCAATTGCTGCGTATACTTATCGGGGAAGTTCTGTGGCGTGGTTATCAAATGAAAAAAAACATGGGAGTCGTTTCTCTACTTCTCTACTACTATCAAACCTTGACATTTTGTGAAAACTTTTTTCCATGCAACCTTTTTATAAAACATCCCCAACAACCACAATTAATTATGTTATTAAACTTCCGAAACAAACACATAAAATCATCAACAGATGCATATCACCAAGTAGATATTGCTGAATTGATCTTTATTTTACCATTTTTCATGTAATTCTTTTTGGTAAACCTGTTATCTATCGTAAATAGAGCACATTTGACAATGTTGTAGTGTGACTTTTTTGGCCTCACATTTTTGATATTTGTAGTTAGAGCTTTTGGGGCTCTGTCAAACAAAGTTACATACGAAATATTGGTTGTAAATTGCAAAATATGATCATGTTGTTGGAATAACTTGGCATTTTACCACCCATATATCATTCATTGTTGAGAATAATAATAAAATCATAAAATTTAAAATTCCGTTTTTGTGAAATTTTTGTTGTAGCTGAATTCCAGGGACAGCATGACAACAGGCAAAAGAAGCACGGTCGCCTCTTTTAGTTTATGACAGGGTTTCTTAAAAGGGGACCCCGTCCTCCTTGGAGGCCGCTGATCGGTTATTTGGGAGCACGAACAAACAGATGGAAATGGGAATATATAATAACAATGTATTTTTATAGAAGAGAAGAAGCAAAAGTGTTTAGAGTCTTTGGTAGTTTGAAAAGCATTGGCATGGAACATAAGAATGAACTACATTCTTTCCCAGGGATATACTATAAAATGTAGCAATTTCCTCATGCTTGTTTTAGTGATATCATTATCTTACACTGCGTCGTCGTGATCATCCCGCTGCATAACAATTCTCGCTAACAAATAATTGACTGTTCTCCACCGGGTGTATATCCACTTGAACCACTGGCGACTGCATTAGCAGGCTTGTATTGTTAATTGCAACAAAAACGGGTATTTTGAAATAGTACTCTTTATTTTACGCGTATGTTTCGACAGTATTTCTATATATATACTGTATATGGGTCGCGACCCAAACTGGGCTCAACAAATACCTAAAAGTTATTGATTTTATTTCCTAGTAAATTTGGTGCTTGCGTAGTTTGTGCACCAAGATTGC
This sequence comes from Styela clava, assembly GCF_013122585.1. Classification (NCBI taxonomy): domain Eukaryota; kingdom Metazoa; phylum Chordata; class Ascidiacea; order Stolidobranchia; family Styelidae; genus Styela; species Styela clava. The sequence goes on from NW_024102836.1 coordinate 16,181,047, forward strand.
GCACAACCTGAACATAGTATTGTAACAGGTTATGATTCAGGTTGTGCGCCATTATGATGCACATGTTTGACAAAAGACACTAATACAAATATCTCAATAAATACCTAAAAATTATTGATTTTATTTCCTAGTGAATTTGGTGCTTGCGTAGTTTGTGCACCAAGATTGCGCACAACCTGAACATAGTGTTGTAACAGGTGGTTCAGGTTGTGCGTCATTATGATGAACAGGTTTGACGAAAAACACTAATACAAATATCGAGCCGTAAAAAAAATTGCTCAAGGCTGCAAACTCCACACCCATGTAGAAATGATGGACAATGACCCCAAGATGAATAATCACAAATAAAAAAAACTTTATGTCTGAAATCAAACTTGGGCCAAGAAGGGCCCCTTATCTGCCGGACTAGTATGTGAACCAAGATGACCGACATCAGAATATGTGTATCAGGTTAGGGTTAGATACAATACTACGGAAGTCACTTGGCTCGTCCTCAAACTCGTAATAGAACTAAAATAAAGAAAATTGGAATCAAATTATGGTCTAACCCTAATCTGGTACACATACTACGTTTCGGTGTCTGCCATCTTGATTCACATACTACTAGAGCGCCAGAATCTTCTTATATACAACACATTTTTTCACCTTCAACTTCGAGCAAGGCCATGTGCAAGCTCCACAGATATCTTGATACGTGGAAGCTACTAGTTTTTAGAAGCCAGAATAGGCAAGAGACTAGGGTCAGTAATACAATATACCAAATGTGATGCTTATGAATTTTGCTATGCTCAAAATAAATACAATTTTAGGTAATATTCTACTCCAAACTGTTTTTTCCTAATTTTATGTTTATCCATTTTCAGGAGATTCTTGATATGATTGCAATACAAAAAATGAATGTGTTGGCACTCATCACAGAAGAAACAAGATTCCCAAATGTGATTGCTTTTTATTTCTAATACACACACTTAGAATATTTTTCAATGTTCTAGTCAAAAAAAAATTATTTAGGATGATTTTGAATTTTCATATTTATCTCTGGGGTGCCCATAAGACGGTTTATTCATATAATGTACTATGACCGATTACCTGTCTAGGTCGGGTATAAGATTACTGATCAGTTTACAAGTTACCGGTGATTGTTTTAATTGCATGGGCTTGATTGAGAACATGGAATTTACATATTTCGGGGAGAGAAAGCTTGAAATGGCGCATAAAGCGGGCTGGGCTTTAGCCCAGTTACCAGTCTATGTTGGGTTTGGAATTAGTTAGCCAGTTATTTGTTCCAGATGCATGGACTTGATGGTGGGGAAATCTGTGACAGACTAGGGATAACATAAACCACAGACCCTACGGATTACATAAACCACCCGTCACAGCAATATTTACTGTGCCATATTGTGTTGCTGTTTTATTCCACTTCACTCATTTTGCTATTGATCTAGCTACTGCTAGCATCCGCATCCACCAGCTTATTGTTTTTTCATGTAGTTTTGTTCAATTTCAAATCTTCAATAAATCTTGAGTTTTTTTATGCTGTTATTTACTCAAGATTTATCGAAGATTTGAAATTGAAAAAAACTTCAGGGCACTCAGTTTCCAATTCTCTGTAATAACTTTCACAGAGTACAGACCAAACTTTGCTGGACAAGCTTACCAGAAAGCATGGTGAAAATAGAAATTTTTATGAGCCGAAGTCACAGGTTGATCATACTTTTGGTATCAGACATTATGCTGGAACTGTCAGATATAATACTAATGGTAAGCTACCCCTGGTTAGGCCTATATTTTCAGCAATCGAAATTTATCAAAATTCGAGAAGTTTGATTAATTTTTTTAATTCTCAAATAGTGTTCGGTTCCCTAGGAGTTTTTGTCTGTTCAATGTTTTACTTTAAGTACCGTAATTTCCAGTATTATTCACTCGTGTTTTTTTTGGATAATAATTGACTTGAATTTATTTATGGCTCCTAATCTAAATTTTAGGATTTCTCGAACGAAACCGGGACTCATTCAATGATGATATGTTATCTTTGATCCAATCTTCAACAAATGAGTGTTTGAAGTCAGTGTTTCAAGGAGGTAAAATTTTTTTGGCAAATGAGTAACTTGATTTATGTAGAATAAGATAGATTTTCTACATTTGTACCATGGAAAAAGAAAACTGGTCAGATGGTGTAATTATATAATAAAACATGGTCGGAATACCCAGTAGAATGGGATTCAGCCGGTTCGCACCGGTTTTATAGAACCGTCTCACGGAATTTTATGAGATCAGCGAACCGGTTGGCATTACTGAAAAAAACATGACTTTTTGTAAAATATGACATTTAGTGATGGAACCGGCTGACAAAAAATTTGAATCCCACCACTTGGGTTACCTGTCTATGTCTGGCTTGAAAATAGTTACTTGTCCCAGATACATGGACCTGATTGCATGGACAGGCCTAACCAATCATATAATGCCATAATTGCAGATAATGGTTGCAGACTTGTCTCAAATTTCCTATAAATTCACATGTATACACATATTGATAATTTTAACTAACTTTCGAGCGTGCGCGAAATAAAATCTCAACTCAAACTTGTGGTCGGTGAAGTCTGCAGGTCTAAAACTCTTACCCACACTTGATTGTAATTAGAGGTGCATTAGCAAGTAATATATGTGTTGATCCGAAAGGAATGTTCTGTATCAGATTTAATATGAACATGACAAATATCGCACCGAACTTATTGAATAGTTTGGAAATGGTCACGGAAGGGTTCTAACAAAGTAATCTTAAATTAAAATGCAACACTCAAATGTTTGTACATACGTATTTCAACCATGATAGGACGTTGTGTAGCCATTGTGAATATTTTGCAACTCATTTTATTTCGCTTGCTTTTCTATAAATAAGCTGGATTTTATCATATGTAGCATTTGTATGAAACATTTTGCGCAATGCCACCAATGAATTGGCCTGACCGATTTGTAATATAGTGTCATTGTACTATTCTGCTAATTCATCGCAAGTAGTTGCACTGCTGGTAAAAATAATATAAGTTTGACCAGCGTTACGAATGCTAACGCAGTCACACTTCATCGGAGCAATGAATAAAGTGGTGATACATATCTAACTGGGTATAATGCACTCCAATCTTCAAATTTTCTCAGTTTATTACTAAAATAATAGAAATGATAAATATTAGAAGTAACTGAATCTACAGTTTTGCGCCAACCACTAGCTATATTATTATTCTATTTCCTTGCTTATCGCCCTCATGGTTCAAGGAAAATAGAGCAATGCTCCAATATAGGGACATAAATGTCAAAACCGAGTATCCAATCTTTTTTATAGTAGGTAGTCTGATCATCAGAAAACTACCATGTGGCGCGAAATTTCCAATTTTGCATGCAGAAATTTTTGAAATAAATAGCATAAATAGCCTTCTAGCAAAAACAACAATTTTTAGTCACTGAAAATTAAAAAGGGTGAAGTTACAAGAAGAAAAGTAACAACAACAACAAGAATCCAATTTGTGTCCAATAAATATATCCAAATCCAGGGGCGTAGCCAGAAATTTTCAAAGGGGGGGTTCGAAAATTTCTATTCGCCATTTTAGATAAAAAAAAAATATCAGTCCGGCCAAACGCTTGAAAACGTATATTCATGAGTCTTGGGGGTCCAAAAAGCGTTTTAGGCTACGAAAAATTTCTATGTATGATATAGAACATTTACGTTTCAAAATGGGGGGTTTCGACCCCCAAAACCACCCCCCTGGCTACGCCTCTGTCCATAACCAATGAATTTTTCTGTTCTGCATAGAACTGAATGTTTCTGATCGACAAAAAAACCAGACACTTTGTGTACAATTCAAAAAATCATTGAATGATCTTGTCAGTGATTTAGAAAAATGCCAACCATTCTTTGTCAGATGCATAAAGCCGAATGAGTACAAAGAGTCAAAAGTAAGTTGTGCAATGTTTTTTTCATTCGACGTTTCCCATATTTTTTTCACTTTGAAAATGGCGCTGTTCAAATAGCCACTGCTGGGTAAGAAGCTATAATTGTTTTTGTAAGGACCAGAATCTTCAGTGACCCACATTGTGTACCCAATTTATTATATCTTGTCGCAGTGTAGTGGTGGTTCAACTAAAGATCTTTAATCTTTTCAACATATTTGTGTCAAATGCGTTCACCATATGATCCTTATACCTTCAGGTTCCCCCAATGACTGTCTGTCTACCTGCTGCCATGGTTACTCACATTTCTCGGCTCAGAGTTGTTTTTAATGATAATATTCACTATTCAATTGCTGTTTGACTTAATCACGGGTGTCACTGCTCGATAACCAGTATTGTTTTACGGGTACCCCCGAAATATGTGAACCAAGATGGCGGACACTAAAACGTAGTATGTGTACCAGGTTAGGGTTAGGCCTAATTTTAGGTACAAATACTATGAGAGTCACTTGGCTAGTTTCCTAACTCTTCTCTTCCTAACTCTTTCCTAACTCTTCACCCTGAAAGCTCATTTTTTCTCCTTCACATTCTCCATTCACAAAGTGTATTTCATCTTTCGTAGAAATATGACCTACTGTTTTTTATCTCTAGAGTTTTGATCGTCAGTTGATTGCTCGTCAGCTGAGGTATTCTGGCATGATGGATACAATTCGAATACGAAGAGATTGTTACCCAATTAGATACACTTTCGAGGAATTTATCAACATGTAAAAATTGCTCATTTTATTTTTCACAAGATTGCCTGAAATGTGTAGGCTTTTCAAACTTTTTGGCTCATGACCACCACCAGTATATTAAAATTTTCGGCAACCCCTGTTCACGTTTAAAATGTTAGACATTTTGGTCTTGCGATCGAAGTCAGCATTGTTATGCAAGTGCACCACTTCTCTAATCCTATGTATTCTCTCGTATATTTGATGTTTTAAAAATTATATACTAGAATTATGCCAAGCGTGTCATCTCAGTGTAGCGCAGTTAGTGACATACATTAGTAAATTATACGTTTGAGTTGTTCTATTCCTGTAATGTTATATTAAGTTCTTGTGATATTATACATCTATAAGTTCAGCATGTTTTTTTTAAGGGAGCCTATTAATTGGGAGCTCAGTACAAAAAAGAATCTACTTTTAAAATTTTAAACCACATTGTTTTTGTTGTCCAACTCATTCCACTCATAGTTGATTCGACCAAATAAATAGATGAATTTTTTATTGCATTTAGGTATCAAGTAATTCTACGTTCTACTGTCACTGCAAATGATCGAAAAAAAAGGATAGGTAGTATGATGAAGTTTAAAAAGATTATTTAGCAGTATGCAAAGTTTATATTCACATCACCTTCTGTGAGCTTGTTACCTATTGCGAATAAACACACTGCCAAGCCCATGCCCTTAAGCTATTATGCAAGCAAGCATTGATTATTATGTAATGACCAGTAATCATTGCTTATTTATTCACCATGCTGAAAATGCACGCTAAACATACACAAATTGAAAACACTAAAGTTGCACGCATTTCAAGGTGAAAAGGCAAAAACGAATATTTGTGATCACGGTTTGTCTATAAGCTCAACAACAAATAAAATAAATGGAGTTGGAGGCCAGTACAGTTAGGTTGTCTACAACAAGGTTTTAATTAAGCTCTGATATCTCAACATTCAGAAGTTGAGTTTTTGTACGACATTCTATATATTTTCATTTTGAACAAGCCACGTAGAAGCATTCACTGATAAGTATTGTTCAAGCAGTATTTCAGAACCGGAATTTACTTTTTTATTCAGTAGTGCCTTAATAGTTTACTACACCCTGGGTGAAGTTGTGGGCATGGTATATGGACCAAAGATGTTTAACCTGTGATCCCAAACATTTCAATCATCAGGCAATCACTCAGGATCAGCGGTGTGATGCATCATACTAAGCATTAGGAATACGCTTGCCACCGCACCTTTTCGCACCCTATTAGGGTCGCAGGACTCCCCGCCACTGTGGGGTGGTTCATGGGACCACCGGTCGTCTACGGCTTCCTCCACCATTTAGTCCAAGATCTGAAAACTGTCTAACTAATCCCATACCCGACATGGACTGGTAACTGAACGAACGGCCGTGTTTCGCCATACGTATTGGCTTCCGTCTCTCCCAGGATAAGTATGTAAATCCAATCTTGATCCATAACAAAATTTATGTTATTTTGATTCAAATATCGATGAACAAACTCTACAGATCTTGTTACTATTCGATACACGCACTGTGATTGCGAATCATTAGCTCCTCATTTATGGTTTATGTTACGCACTTATGTGTCTTAAGCGAAAGTAATTTGTATCATCTGAACTAAAGCACTTTTTTGCATTCTGTATGCTCTACTTTTTGTGCTGGCTCCATCATAAGCATCAACGATTCACAACCTTGGATGTATTGCATTGCACATTACATTGTTTATCTGGGGGTCGTTGGACCTAATACCTTCACCCAAAGTCTGGTTGAGTCTAGTCTCAAACCAGTCACTGATATGAATCGAGTCTTTGATGAATGATGACACTTTCAGATAGCGAGAATAATGTGTTAAACACAATTAGTTGTATATAAATGCACATGCCTGATCGTAACATGCAGTTTCTTCATTGACTTCTTAAATGATTAATGTTAAACGTCAAATTGTTTTTTGATTCACAGTGTTATTAAAAAAAACTTAATGTTTAGAAATATGCAATAAGATTATGCTTGTAGCTGTAAACGACGAAGACTGGGAGAATGGACTTGATAAAATATTTTTGAAAGACAAACACATCTTGTCATTGGAAGCTGCTAGGAAAAAGGCTATCACAAGGTATGTAGATTCATTTTACTAAGATATAAATTTTATTTTTTCTAATTTCCCATCATACACGAGGAAAGGCAATGAGAGTTTTAATGTTATGAACGATTGTAGATTGTCCAGTTTATCTTATGGTTACAAGAAGAATAGCACATTGTTGGGAAAGTTCGAGTCACTCAAGTTAAACTCAAATCACCTAGACAAGTACTTAACTGATTGCCAGTCAGATTACAGGGTGCAACCAAGATTGGAATTAAAAGTGTGCCAAAGGTACAATGCGCGACCTCATAATGCGTTTAATGAAAAGAATAATCGCATAATGAAGGAATGACCATTCGGTAAGCAAGCTGGCAGAAAAAAAGGTTCTCGAGCACCGGCAAAAAGCTTAGCAAACCTCCATTGGTCGCGGACCTGCGGTGGTGAAACCGTCTCGAAGATATTATCGTCATTATTAGCACCAACTCAGAGAGATAAGATACAATAAAGAGTATTAAAAGTTTCGTGAAGTTAACTGCGTCAAGGTGATAATGCACAGAATAACTAGAATTGAACACTGTGATGCGCTGACCTTGAAAAGGCGTTGTTGTTATTCCGACTAGAAATTGAAAATTTAATTTGAAAAAAAGGTTCAAATGGGGCTTATGACCAATGTATCGCCCCTCTGGCTGCCTCCTCAAAATTAACTCAGTGACTGAATTGACTTTCGACTCGGACACTACCGTCTGTGTAATAATTATATGTTTTAAGTAATTTAGGTGTCTGAAAATCTCATGGCAATAAAACAGTCGCATAAAATTACATTACATTCATTGTCTTGAGTAATGTGATTGAAATCTATGGCGCTCCAGAAATATGTAAACCAAGATGCCGGACACCAGAACGTAATATGTGTACCAGGTTAGGGTTAGGTCATAGTTTTATTCCAATTTTCTTCATTTTAGTTCTATCGCGAGTTCGGGGACTAGCCAAGTGACTCCGTAAGATTTGTACTTGAAATTTTGGCCTAACCTGGTACGCATACTATGTCCGGTGTCCACCATCTTTGTTTACATACTACAGGAGTACCACATCTTGTCTCTAACACATACCACTATCAACCATCATTTCCAAATTCTAATGAGTTGCTTTAAGAACAGCATAGAATTAAGCATAGCATTGTTTCTAAATCTTTAAACCTTGAATAGCAAGTCAATTTGAGTCACTGGTCATCCAATTCATCGGTCGAATTTGAGTTATGTTTCACTGGCATTTAGTTGATCCTTCCAAGTAAGGTAACTCCATAAAGCAGGCATTCATAGCACAGCTCAGACATGAGTCTTCTGTACCAACTGATAATATTCGAAGTATCCATTCGAAAACCTCGATTTGTACTTCCTATAAGTGATTTCTTATACAGACTTGACACCACGGTGTTGGTAAACCTAATATACTCCTATCGTAAACCATGATCCTCCTGATATTCGAACCTGGGAACTCTATGTAAATAGCTTTATAATGGTGAGCATGGTTCACCAGCTTCCAAGCTAAGAAACTATGAGAAATGCGTTATCTACTTTAAAAGTTTTTAGACACTGCTTTAACTTTATACATTTTTTATTTTTTCAACACACCTTCAATGCAATGCACATCAATCCATTCATTGACTTCTCGCTACAATTTTACTAGGAAAATCATTGCTTTCCAAGGACGTTGTCGTGGTTTTGTCATAAGAAGGCACTACAAAGGTAAGCTCTGGGCTATAATGAAAATCCAAGCTAATGGACCAATCAATTTCAAATTTTGTTTTAAAGTTTATGTTTTCAATCAGTGAAAAGCAGTCATATATACAAGAAAATAATAATCACGCTGTTTCTCGGAATAAAAGCCTCAATACCAATGCTGGTTATTGAGCATCAATTTTAGTATTTTATTACTGCTATTATCAGTTTGTATGGCTTAATAATATTTACAGTCACAATACAACTAATACAGTCCTGTTGCTAACTTTTCTGCTATTCATAAGATTTTGTAATAGTATTGTACAACAAAATCATTGCTGGGGTCAAATGTAGTAGAACATCTGTTACAGATCTTAAATATATTTTAATTTTGGATTTGACAACTTAGTGGTTGAAAAATTAAGACTTCACTATGTTAGCATTGCAGGTAAGATACCTCGGGCTCAAATCCATATAATCTGACCCAAGGTGTAATACGTTGGTTTCGCAATGCGAAACCTCAAAGATCCTGGTCCTTTCAAAAATAGTAGGTCTTTTCACATCATTATATATCGATGGGTGCTTGTGCAGGGCCTTGTTCAAAGTGAAAGCATGGATAAATGTTATATGGAGAAACATTTTATCTGTAAAGAAAAGAAAACTGGGTGCTGGCTTAATCCAATGGCATATGTTGGATACTCGAAGAGTTATGACTAGGTTGGATGAAATCCTAGTATTGTGATTACATTCTTTCAATAATAATTTCTATTATCTCTCACCAACAGGGCTAATTGAACAAAGAAAAGATGAGAAACTTCGTCGTGCAAGAGAACAGGAAGAACTATTAAGAGCTAAGAAACAGGTGAGAAACAATTCAAAAGATTTGTTGCTTTTTGAAGAAAATTTTCCAGTTTTGAGGAGGCTCGAGTCAGTGAATCAGAGTCACCATCAAAGAATGGGATATAGTGGGTTGGATCATAAACTAACTACACAACATTAGAATTAGGGATTAACTTAGACTTCAAAACTGAGCTCCACATTAGAGCACCGCTGTGACGTACCCAGTTTCTTTTATATTAGGCTGGAATTTTCACTATTTCACTTTGGACATTTCTGTTGACAAAGATTGGGCATTTTCTACCTAATTCACCCGACTCTAGGTAAGGTAGGGATTCAAGATCTTCATTCAAAAAATGGTTGGTTCAACGCCCGAACCATCCAGTCTTCATAGCCAGATGCAACTGTTTAAAGTTCGGTTAAACATGCTGGCATTATAAGTTGGCCTATTCTTGGACCTGGTGTTTTTCACCTTTACTAGGAGTATTCAGTCCAAAGGAAGAGAAAAGACAGCTAACCATATGGTAAACCAGTCCTTTTGTCAAGTTACCAGTGAATACATGTGTAAAGTATGCGAATAATTAACCAGTTATTTGTTCCAGACGCATGGACTGGATGGTGGTGGCCGTTAATGACCAGTGGTCAGTAAGATTAGAACCTGCGAATCTGCGCAGGATAATTTAAAGTGGTAAACCTATAATTTTGGCGGATGTTAAACATCAATTTTTTCCCACAATCGTCGCTCATTTGCCCTTCCAATCCAAACAATATCTTGTACAATTTGTCACTGATATTTAACAATATGTAAAGAGCTATTATTTGTTTATTTTTCTAATTTTATCAGGAAGCGGATAGGAAAGAAAGAGAGAAGAGAAAAGCGACAGATAAGGCGATGGCCGAGAATCAAAGGAAGATTTATTTGTCAGAGCTGGTTTGTAAATTTATTTAATTCACTTGCCAAAATAAAACAAATGACAAAATAAGAAAGTAGAATTTGGGAAGAGAAAGAAACCTAAAAATGCGTTCGATTTAGGTTTTTTTGTTCATTAGGTCAACTATATAAAAATCAGCATTTGTAATATTTAGTAAGATTCTTTCCCCTAAATCTTTCTTTCAGCAAAAGAACCGGAAACAATCACAGAGAGCGGACGACGATGGTACTTTGGAACCATCAGTTGGGGGTTCCGCTTCCACAGTAAGTTGTTTTTACTCAGTTTTACTCTTTACTGTACAAAATTCATTGGTGCTAACAAAACATCGATCGATGCTAGAGAAAATGTGGAAAGAAATGTGTGTCTGTGAACATGTACAGGTATTATTCTTGCTTTTGGGGTGGGCGATTGTTGTATTGGAATCAAAATCAAGTTTATTCTTCTGGGTATGGAGGTTAATTCACAAAAAAATGTGTTTTCATTCACAGTGCAACTGATTTAGGCTAAGCTCTTTGCATTTTATAGTCAGAATCGGAGTTTTGTTCTAAATTCGAAAAATGAAATTGCATCCAATGGCGATAAAAAGGAGTCAAAAACTTCTATAATGCTTAAAAAGCATCAAGTGTTCTTGAGAGACAAAGAATCCGAAATTTGAAGAAATTAGGTTTCAGTTATCTGAACTTGGTCTTCTTAAGGCTTAGCATTGTGGCCATCCTCCAACTGCTCTGTGGCGCCCTTGGGAGGCCATGGGCCCCCGGTTGGGATCACTGCCCTATAGGTTAAAGATAAAGTTAATTTATACAATTTTCTGATAATTGGACATTCTATGAGGTCTAAATAGGACGACTTTGGCTATGGGACAGAGTCTAGGCTACAGCCATTGAATTCAGCTTCAGATATTTTATTTCGTCATGCATGAAACATTATCAACAAATAATAATAAATTAAAATAAATCAAAAACACACAATGTTTCGCAATTGACTGGAAGTCGCGAAAGACTATTGAGTCATCGTGTCAGCAACACCTATGTGCTGAATTACAGCAACAGATATAGAAAAAGAATTGGGTTTAACACATACAATACTAAACGACAACAATAGGTTATAAATAAAATACAGAAATACGAATAACCATAAATAATCTTAGGTAAAAAAAAAACTTAAGTACATCGTCATCGCATCTCAGGTTCAAATCGCATGCCCTTCGTACCCTACCTATCACTAGCATTTTTCCTTAGAATGGTATTACAGTATTATATAAGTGTCATGTTTATTAATCTCATTTGTTTAGTATCATGCTTTACTTCACTAGAAACATTTTCTGGTTAATCTTTTTTTAAATGCAACCTGGAATGCTGACCGGATAAAATATATCTTTTAACTCAGGAATCCGAGTACAAGAACAAAAAAATACAAGAACCGACTGGGAAGGAACAACTAGAGAAACAACTACAGAAAGTTTCTCAAGCCAAGGTTAGTAAGAAGAATGTCACTGTTACCCCATCTATTAACTACAGTGACATTTTGGATTTCCTTACCTTTTACCATTGAATACGAAATTTTATCCACCCGCATAAAAATTTGATCTCATTAGATGTTGGGAAATGAGATTCATCGCCAGTTTAAATGTTATATTGAAGCAATTTAATGACTCATTGTTGTATGCTTAAATATTCTAATTTCCAAATAATCATACCACCTTTTGAATTTTTAATGATCATTGAGCTCTTGGTCGATGAACAACAACGTTTTGCTGTTCATTTGCTAAAATATCCTTGGTTACCGAAAGCTTTGCGAGTTAACAAAAAGAAAACATTAGAATGCTTAATAAGAGTTCTATCTATGTTAAATTGGCTGTTGACAAGTGTGATGTGCGTGGTCCAGCTCAGAGTAATCACAATTTTCAGGTTCTGATTTATCGCTATCTACGATCATTACTCTAAATCAGGATTCACCAAACATTTTGACCGCGGGTCAGGTATGACTCAAACTGTGTTGTAATGAACCGGCCAAATATTTTTATCAATGAAATACAATAAATTCCCGAAACTTGGGAAATTCATTCAATTCACACAACAATATAAATTCTACATTTCTGAAGAACATTTTAAAATTATCAAAGATAAGAATGCCTTGTCTCTCGACCAAATTCCTCGGCAAAAAATTCGTAATTTTTACGTGTTATTGCGGTCCGGATGAAAGGTGGCCCTAGTTTGGTGACCCCTGCTCTAAATCATCTCCTATCTGCAGAAAAATTGCAGTGAAGTATTCAATTCGGATTAGCCTAAAATTTCAAATCTCAAAAAATAAAATACAATTCTGAAATATGAATAATTCCTTCCTAGTGAATTGTTGATGAAATACGTGAGATATTCATGTGGTATTTGATGCCCTACACATAATTTAGATGTTGATATATTGCACTCATCCTCTGCCAGCATGGAAAGTTTGAGTGCCTCTCTAAGCAGATATACATTAAGAGATTTCATATACACTGACCTTTTAGGAGACGATACAACAACAAAACAGCACCATCATGAAAACAAGTAAACAAGTATTAGGTACCATGTAATGACACAATGATTACAGGCTGTGGGGTAAAACAATCAACATTCATTCGCTGTCTCTTAATGCTTGTCTCACTGTAAATGTGGATCTGAACAAATTTTTAATGTTTTCTTCAATTTATTAATTTCATTCTCAGGACATGAAGGAAACAAGAGCTTACTACCCAATCAGTTACGCCCTTGAAGAGTTTGCTGAAAAGTAATTTGATTTATTTTATGCAGGGAATGGTTTTTGATCAGAGAAAAAAACACTTGCTTAAAAACTCAATATAACTTTTTTGGAGGTTTCCTCCAAGTTTTTTCTTTTCATACTCCCTTACCTTTCACTTTCAACAACATAGTACAAACAGAAACTTTTAGGTAAGAAGCCATCCATAGCTTGGAAAGCCAAGAATCTTTTGGTTGCGTATCCTATTTACAGCACCCTGGGTGAGGGAATAGGACATGGCATTTTGTATATTTTTAACCTGCGATGCCAATATAGTTAAGTCTAATGTTTTACAACTAAGCCATTGTGTCTAACAAACAAATATCCCTACTTCAATTTTATGACTGCTACTTTGAAATATAAACAGAAGTTATTGAAGTTCTATGAGCTTTCATCAGCGTCTCCAAAATCTTGTCTACTCGCCCTGTCCTCCTTTTTAGCGCACCTAATTTGGAGCAGAAAAATTTCTTACTTTTCGTTTTTTACTTCAAGGTATGTAAAGATATTGCCTATCCAGATTGTGCAGGGCTGCAAAGAAATGATTGGTAAGTTGTGTTGTTGCTTTTGTTTGCTTGCTATAGCCATTGGAGGCAAATTAACTTCGTTTTGCTAAATTTTGTTGTTGTTGGGGTTTATCTTATTGTTGTTCGAAAAAATGTTTTGTTTTTGACTAATGAATAGATCTTATTCAGTAGCTCAGAGACCAATTACTACTTTACTTCTGAGTAAGTTTGCATAACCTTGGGGAAATTTTTTCATAAAAAAGTGAATTGAGTGCGTGATTAGAATCATGTGGGTCATTGCTATGATTATAAAGTTTTCTTTTTTATTCCAGCCTCAGTCAAGTTCTACCTGATAATAACTCGATATTTAATTGATTTTATGGAATGTTATAATTACGAAAGGGAGTAAATAAAAAAAGTCTATTATTGCCCTGGCAACTTCGCGGCCTAACTGTCTGAATACTTGATTTATCAGTTTATCATATGTAATTCGATTTCCCCATGTTGAACATGCATATAAAACATAATGATGAACACACAAAAGATTGGGAAAATCGGGAAAACTGATAAGACATCTAATGAGGTTTAAAACACATAGTAATGCATGTGTCAGTTTACCCACAAACCTTCAAATCATGAATCATTTCAGATCAACTTGGATGATGTGAATGATTGAACTTCTGTGTATTGTGGCTTTTTTTAAAGATACGATTGTAATTTCACAGTGGAATTTACTGTTACAGTAGTTCTCAAACTTCCATGATTTTTACGCCATTCCCAAAAACCTAACATTTGTGACTCCTTGCTTTTTCATAGAAAAATTCTCAATTGGCATCAATAGTTAGAGCAAAAGTATAAATACATTACAGACAAACAATTTAAACCCATTACAGTCAATCTACTTTAAATTAGTGTAATCTACGCAAAAGGTGCCTTTGTTGTGCGGCTGTGCCCCTCTAGGGAGGCCAAATTAAAGAAACTCTGTTCCAGATTCATGACTAATTTATTTTCCCAATTTTAGAAATTTGTCAGAAGATCATGGACAAGGCTCTTGATGGCAAAGACTGGCAGATTGGAGAGAACAAAATATTTTTGAAAGATGAGCATGACAAGTTACTTGAAACTGCAAAAACAACAGCCATGTTATATTTTTTTCTTTTACATTTATTTATCTTTTTGGGATTTCTATATAAAGAGAGATAATTATGAGGTTGGCTCTTTGCCACAGCAGGGTATTTATATAACCAGTGGTCCTCCACCATGAATTCCGTTCATCTTCAAACAACCACATATCTGAAACTAATACCTCATGCTCAACAGCGTTCCCTGCGGCTTCAATTATCATTAAATACCAAAAAATTAGAAATTGATTGGTGAGTTTGGTAAAACGAAATGTTTTTTCCTAATGTCCACAATCCCTTCAGCAACAATAAGAACTAGGCAAGATCTACTCAAATAATAGCTGAAATTCCAATAGTTTAATCTACATACTTTGAACATTTTAGTAATAGTTAGTGGACACAGGACTCATTATGCATCTTTCCCATTTATTCAAACATAACTCAGTACCTTTATAATTTAATTTGAGCCTAATACTATTTTTCAGCTTTCGAAATACATTGCATGAACAAGGTCTTCTTGATGGAAAAAATGAAAAAACAGCTCAGGCTACTGAAACTTTCCTTGTTTGGATTTCTAACAGTACATGCGAGGTAGTATCAGATCTTATATTTTTGGTTCATTGAAGAAGAAAGTTAAATTAATTGCAAAAAAAAAATGTTGACAGACAATCATGAAGAAGGTGGTCAAGCGTGAAGTAATACAAATGTGTTCTTCTGAATTAAAATATGATTACCAGCAATCCTATCACACATTATTATCCCCCTGGAAATTAGAGTCTTCAAACCCGCGTAGGTTACCGGTAATCAGATACTTGATGGCATGTTCTCATATATTTTTAAATATTGTCTTGAATTTCGGATTTTGTTTTGACTTTTATTTTCTCTGACAGACTTTTGAAGTCGGATCAGGCATTCGAGCTAAAGATTTTTGCAGCACTATTGCAAATCGTCACGCACTTAAATCAGCAGAAGGCTTCAGTTTGTTTGTCCGAATTGCTGGCAATGATGTTAGCGTTCCGGACGATGACTGTTTTGTGGAATTTGTGAGAGACAAAACTGATAATGGTGAGATAAGTAGCCACATTTGCTCCCACTTGAATCTTGTTGGAGATACTTATGTGTGAGATCATGACAACTCCTTACCGTTGTAGGTTGTTCATCCATGCTTCTGAAACCGGTGAACTATTTCCCTTACCTGGCATGGGATGTTAACACAAGAAATTGGTTATGGTTTGCAAAAAGGCCATATCATTAGCTTTTCCCTTCTTTTGAAAATCTGAACACATTATCTTGAATAAAGCTATGAACAAGAAAACACTGCTATATGGAGAGCCATCATTTGGAACATACAGTAATCTTTTTGGTTTGGCCGTTTTCCTACAATTCAATTCAATATATCTGTACAGTGTTATTTTAACCTAGGTGTGTTAGTGAAATTTAAATTCAATATCTTTAACCACATTGGATTTAATGATAGAAATGAACCAACTGAAACATGATAAAAAGAATACTGTATATATGATTTTTATATTTATTTTACATTATTTATATATACTTGAATATTTAAAAGAGTCATTGGTTTACATTAAATCCAATTTCCTTTCCCAACTGAATTTATTTTTTGATATTTTAAATTCTGTCATTTTAAACACTTCGATGATAATATTCCTATAATGATAATTTGTGATTCTTTTATTATTTTTTCCCAAATCCAGCCATAGACAAGACGTACAAACAAATAAAAAGCAATAAATCTGAGTTGCAGTGTAGTCCAGTGACAAGTTATTAGAGTCTCGCGTTGCATCAATCACTTGGTCTTGCTTACAAGCTGAGTACAAATTATTAATCAATAGCTTTTTTCCCCACTATATCTGAATCCACTTTTCGGATAAAGAATTCTATAAGAAAATTGCGTTTTAAATTTATTTAGACGACTCAAGTCACTTCGCGTATTTGATACATGTGATACGTCATCATCTGATGTATCATTTAATACGCCAAACCTACACTTGGTTCAGAAACTAAGCATCATAAACACGTTTCTCTTTCTTATTTTAAAACCTTTACATTTATTTTAGATTCATCACGTTACCAAGTAATCTTCATGCGAAAGCTATGGAATGATGTAGTACCTGGAGAAGATCCAATCGCTGATGAAAAATTCCATTACCCTCAAGAAGTTTTGAACTTTCTACGATCCTACCATAAATGCACCAAAGAAGAAGGAACACAACTTGCAGCTTTGATATACAGGTGAACATAATCTTTCTGCAAAAATGGACGTTTCCACTTTTTTTTAATTAGAATGAGAATTACCACTTAGTAACGGAAAACAGCAACATCATTCATTGCTACTACAATCAAAATTAACCACAGTGACACAAATACAACTAGCAATTTTAAATAGATCTGTGGCCGCTGTGATCTGTGGCAATGATAAGCATGTTACTTTGAAAAATCCCACGCCCTCTGCAACTAGTTCCGGGTAGCGCCACCCAGTTTGAGAACCCCCGCTCTAAACCCCATGCCCCGGTCAAGTATAGTTATGACTCACCGGAGTCCTGAGTTCCAACAACTAGGCAATACAAGTTCATTGGCATAACAGGGTCCTCAAGTTAAGCCATCTGATTCTCGAGTCACCTCCAATTTTTCAACATGAGTTTCTGACTGTAGTGAGGGATGAATATAAGTTAAAAAAGGCAAATGAGGAATGTACCATAAACTTGGATACCAATGCATTACACAAGGGGTTCTCAAACATATGGAGCCCGTGAAGATATTGACTATTATGTACAGAGCCCTACAATAAATTTATAAAAATAAAAACAAAAAACACATTGTTACTTAACGATTAATATTGATAAGTAAATTAACATTACTTTATTAATGACTCAGATATATTTGCTTCTTGTCAAACTTTATTAATGCTGTTATTGCTTCTTTGGACACTTACAAAATTAGCCAAGTTAGCATTTTAATAGGTATTTTCTCCAAAGCGCTGAGGCTCCTTACTAATCATTTTGGGAACCTATGCATTACACAATTCACCAAACAAGTATGTTTAATTTTAATTTATCTTATCCAGAAACAAATATGGAGAAGACCAACGCAAGTTTGCAAAAATCCCTCAATTACTGCAAACAGCTCAACTTCTTCCTAAAGATTTGTTCATCTCGTCTGGTGGTTGGTTATCGGTAAACAAAATAACTTTTCGCCTAGAACATTTCTGTGGCCAGATCTACGCAGGTGCTATGGAGTCTAATAAAATTTACTATCGTCTTCGTCTGCAGGTTGAAAAGCAATCAACTCCAAGTTAAAAAAAAATTTTATCCAGACTACAAAGAATTTCGACTTAAGCTTCAATATTTCTAAAAATCAAATTTTGGTAACAAATCTATTGACGTATGCAAGTCACTTTATAAGAAACTTGACATTTAATAAGTGCTATTTAAGTTCCAATACAATGTATGACTTTTTATCACTATTGAAAGTCGAGGATACAATTGCGACTCCACTGAAAACATGCCAGGTCAGAAATACATAGACCTAAACACTAAACACATCGATATTACCAGTTTTAATTATTGGATTACTTTGTTCTGACTTAAAGCTCGTAGGGAAATTTTAAGTTTTATAAATTTTATTATTGTAAATAGGTTGGGTCATGAAGTGTGGCTTTTATTTGTCACACTCTTGAGCCACTATGTTTATACGCTGACATCCTTTTTTACTATAGCATATGCAGTCAGTATGTATCCATCAACCAAAGACACAGAATAACAACATACTGGCATTTTTGCAATAGCAACTTCTTTCACTACTCTCAAAACTTATATTTGGGTGCCATGATTTCCTTTGATTCTAATTGTTTTAGTTCACCATTTATCAAAGACTCGAAGTGACATGAGTCATCTCTGAAGATAGATTCTTCACCAAATGAACACTAGTGAGACTTAACATGATAACCCATGACTCGAATTGACTCGTATTTCAAGGTTAATGGCCAACAATCTGTCTTTTTTAAATGAAAAAATAAATATAAATATTGATTTTGACACATCAGGTCAATTGTAAATTTTTAGTGAGATTTTTCTGATTCTAGTGGAGGTATTATGACCATGATTTGTGATATTTTGCATAAAAATCTTCTTTATTAAGGGAATCA